>CM022946.1:129247373-129525751 GCA_012931725.1 Litsea cubeba
CTCCTTCAACATGGTGACATGTGGACAAACATCAAAATCACACCGAAGAAGAAGATCACTATTCCTTCAAGGTGATAAACTCAATCCAAGCGTCCGAGGAACTGGTTCCTTACCGACACCAGACGGACAACCGATATGGGTACTCCCGATCTCCTGGAAGATGAAAATTGGGAGGTCGTAAAAACAAAGCCTACAGCTCAACAGCGAAGGCAGGCTAGGAAACATCTCCTCAAGCTCAACGGCAAGAGAAGACCCAGCCAAAACTAGAGGTCAAAGAAAAGGCAGAGGCTTCCTCTACCGCTTCACTGGAGGGTAACAAAACATCCCTTCTAGAGACTTCAAAGGGGGTAAGGAAATTCACTCTCAGTGATTTCATGCCACCTCAATTCAAAGAAGCCACGCAGGAGGCATCATACTCTTGCAATTCGGTAGTTGGATTCTCCATTGATGGATACGAGTCCAGCGACACCGATGATGGATTCGAATCCAACTACACAGATGATGGGAGGAGTCCTCTTGAAACAGGAGAATATCTCTCCGATGAAAATGGGTTCCTGAGTCTCATCTTATGCCAGTAATCTGGTATAACCCCCTACAGCCACAAGGATCCTGGTCTGATGATGAAGAAGACCAAGAAGCTGTACAAGAATGCTGCTGACCCAGTACCTCTCATTACTCCAGTGGAAATCAACCATGTTGAGCCACAAAGAGAATGAAGAAGAAGATCCGGCTCCCATGCCTGATCTTGAAGAATATGCAAGGATCTTGCAGCGACTCGCTCTAGAACAAGAGCAAGAACGCGTCAACGAGCCTCCTCGCAATCCAGAGCCTGAAGTCCCTGAAGACCACCAGGTACATCCTCCCTTAACTCCTAAATGGAGAAAATTGCTGGATAGACGATCCTCTTACATCCGAGGATGAGTCTGACTCCGATCAGGCAACGTCTCCCGTCAGAGCTTCCTGTAATGTGATAATTCGGGATTATAGCTCTTCCGAAGCATCGTCTGATGAGAGCACTTACACTCCGGCGACGCCTAGCAATGTATCTTCTGGAGCCACCTCGTCTCACGTGACTTTCACTGAGATGACACCCTCTCAGGTTTCTTCTCCTGAGCTGTGACTTCAAAGTTCACACCCTTCCTGACTGAAGAATTCCCAGCTATTGATGCTTGGGACGATGAATTAGTCAACGAAGAAGAAAGATTGGTGCTGTTCAGGACTTGTTCCCGGAAAACTCCATGCAACACAATCACTGAGGATGGTAACTCTGCTGCTGATACATCCTCAGCAAATGAAAAACGACAGCCTCTTGATCCTGAAGACAATCTTCCAAACGAAGACCCTTCTCAAGAAGCTCTCGAAGTTGGTAGAGGCACCCGCTCTGGCCGGGACTACCACAAAAATTACAACCAATCTTCCTTCCTTACATATGTAAATCCTTCGGGAAAAGATGTTGTAAGCGCCCCTAGTGGCAACAATGATGAACATGCAGGCCCTAAGGAGGCTTTCAAGTATGACTTGATTGAACACTTCAAGCACATACCTGCACGTCTGCACATCCTAGATTTGTTGCGAATGTCTCCGCACACTCGTGATAATCTCATTCTCGGAATTACAAAAGCTGAATGAGGATGTCGACAAACATGCCCCGCAAGTCCTCCAAATTGAAATGGATTACCGGGTCAAAAACTCAGAAGCCTCCTCAAAGGGAGAAAAGAAGAAAACTGAGGGATCATGCATTGAATGCCTCTCGGTTAAAAAAGCAGCCAGTGCAACCATCGCCTTCACAAAGGACGACCTCCTACTTGGCGAAACCAGGCATAACCGACCCCTGTACTTCACAGGGTATATCAAGGAAATGCCTATGCACAGAGTTCAGATCGACCCAGGTTCTGCACTCAACCTCATCTCCACATCGGCTCTTGAAGAGTTGGGCATCCCACCCAGCAACTGAGCCACACATCTGTATCTATCTTTGGATACGATGGGAGTACTCAAAGGCCTATCGGCAAAATCAGGTTCAAGTTGCAGATCGTGATCTTATCTCTGAGGTCACAGTGTATGCAATAAAACCCCTTCATGCTACAACATCCTTCTCGGACGCCCTTGGATCCACAGAATGGTGTTGTCCCTTCAACTCTACATCAATGCATCAAGTTTGTTGGCGACGACGGCATGATACATCGAGTCTTTGCGGACAGAAAACCCTTCAAAGGTAAAGAAGTCCACTTCGCAGACTCACAGATGTATGAAGGTGAAAAAGAAGAAGAGGAGAAGCACACAGCATCCTTTGCCGAAAATCTCCAGAAAGATAAAGGCAAAGCTCCTCAACAATCACCGGAAGAAAACAAACCATCCGGTAAATCTGAAGAGAGCATTCAAACTCCCTTCATCATCTCCCTCAAACTTCAAAGCCTTTGGTCATCACAACTAAAGTGAAGAAGGCAAAAAAAGCCTGGGGGCAAATTTGTTGTCTCTTTCGTGTCTATCATGCAAGACACGGACTCGGATTCAGAGCCAGAAGACGACACAACGTCAAGCCAAGCTGACACTCAGCAAGTTCAGCCTGCTCTTATTCCAATGGAGACAACTTTTGACATAGAAGATCCTACGTCAGCTTCCTTCGTTGTTCAGCACCTTCAACAACGGAAAGCCGATCTTCTTCCATAGATCGGAGCTTCTTCATCAAACTCATGCTTGAACCTTCCAAAATAAAGGTACGGCCTCAACTATCCTTATACCGTTCTGTGGCACAAGCTATTATGAAGAAAATGGGCTATGACGCTCAAAACCCAGTCGGTTTGGGCGAAGGACGCGGTATTCTCACGCCTATTGGGGCCCCCGTCCTTGACCAAAAGCCAGTGGAAGATTGGAGACTCTACGGCTATGTAGAAAAGTCTTCACACGGGTTAGGGTATTATCCTGACACTCCCTTGAGACAGTTGAACAAAGGCTTAACAAGTCAATATAGTGATCAAGCCTCAACATCTCAAGTTCATGAAGACATCGATCTCCTGGATATCTTTTGATGAGTCACTGACAAAAGATCCAGGAAGCTCATCCAATGGGCATGATTTCTCCGAAAACTGAAGAGGAGTTGTCCGATGGCACAGACGTGTGGACTTCTGACCCAGAAGAACCCTCATCTCCAAAAGAAGTAGCCTACTTCGACCCGGTTTCAACAGGCGATTGGGATCATCTCATAGCAAGCCTTGGGAGAATTACCGATCATGAAGACCCGTGGAAAGGAACAAAGCCTTGGTCTGGAAATGCCCTTGAAACCCTAGAAGGTTTCGTTGAGCTGGAAGCCTCCAAAAATATTGTGGAGGAACCACCTTCGAACCTCCCAACAGAAGATCCTGTTCAAAAGATAGACTTGGGAACGCCAGATAACCCACGTCCTGTATTCATAAGCAAGAATATAAAGGATGATGAGTTACCCGAGTATATCGCCTTTCTTCGTGAGTTCGTTGATTGCTTTGCATGGTCTTATGCTGAAATGCCTGGCTTAGACCCCAAAATAGCGGTTCACAAACTGAATCTTCAAGAAGACATCAAGCCTGTCAAGCAAGGCCAAAGAAGATTCCGTCCGGATGTGATGGATAAAATTGAACAAGAAGTTCAAAAACCCAAAAGCGTCGGCTTCATCCGTGAGGAACAACATCCTGAATGGTTGGCTAACATTGTCCCCGTGACAAAGAAAAATGGGCAGATCAGGGTCTGTATTGACTATAGAGACCTGAATGGCGCATGCCCTAAAGATGAATTTCCGCTCCCCATACCAGAGGGTAATGATTGATAATACCTGTGGATTCGAGGCGAACGACATTCATGGATGGTTTCTCTGGCTACAATCAGATAAAGATGCATCCTAAAGATGAAAAACATACATCTTTTCGGACCCCATTTGGCGTGTATTGCTACACTGTCATGCCATTTGGCCTGAAAAATGCTGGTGCCACATATCAGAGGGCTATGATGAAAATATTCCAAGATATGAAGCACAAGATGGTTGAATGTTACGTTGATGACCTCGCCGTTAAAAGCAAAAGAAAAGAAGATCATCTCGAAAACCTTCGAGAAGTCTTCCTCCGGCTTCGCAAACACAAACTGCGAATGAATCCTTTGAATGCTTCTTCGGCGTCTCGTCGGGTAAGTTCCTGGATTCTTAGTTCGGAAAGCTGGAATAGAGCTTGACCCCATAAAAGTCAAAGCCATTCTAGAATGCCCTCTCCAAGAACCTTGAGAGAACTCAAAGGGCTTCAAGGGAGATTGGCCTACATCAGACGGTTCATCTCCAATCTTTCGGGGAAATGCCGTCCATTCTCCCGGTTGATGAAAAAGGGTGTAACTTTGTCTGGGATGCTGACTGTGAAGATGCTTTCCAAGACATCAAGTCATACCTGACAAAACCTCCAGTGTTAGCTGCTCCTACCACTGGGAAAATCATTCATCTTGTACACAAGAGCCCTTGATCCTCTTTGGGAGCTCTGCTTGCGACAGAAATGATCAAAGAAAAGAAGCTGCCTCTATATTACCTCCAGCCGCATGCTAGTAGGTGCAGAGCATCGCTACTCTCCAGTCGAAAAAGAAATGTCTTGCAGTAGTATGTTCGCCGTACAAAAGCTGCGTCACTACTTGCTTTCCAACACAGTATACCTGGTCTCGAGGGTCAACCTCTTGAAGGTCCTTGTCATGAAGGCAGGTTCTCTCAATACTCGACTGGCAAAATGGTCCATCCTTCTATCACAATTTGATATTAGGTATGTACCACAAAAAGCAATCAAAGGGCAAGCTCTAGCGAACATCCTCGCAGAGCATCCATTGCCTAAAGATTCTTCGCTCAGAGATGATCTTCCAGACGAACCAGTCTACAATGTGGAGACTTTCTCACAAAGTGCCTCCTGGGACATGTACTTTGACGGTGCAACCAGGACAAATGAAAAAAAGACAGCTGATCTCGGGAGTTGGCATCCTCTTTGTTAGCCCCGACAAATACATGATTCCACACGCTTTCTCGCTACTGGAACCATGCACAAACAATGCAGCTGAATATCAAGCTCTGATCTTAGGATTGGAACTCGCCATCGAATCCGGTATGCTGGAAGTCTTTGGAGACTCTCAACTGATCGTCAACCAGATGAATCAGAAATTTGAAGTCAGGAAGCCAGATTTGTTGCCTTACTACAACAAGGCACAATCACTTCTGCAAAAGTTTGACATCTGTCACATCACCCACATTCGTAGAGGTGAAAACATACGTGCAGATGCCCTAGCTGGACTTGCCGCATCCATGGCAATCCAGGAAGGGAAAACATGCAAATCACAGTGTGCGAAAGAAGAATCCTTCCTCCTCTTAACACACACCAAGCTGTTGCTGAATGCCACCAAGTGGTTGGAAGTCGGATTTCAATCCTTCAAACTTCAATCGGCGACTGGAGGGATCCGTTCATTGATTACCTTATGTTCGGAATCCTACCTGAAGATCCAAAAGAACGGGTAAGCATCCAAAGGCGAACCCCAAGCTTTCATTTGGATATTCCTTCAAAAATTCTTTACAGGAAATCCTTCAACGGAGTACTTCTACGCTGATTGTCACAACAAGAGGCTGAAGAAACACTCAAAGAAGTTCATGCTGGTCTTTGCGGAGCTCATCAGGCTGGACCTAAGCTCTATGATCAGATACAAAGGTTAGGATATTACTGGCCTACCATGGTAGCTTGACGCCAATGACAATTTGGCTAAGCGCTTGCCAACAATGCCAAGCTTCATGGAGATTACATTCACATGCCTCCAGAATGGCCTGCATCCTACAGCGATCTCATGGCCTTTCGAAGCCTGGGGTATGGACATCATAGGTCCTATTTCTCCCCCTTCAAGCAAAGGTCATCGCTTCATCTTCGCCGCTACGGATTACTTCTCCAAGTGGTCAGAAGCATTTGCGTTTAACGAAATGAAGACCTCATCAGTCATTCAGTTCCTATGCACCAACATCATTTGTCGTTTCGGCATACCCAAAAGATTCGTCCATGATAACGGACCACAGTTCCGGGCATACATCGATTCTACAGGTTCTGCGACAAATACAAATCCAAAGCTGTCCTTCGACTCCATACAATCCGGCAGCAAACGGGTTAGCAGAAGGCTTTCAACAAGACACTCTGCAAAATCCTCAAAAAAAATGGTCTCTAGTCACAAAAAAGACTGGAGCGACAAAATGTCTGAAGCTTTGTGGGCCTATCGAACCACCGTTCGAGGACCAACCCATAGCACACCATTCTCCTTAGTCTATGGATGCGAAGCTGTCGTTACCCTTGGAAGTACAAATTCCTTCCTTGAGGGTATCCTTGCAAAATGACATGACTCAAGAAAGCAATGTCAAATTGCGACTCATGAGCTGGACAATCTCGATGAGAGACGGCTCGAAGCTCAACAAAGCATTGAACTTTACCAAGCACGCATGGCAGGGATCTTTCGATAAAAAGGTCAGGCAACGAGCCTACAAAAAGAGTGACTTGGTTCTTGCAGTTAAAAAAGACCAATGGTCTTCGCTCATAAGTCCAAAGGCAAATTTGAGCCAAATGGGAGGGACCCTACTTCATCGACAAGGTTTTCTCAACGGCGCATACGCACTCCTAAACATGGAAGGTGACAGATGTATGCTGCCCATCAACGGTAAGTTCTTAAAGCGGTACTACCCTTGAAGACTTACCCAACTGGGTAAAAGCAATGCATGTACGGCCAAAACCGATTTCCAGGTACACGCTCGCTAAACCCACCCTTTTTTTTTAGAATTTTCATGTCAAATGTTGAAATTTCTAAAAATTTAAAACAATGCTTACTTTCATCGTTTCATTGTTCAAAAAAAAAATATATATCCAAGTTTAGGAACCTTTCCCTAACTTGACCAAAACTTTCAACCCTTGAACCCAAAATTCCTGGTTTGAAACAAAATCCGGATTCAGGGATTTCCACCCTAGTCCACCCTGCCTTTTACCGCCAAAATGGTTTTAGGTCAAAATTTATGACCCTCGTGTCTTTAAACAAAAAAAAAATGGTTTTTCAAAAAACCGCGGGGAAGCGACGCTTAGTCGATACTCGCACAAATCGGAAGTAAGCAAACCACGTTCGACACTTCCAAAATCACAGGGAAGCGACATTTCGTCGGTATTTGCAAAATCAAAAACTGTGGAGACGCAACATTTCAGTTGATATCCACAACTCAAATTTCAAAGGTTCGAAAAAACCTAAAAAACCATGGAGACGCAACATTTCAGTTGATATCCATAACCCAAAGGTTCGAGAAAACCACAAATTTCAAAAATCGTGGGGAAACTACATCAAGTCAGTACCCGCAAAACCAAAATTTTTGAAAAAGCAAGGATGCGACATTCCATCGATACTTGCACCCAAATCCGCGAGGATGCGCCATTCCATCGATACTCGCAACCGAATGAGCAAGGATGCGACATTCCATCGATACTTGTAAGAACATTCAGCAGGGAGGCGACTTTTAGTCGATACTTGCATTTTTTTGAAAACCAAACCGGCTATAAATGCCTTCAAACAGGCTATAAATGCCACAAACCGGCTATAAATGCCATCAAAACAGGCTATAAATGCCACAAACCGGCTATAAATGCCATCAAAACAGGCTATAAATGCCACAAACCGGCTATAAATGCCATCAAAACAGGCTATAAAAGCCACAAACCGGCTATAAATGCCACCAAAACAAAACCGGCTATCAATGCCACAAACAAAAAACTTGGATTTAAAAAAAAAAACAACGGCTATCAATGCCACCAAAACAAAACAGGCTATCAATGCCACCAGAAACCGGCTATAGATGCCACAAAACAAACCGGCTATCAATGCCACCAAAACTGGCTATAGATGCCACAAAAAAAAAAACTCGGTTATCAATGCCACAAGAAAAGCTGGCTCTCATGCCAAAATTGGCTTCCATGCCACAAACAAAAACCTGGCTTTCATGCCAAAACAATCATTTGATAAAAGATTTTCACAAAATGACAACCTTTTGATCAAAACCCATTTAGCAATTACTTTTATCACAAAAAAAATTCAAGTGAGCGTAGGGATAACAAAAAAAAAAAGTGTTCACAAGCACTACAAAAAAAAGAGTACCAAAAAGAATACATGTGGTACCAAAAAAAAAGAGTGTTCACAAGCACTACAAAAAAAAAGTACCAACAAAATACAAGTGGTACCAAAAAAAAAGAGAGAAGGATGGTTTCTGTAAAAAAAAAAATATATATACAGGAGCTCAATCAAAAATAGTCTCCAGCCAAGAGTTCAGCTCCTTAAGCAAGCTTTTGGCCTCATCCGTCAAAGATTCCAAGGCACGCTTCTTCAGGAACCTGCCATGAAATGCTGGGGTGGGCTGTAACCCTTCTTCCGCACTGGGAAGCTTCCCCCGAGCGGTTTTCCATTGTTTGTTCTCATCAGACTTCCTTTTGAGAACTCGATTGGCATCCGCAACTCAGTGAATCAGAGCAGTCTCCCTTTCACGAGCCTCTGTTATTTCAGTCCACTTGGCAGCGACTTGTGCCTGCAGATGCTCAAGATGTTTCCTGGCCTCATCGACCTCCCTATCAAGGATGTTAAGGTCATGTGTCAGCCCAATGATGGTTAGCTCTTCTAAGTTCCTCTCTCGGACTGCCTGCTTCCTGCTTTCTGTAGCCTCATCCAGGTTAGATTGAGCCTTATCCGCAAGGTCCAGGAACATCTCCTTGAAGAACTGATCGTCAGGAAAACCCATGGTCTCAAACCACTTGTCACCCAGCTCAATGATCCTATCAACGATCGCCCTGGCACTTGTGACATCTAGACCAGCTTCTTCGGCATCGCCGAGAATCTCACGCACATGCTGGATCATCCCAAATCCGGCATCTAAATGCCCAGAAAGCAGAGTCTCAATCCAAGAGCTCAGAACCCGCACCACCACCTTCTTCGCAAAAAGAAGAGATGGCCCAGCTCAAGATTCGCCCAACTCCGTTGGTCGGCCGCTCATATCATCATCTGTTGGAAGAGTAACAAAAGAACTCTTTCCAGTTGAAGCTACTCCTGCTCGGGAAGGAATCTCAGCACGAGGTATCTCCTCAACATTGTCAGAACTGGTCCCAGGAGTCTCTACCTCTGGATTAACCTCTGGCATCCCTTGCTCTGGAAGCGACGGACCCTCCTCTGTCACTTCAAAACCTGCCAAAGAAACACAAAAAGGTATGAATATAATCCTGTTTGAAAATCATTATCAGGGTTATTACTACAAAATACTTTCTTCGACGACTGGCGGAACACTCTCTTCCTCCATGAACTCATCGGAAGCATCATCAACATTTGCGTCCATTGATGGTTCAAAGTCATCGGAATCCTGTGGCAAGTCAGCTGGCAAGAAATGTGTTAGCAAACCAAGTCACAGACCAAAAAAAAAAAAGAGAAGTCATACCAATTGGAGACTCTGGAATCACTCCAGAGTCCCTCGGTTCTTCTTCAGGTGCCCCGATAGGATCCGTCACCACCTCATCGACTGGAACCTCAGGCATCACCAAGTCTTCCTCTGCTAAAAAAAAAAGAAAAGAAAAGCAGAAACAAGAAGCAAATCAGAACATGGAAAAATCCCATGAAAACAAATGGAAAGAGAAAAAGGGAAGAATCATACCTTCACCAACGGTCTCTTCTTCTCGGCTTCTCTTCTCTGGAGGCTCGTCAGCATCCACTGGCACATCCTCATTAATAGTAAGAGGAACTTCCAAGTCAGGAGAGTCCTCATGCTGCCCCTTGCTGCGATGATGACTCCTCCCCCTCTTACCCCGGCGGGCTCGCTTCTTAGAGGAACCTGCCCCGCTGTCAGAGTCAGGTTTCCCACTTGACTCCTCACTGGATGGTCTACTCTTGCCAGTAGACTCCACGGAAGCTTGCCTCTGTGCCGCTTGCATCCAAGCGCCAAGTTCGGCTTCCTCCTGTTCTAGCTGCTCTAAAGCCTCATCAGGTATTTCTCGAACAGCTTCAGAACCAATGACGCCCTGGTCACCAAGAAAGCCTATCTTGTGCTTCTCTCCAGAAAGGAAGGCCCAAACTTCCTCTCACCGGACGCCATCCGACTTTCCAAGGCCCTTTCTACATGCCAGCTTCACATCAAGCTCCTTCTTGGAAAGCCCCCGATATGCCGAAAAGCTCTCCGCGAACCACTTCGCAAAACCGGCAGTCCGGAAAGTCAGCAACACAGGATAAGAAATCATGGTTGGAGTGTCTTCAGCACTATAGAAAGCCCATGCATTTCTCCCGTCCTGTAAGCCTCCAAAGCGCTTCACCATGCTTGAAGGCGCTCCAACAACGCCTTGAGAAAAGCCCAGCTGCAAAGCAAAGCGAGAGGGTACATACGGCTGGATGTCGACGAAAAGATGTCTACGGTACACCATCGTGCCGACACGTATGCTGAAAAGCCACTCTCTCTCTGCATTCGTCAAGGAATAATGCCTTCCCGACCCCGCCCTGGTAGAGTCTCGGGAGGCACCAAAATCAAAAGCCTTCTTCCGCAACTCCGGAGAAAGCTTCACTAAAGACTGCCCCATCTCGACGTCCCTGAACCGTCGGATCCTCATGCGGGCAAACAAAAGTGATTCGGACACGGCTTTGCCCTTAGCCAGTCGAATCATCAGAGGATCATCATCCTGTGCAGCACCCAGCCGGTGGAAGCCAGGACAGTGGTATACATACCACGAATAAAAGATATGGGCTGAAAATACCCTATTCATGGGAAGCCCAAGCCGAACCAAAAAAGCAGCAGCCTGCAGTTCGGTACACAGGTAGGAGTAAAGAGCTGGCACCAAAGCAAGCTGCTCTCCAAACGCCATCTGACAAGCCGGAAAAATACAATGCGGCCTGATGTGCGTTCCATCTCCTCCAGCAAAAACAACCTCACCAAGCCAATAAGTGAGGTAAACAGCGAGATCTCTTCGCAGTGCAATGTCAGGACATATGGCGTTTGTACTTGCAAAGAAATCTCTCAACTCTTCTTGCATGGCCAAGATCTTCTTTGAACTTGGATCCTGAGCTCCGGCTTCTTGGGTCACGCTATCAGAAGACTCCCTGCTATCAGAAAAGTTGGGGAATGAAGAGCTAAAACTCTTCCAACTGCTGGATCTAACTATCAAACCCCCCTTCTCCTTCAAAAAATCATAGAAGGCGACGAGCTGAAAGTATAGAAGCCTGAACTCCTCAGACTGCCCCTCAAGGACGCTGTCAATCGGCATAAACTCCTCATAGAGTTTTCCAAGGATAGGCAATCTAGTAATGGCGCTCAGCTCCTTCAAAGAGAAACCAATATCACCATTCGTCACAACGAAGGTATTGGTTTGTGGGAGGAATGACTCCAGCATAGCCATGAAGGCCTCGTCGGAAAAGATCACGGTCTCCCTAAAGGCGCGAACCGCATCAAAAATCCCGGCTTCCTTCAAAACGGCACTACCAATCAGCAGGACGCGATCAGTCCACGACTTCCACTCGGAGTCAGCATTGAAACGACCACGAAGTCGAAAAGGCTTGATCCAATTGCTGCCGTCACCGCTGAAAATACCAAGGCCCACCGGTCTCAAATCGACCGACGGATAATCAGAGCCCTGGTAGCCGCTGGATGGCATCAACATGTCCATATCAACAGGCGACTTCTCCGTATATCCAGGAGAACCGCCAACAAAAACCCCGGTCTTGATTACATTTGTCCTTCTTACCCAGCTTGGAGGATCTTCCCTCTTAGGGCACGTGGGGGCAAGGCTCAGAATCGAGACGGTGCGATCAAACGTTGACCGGGTAACAACAGTCTTCTTCTCACCATCTGCTGTGAAAGAGAACTGAAAACATCTCCTCTGGTATGTCATGTCATCAGGGACTGCATCACCAAAGAAGAAGGTAGGCTTGGGCAAAACGCTCTGATCTTCCATCACCCATGGACGACTGCTTACCATGATCTTATAGAATTCCTCTCCCTTGAGAGTGATCAGTCGCTGCCACATCTCATCTCTGTTGAGGGAGTCGCACTCTTCCAGATTTCTCTCAACATACTGGACCTTCTCAAAAGCCTGCTGAACGGCCGGATTAGAAGATCTAGAAGATCGACGAGGTACGCTTGTAGCAGGCTCTTTACCCTTGTTCGCTCTGGAGGAACCACCTGAAAAGGATGGAAAAGAAAAAGATCAAACATCAAAATGACAGAATCTCGCTAAAAAAAATCTGGCGAAATTTTGACATGATGACGGGGCAATTCCGAAGAAAAGGAACTATCCCAAAAGAAATAAGAAAGCTTGAAGATGGGCTCAACATCGCTGCGAGCTCCGAAACTCCAAACTTTCGAAACCTCAAAGTCTCCGCAAAATCAGGAAGGGCTCAACATCGCTGCGAGCTCCAAATTCCCAAAATTGCGAAAACTTTCAGGTATGCTATCACATCATGCTACAAATTTAATTTACAATTGAATGCATGCATGAACATCTAGGTTTGCCAAAAAAAAAGGGGCATTATCATGATGAGCAAACAAAAAAAAAAAGAAAAGGAACTTTCTCAAAAAAAAAGGGGGGAAAGAAAACAAAAAAAAAAAGAAAAGGAACTTTCTCAAAAAAAAAAAGGGGAAAGAAAACAAAAAAAAAGGAAGAAAAAAAAGGGAGATGGCCCACAGGCCGTGGCCCACAGGCCACGTGGCCGTACGGCCAGATCTGTACGGATCTGTCCGTACGGCCCACAAAAAAAAAACATGAAAAAAAAAAAGAAAAGAAAAAACGTGTAAGAAAAAAAAGGGAAAACACGTGAAAAAAAAAGAAAGAAACAAAAAAAAAAGAAAGAAGAATTTTTTTTTTCTCCTACAATGGGGTTTTTTTGAAAAAAAAAGGGGAACTTACTTGAAGCCATTGATGGAGAAGAAGAAGAAAAATCTTGAAGATCTTGAAGAAGAAGAACTCTTGGTCTTGAAGCCCTCTTGAGATTATTGCAAAAGAAAGTAATAAGAGCAAGAGATCCAACCTCCTCCTTGCTTTTATAGAGAAGAGCAAACCAAAGAAGGAAAGAAGAAAAAGGTAAGTGTTACTAATTAGTAACCTTACCAAAAGAAAGAGATTAGAAAGATTCTTTCCCAAAAGAAAGATATCTTGAAGGATTTTCTCCCAAAAAGAAATCAATGACGGATTCTTTCCCAAAAGAAAGATATCTTGAGATATCCTATCCCAAAATAAAGGGAATATGAGAGATTCTCTCCAAGTAAAGATATTCTTAGATATTCTCTATCCAAATGAGATATTTTTGGATATTCCTTACAAAAATGACACCATATGAGATCTAAGCCATTTCAAAAGCTTAAGGTCCCAAGGGTTAGCCCATATGAGCCAGGTTTTACCACCTAGGCACTTGAAAAAAAAAATGTTGGGCTTTTAGTCAAAGAGAAATCCCTCTTACCAAGAGCATACAAAAATGATTCCATGCCTCTTTTGAGTTGATTGGACCATACAAAGAGAATTCCAAGCCCCATGAGCTTCCAGAAATCAAACCATCCAGCATTTTCTACCAAATTGAGCCAAAATCTTGAAATTGACATTCCACAAAATATCAAACCAAATCCTGGTCCCCTAACTTGCCACATACAGCCTGTTAGGTCACAAGACCAAAACCAAAAACCAAAACTTGATCCCCCAACATTCCACATACAGCTTGTTGGGTCACACGATCAAAACCAAACCAGACCCCCTAACCTGCCACATACAGCCTGTTAGGTCACAAGGTCAAAAACCAAATCCACATCCCTGATGTCATCTTCAAAACTTTGCCTCGAAATGGTACGTGATCCCTTTCACTACCATAAAATTCCCCTCGAAGCTCAAAAGGCTACAAATACCAAAAAAAATGACTGCTCAAAGACTCTTGGTCAAGTCACAGGCTCTCCTTCAAAAATCTCTTCGAGGCACATCGACTACAAAAGTTAAGCAACTCGTCGCTGTACCTCGAGGGGGCATTTGTTGACACCAAAAATGTCACTTTGCCTCTTCAAGATCCAAAGAGCTACATGAAGTCGCAACCTGCCATAAATAGGCAATGCTGCTTCCAAAAATCAAATCTTGTCAGAATCAAACAAAAACTGCAAGATTCTTCAAGACAGCCAAAAGAGGAGTACACAAGAAGTTTCAGGCCATTTCAAAATCATTTGGCCTAACTTCGCTTCTCCGATAGCCGAAAAGGAGCTCTCGGCGGCAAAAGCATCGGAGACACCAAATCTTCGATCAGAGCCGATGGATGGTCTCAAAATACTTCCAAAAGGCTCCACGTCAAGTTCCGAGTCAAACCGACAACGTTTGACCCTACATCAACCCTCGAATAGCTAAATCAAGCATCTCGGCGGCGAGAACCACCGAGGCCATTACTCGTCAGATAGAGCACATGGACGGCTTCAAAATGCTTATAAAGGGCTACACGTCAAATTTCAGGTCATTTCCACAACATTTGACCATAGTTTGACGCTCGGAAGCCAAATCAGGCCTCTCGGCGGCAAAGCTCTCCGGGACCATGGTTTCTAAGACAGAGCCTATGGATCATCTTAAAATGACTCCGATAGGTTCCCTGTCAAATTTCAAGTCAATCGGACATCGGTTGACCGCACATCAAACCGCGACATCTTCATCGCGACAAAAGCAAGTCTACTGGTGATAGGACCCCAAACGGCTTCAAAACTCAAACAAAAGCCTATGGTTGGTCTTATTTATTGCTCAGGAGGCTTCACACCAAATTTCAGGTCATTCCGACATCGTTTGACCCAGTTTCAGCTTCTGACGGAAAATCGGCAGCTCTGCGCGACAAAGTCTTCGGCTTTCTCAGGAAATTGGAAACTTTGCAAAATAAAATGCAAGGATTCTCATCAGGTTTCCTACAAAGAAATCAGGCCAATAAATGATCAAAATGTCAAGGAAAAATACAGAAGAAAAAAGAATCAAAAAACAGTAAAAACGGACGCAAAACGGGACACAAAGGGGGGAAAACCCCCCCAGGAGCGCGGTCCATCAATGAGATGTTGATTGAATGTCAATTGAATGCATTTATTTGTGCTTGAATGTTGTCCACCATGATTTTAATCTTATTGAAAGCACATAATTGTATTTTTTATGAACTTGTTATAGTACCAGCATTTCTTTTTTTTTTTTCCTTTTAAAATAAGATCATCACCGACGCTGTAGCAGTAAAAATACTTGAGAAAGCATGAAAAAGTTAGAACTTTTTTGTGACAAAACAGGATTTCTGCGTTGGTGGTGACCTCATTTAAAGAGGCAAAAGGTCATCACCGGCGCTGTATCCGAATCTCGCTTGAAAAAAGTTACAACTTTTAGTTAAAATAAGGGACTTCTGTGTCGGTGATGACCTTATTTTACAAAGCTAAGGTCATCACCGACGTCACTTAGAAATTTTGCCAAAAATAGCCTAAAATGTTACAACTTTTGTTTAAAAATAAGGGACCTCTGCGTCGGTGATGACCTTATTTTACAAAGCTAAGGTCATCACCGACACTGTATCTGAATTTCGCTTGAAAAAATTTACAACTTTTGATTAAAATAAGGGACTTCTGCGCCGGTAATTACCTTATTTTACAAAGCTAAGGTCATCACCGACGTTACTTAGAAATTTTACCAAAAACAGCCTAAAATGTTACAACTTTTGTTTAAAAATAAGGGACCTCTGCGTCGGTGATGACCTTATTTTACAAAGCTAAGGTCATCACCGATGCTGTATCCGAATTTCGCTTAAAAAAAGTTACAACTTTTGGTAAAAATAAATGACTTCTTCGTCGGTGATGACCTTATTTTACAAAGCTAAGGTCATCACCGACCCTGTAATGAGCTATCCACGTGCTTCATGGCTAAAATCCCATGCATAGCGCTTACGTCGCGTACATGCATTACACATCTTCCACGACAAAATATTGGGTTCCACAACAACTGTTTTGAAAAGAAATAATAATTTATGCAAATAGATCGCATCTTTTAAAAAAAATGGTACTTTATAAACATCCAAAAATGCAGCAAAAATCATCGTTCCCATAAACATTTATACAAGAAAAACTCTCTAAAAACATACAAAAAACTAAAAAATATTACATGAGGCAACCCCAAAACATCAAATCCATCAATGTCATTATTTAACTGGTGGATTTTTACAGCTCCCACGGTTGTGACCCCTCTCTACATGACGAACAAGTTACCACTCGTCGCTTGCGATTTCAATCTTCAACTCGGATTATGTTCTTCTTTGGTCGACCCGGTTGCTTGCTAGCCAATGGTGGAAGGACTCTCTTGGTGGTTAAAACTTGTTCCCATTGCTTTCTATCACGGGCGGCGTGAATGACATCTCTGTACGTCTTTTGGTACGTGCTTGTGAGGTACCGGTGCTCGCAAAACTCATATGGATTCATATTCCCCGCTTTCATGGCGGCAACAGCATGACAACATGGGATCCCAATCACGTCCCATTTCCGGCACGAGCATGACCTGCTCTTTAGATTAACTACATCAACATACTCTGAATATTGCACTTGATATTCATTCAATGCCGCTACCCGTACCATCAGCCTTCACGATTCTTCCATCTCTGTGGTTAAGTACTTCTGAAAGAATTCCATAAGTTTTGCACTTATATTTTCCACTTGCTTCGTAATCGGGAGCACTCGGGTGTCTTTTAGGAGACTATTTGTGCACTCTGCAGCATTGCTGGTAAGCATGTTATACCTGCGTCCATGAGCAAATGCCGTTGCCCAGAACTGAGAGCCGATCGCATGGATGTAATTATATGCACGCTCATCTAAACTTTTTATGTGGTCCATGCAAGCATCGTACTCACAAGGTTGGTATGCCCTCGCGGCGCTCCAGAACGTTCTTATAATGTCGTGGTTGTTGAAAGCCGCCTTTATGTTTTCCACTATATGATGGCAACAAAAACAATGCTTTGCACTGGGCATCATGGCTTGTACTGCCGAAATCAGACCTTTTTGACGGTCTGATATAATTATCAGAATTTTTGGTTCACCCAACGACAAGGACAAGTGTGCAAGAAACCACTCCCAACTATCACGCCACCCTGCTTCAGCCAAGGCAAATGCAATGGGTAACAGTTGATGATTTGCATCATGTGTTACGGCCACCATTAGCACTCCTGGATATTTGCCACGAAGATGTGATCCATCCACTGCTATCAATGGCTTTAGAGAGGTTTGTAATGACCTTAAGCATGGACCAAAGGACCAAAAGAAGCGTCTAAATCAGTCGCCCGACCTAATGTCCAACGCAGTGTATGAACCGGGGTTGGTTCTATGTAACTCGTTGCAATATAGCGGCAATATCATAAAAGACTCCTCATACGATCTACGCACTTTGCAAAGTGCAAGCTCCTTTGCCATATGGGCTCTTCTGTAAGTAATGCGGGTCCCAAACTCAATCTGACATTAATTGATGATCTCCTTGGGCCTAAGATCGTTATTGCGTCACACCTTCTCTTCAATGAACTCTGCTACTAGCTTCGCAGTTGCTTGCCGATGTGCTGTTCCCATAAGTGGTTTAGAAGAACAATGTTTGTCCTTAAACTTTCAAATTCTGAAGTGGGACAATCGACTCCTTTACAACTCACTGTAACCATCTTCATATTAGTTCTCTCATGTTTCAAAGTGAAGTTATTGTATATTGCGTACTTGCTATAGCTCTTCTAAAAGCTTCACGATTAGGAAACTCCATACCTAGCCACATCTCCCTACCTGAACAGGTCCCTTCTTCGGGCACGACACTATAAGGGACCATCGTGTCCACGAGGGGAGCTTTTGAAAAGCTGCCTTCTTTGTTTCTACTTGTAGTATGTCTTTCAACACCTGATTTAATTAGTTCGCCAGTTGCTGAACTTCCATTCGCATCCACATTTGTTGCGGGAGCACCTATGAAGCTGTGCACACTTTCACTTCCATTCACATGAAGCACATCTATATTGATTTCTTCGAACATGGACTCATCATCGTCTGCAAAATAAGAAAATGTTGTTGGGAATTTGATATCGTGATCCTCCTCTATATTGACCATGTGAGTTTCTTTAAAAGGTGGAGGTGATGGTGGCGGTGGCGGTGGCAGCACACCCTTTAATTTTTTATCAGGCAGTGTAGTGCTGGGAGCGTCTCGAATGGTCTCATTTCTTTCATCCTGTACAGACCTGCAATATACGGTTATGAGAAAAAAATTTACTTTCGATCCAAGCTGAATAGATTGCAATATAGTTTTAACTTCTAAACATACCTACTGCCACGAATTTGTTGGAAAGTGCTTCCATCGCATTGCCTTCTTGAAACGAATAATAATATCCATTTTGCTTCGCCTCTTTACGATTTTAACATAACATTGATATCATTGTCATCGTCGATATCTATCAACGAAAAAAACTCTCATTGTGTATAAGATACTATAGAGTTATCTCATCAGGCATTGTTGCCCAACTTGATGCTTCCAAAGCAATTTTGAAAAGCTCCTTCAACGTGACATTGCTCGAAAGATATCTCAACTTCTGCCTTCCCCCTTGTATTGAGGACGATTGAGCTCAAATTCAAACTCACCGTTATAGTGAAGGATTATTTGGTGCTCAACATCTGACATGCTATTAGAACATCATAAAAAACATAAATTACTTTGACATTTTCCTCCTTATTAGAAATGAATTATGTTTAAAGTACTTTGGTTGTTGACATTTAAGTCAACGTAGTATTATGTATTACATTGAAGAGTGCATAACAGTAAATAGGGCTCCTGTGCAAAATATACCATATTAAATGAAACAGACAATAAACAGCATACAGTGAAAGAGAACATGTATCCATGCATTAAATGATAGTATATGTATTATAAGTTCTCAATAGGAAGAGGAGATTGATTTCTAGGGTTCCATCTTGTAAAGAGAAGTTGATTTTCATTACCTCCTTTTTGTGGACTTTGACAATAATAGCAGCAGGAGATTGATAGAAATTTAATGGTGACATCAATGGTGGAAAAACACACTAGTGATCCAGTTTCGCAGCTATACAACACTCTTAGAAACACCCTCTTTGCGATTCTTGAGAAGTGGGAAGAAAAAGGCTCGAAATCGGATTATATAGACTTGGCGGTCAGCGTCAACGCCGACCTTATTCAAGTATACATAAGGTCATCGCCGACCTTATTCAAGTGTGAATAAGGTCGGCAATGACGATGTGCTCTTTTTGTAAAAAAAGAAAGAAAGAAATTCGCATCCAATTGCTCTAATTGGTGATGTACTCGCTAAAATGTTTGATTGCGTAACATGACCGGATAAAGTATTTTTTCCGGTAAAATCCTCATGCATATATATACTTTACAAGATTCATTGCATAAATGGAAGCACAAATGATCAATTCTGAACACAGACCCTACAAATTTATAAATAATAATTAATCAATGCATTGATATAGAAAAATCCTTCAACTGCTCAATTCATTACTATATAGGAAAATGACCCAAACCAAACATGAGATCCATACAACATAAGAGCATGCTTTGATCAAACCGATAAAAGAAAACAATCATAAACAAAGAAATAAACATAAGTATTTAGTAGATGCATTCGCAAAAGCATGACAAGTGCAACAGGATCATTCATTCATTCATTGTCTAGTTGTCCTTCAATTTTTCATGAAATTGAAACCAATGAAAATAAGATATATGGCAGTGTAGCCGCCTTTCCTAAAGAAAATGAAATGGTATGACGTTGATTTGATAGCTAAAAAATGATTAGTACTTTGGTCACGCGATGGGCACACCACACAGTTAAAAATGGATGTCTAAGTTTTGGCCTTTTCTAAGCCTTATTTATTTATTTACTCATTTTCTTCATTACTTTATTTGATTAATGAGGAGGGTGTCCTTTTCAACCTTTGAGCTAGTGACCTTTTTTGGACGTTTCATTTATATTTACATGGCTGCATTGATTCGGGATCGTGGTTGAAAAAATCGACCAATGTCGAGTCATATCGATCGATACGAATCGATATTGGCCGATACTGTACCGAATCAATAATTTATCATTTTCGGTATCGTATCACAAAAATATCTTCAAATTATCGGCCTATAATTTCAATTTATCGGCCAACAACCCTTAAATCCATTTTTACCCATTTTTCTAATTTTCTTCTCCATTTCAACCCATTTCCTCCAAACATCAGTTGCTTATCTTCCTTCTTAACAATTTCAAGTTTCAACACCTCTAAAGCCATAAAAAAAATATACATATTTCTTGTGAATTTAATTAGTAAGGAAAAATCACTTACAATTCTACCAAAGTTAGTTTTTTTTTTTTTTTTTTTAGATTTGTTGAGAAATAGCTTAGAAATGATGATTGCATGTCCTTTTTTGTTGTGGGTATGTTGCATTCTCTTAGATTTACGCATCTTGATACTAGATCTATATATTGGGGGTTTTAGAAATGGGTTAGTTTTATGGTTATATTATATAAAATTTGTGATCTTTTAACTTAGTTGGTATGTATACATTTAAATCTATTTAATTGTAAATAGAAATTATAGAATTTCAAAATAGAGAACGATACAGGATGTCATGACTTAGGGGGACCAATAATTTGATTTATAGTTGTTACTAGCGGAAAAAAAATATTTTTTACAATATTTTATAATATTCTGGATTTTTTTAGATATTTTCTCATAATTTCTTGGACTAAGAAGAATTCACGGACCAGGAACCGCGATCGATACCGATACTGTAAGTATCAGTTTTCTGGGGATGGCCGATACTGCGATTTTGAACGATGGTCAGGATCCTTTGATACTTCCACACTTGAAGAAATTCTGAGTTGGGGCGAATCCTTGGTGGGGCACGCTTATTTATAATTCTAGCAGCAAAAATAACTGCCTTTCAGGTAATATCAAATTTTACTTAAATGGGAGTTGGTCCTATCATAAAATTAATTATTTGATTAAAAACATAATTAGTATAATTTATTGAATATTCTATAATCATGTTTTTTTTTTTCATATCAAAACATTCAATCCTAACCTTCTTCATCATTGATGGGTTCTACGGTAGCCCATCTCCATCTCAAACTGTAGCAGGTACCTCGTACAAAATTGTCAAACGTTGGGCCTATCTCTTCTAGGTCACTACTTTGGCGAGACCTGCATGTTAAGGGAGAAGGGGGAGAGAAATTGAGAACACAAGGACCTATTTATTGTATTCCACTAAATCCATTACATTTACCAATATCAAAACATTCAATCCTAAGTTCTTCATGTTAGGTTTATGTCTTGTATTCTTGTTTGACCGGAATGGTTCATTAGCCGATCACCAGGTTTAGGGTCAAGGGTATTTTGATCATTGTAATAGGGCTTTCTTGACGGCCAAGAAAGCAGAGATTATATATTGATGTAATTAGTAACCTTATACTCGGAGGGGAGAGGTGAGAGTATGCTAAGTATTAGAGGGTTTGGAATCCTTGTAATGAGTTGTCCAATTTCTTATATAGTTGGACAATTGTTGAACCGCGTAAATCTATCATGTCATGTGATTGCTTGTAATGTGTTTGATTGTGTGTGTTTGCCCAATTTAATCCCCAACAATCGGTGAGAGCGAGGTTGAAGATCTTCATGGGTTTTGCTCAAGGTGGAGATCGCTCACAAAGCCTAAGGGTTTCCTAGGGCTAGAGCTGCACAATCGATCAAAGGAGGTTCGGGTTTGAGTCTCAAAGGACACTGATCGTTCAGATCAGTTGCAGAAAGCCATCCATGTTTGGAAACAGAGGCAAAACAATCTCTCTAAAGAAGGGTATTTAGAACCCTTCGACTCAACATTATTGACAACTCGTTGTCGTAGTCGCCGAAGAGGTAATAGGCCGAAGGATTCTTCCATTGAAGCGCGAAGAGGTTTGACTCCATGTTGCAAAAAACGGAATCGAAGGAGTCCTTTGTTTGCAGTTTCCATTGTAGATCATGGATCAGTTTGGCAAGAGGAAGATCAGTTCTAGCAGATTGTCGGTGGCAGATATCAGAGGAGTTTTGCACGCCATGCTCAGAGAAGAAGCGCAGTCAGAAATCATTGCAGATCAGCCAGATCAAGGTGGGCTATAGATGCTCGCTGCAAACCGAAAAGGAAAGCCACAGGGCATTGCTTTGTTCCTGTTCTGATTACAGAACCTGCCGGCGAAGATAGCAAGAAGAAGAAGACGATCGCAGAAGATGACCGCAGGGGACCAGTTTCAGCAAGCCGTCGCTGGTGTAACCGACATCGACGAAGAAAGACCGCACCATCGCCCATAATCAATCCCCTTGCACGCTCTGCTAGTTGAGGACATGTTGATCTTTGCAGTCGCAATGAACAGAATCGCAGAGAGTTCTGTCAATCAGAAAGTGGACCACGCGTTGTTGTAGAGAGAATCCAGACTCTGTTTCAGGTTGATGTTGGCCGAGAAGTAACAGAGGGATCCAGCCTGGGCACTTGTAGAGGTTCTGTTGCTGAACAGAACGTGGGGAGAAGAAGGCCCTATTTATTGGGTTGGTTCCAGGCCAGTTCGTGTAGAGTTCGAACCGACCCAATCCATAAGCCCATTAGGAAAGCAGTAGTGCAGAGGCTGACGCAAGCAAGTGACGTCAGTAGTACGGTCAAACAAGGTGGCAGAAATTGTTTACTTGATATATTGATCATCAAAAGCCTGATCGGAGATCCATTTGCACCTACGGACTCGTTACGAACAGATCTACACAGTTGTAGAAAGGGATTGGAAATTCAACGGTCAACGAGTGAGCTTGACTGATCCAAAAAGTTATTTCTACGATATCGGAGCCATCCAGAGTCGAATTTTAGATCCATTTTTTCTGGCATGATCATGGTAACGAGATGTACAGCGTGGTACAGAGATCAAGGTCAGAGTCGGGTTGGTTGGACTCGATGATAGAAGCAAGCCCAGTCAGCAGATATCGCTGACATCATCAATGTAAGGTCAAAAGGGGCTACAATAAAATACATTTTTAGCGTCAGACTTATAGCGGTGGCCGATAAAATTCGTCACTATAAGACACTTATAGCGACGGCCAAAGCTGACCCCCCGCGGTAACGCAATTTTTAAGCTACTTGTATCGGCGGACTTCGCTATGATAGTCAGTAAAAACATTGATCCAAGGGCGCCAAGCTCTAGCGGGAAATTTTTTGTTTTTACTGTCGAATATATCGCGGTGGCGAATATTTTCTAGGGTAAAAGGACTTCCTAGCGTCCGGTAAGCGTCAAGTGTTGGGCGTTGCGACGGCCATAAGCGTCCCCCAGTAAAAGTTTTAGACTCGCTCACCGGCTCTCACTCTCACTCTTAGCATCCCTCTCTCGCGCTCTCATTCTCCCGCTCATCTCCCTCACCGGCTCTCACTCTTAGCATCCCTCTCTTGCGCTCTCATTCTCTCCCCCATCACCTCCATCTCTCCCCTGCGCCAGCCATCCCCATCTCTTCTCTTTCCCCTGCGCAACCGTCCATCTCTCTCACCGTCTCTCCCTCCCCTGCACATGCAGCAGCCGTCCATCTCACTCACTCTCTCACGGTCTCTCCCCTGCGCACGCAGCAGCCCTCCATCTCTCTCACTCTGTCACCGTATCTCCCTGCGCACTCAGCAGCCCTCCATCTCTCGACATCCTTCATCTCTCACGTCATCCCTCTCAGCCGATCCACCTCTTCTCTCACTCATCCCTCTCTCTCGGCCATCGCCCAAGGACTGAACTACCTCTCATTCGAAAACCTCCAAATCTCCAACCCTTACCCTCGTCTCTCTCGATCCATCGTCCATCCCATCATCGAAAACCCTCTCCATTCGAAAAACCCCATATCAAAAATGTTTCAGACCTACTCCCTCGAACTCTCTCGACTCTCTCTCGGTTTCCAGGCAACATAAAACAAAGGAAGGGGACGAAGAATAGGAGGAAAAGAGGAAGAAAAAATAAGAGAGGAAAAGGAAAAGAATATATTGTTCTCAAGTATCAGGTATGGGTTTTTTCTTCTCAGATTACATGTTCTGATTTCCCCCTTGTAGCAATTAGCATAATATATTGTCATGTTCCGGCATTTCCCCTATTGATGGCTTCTTGTTCACTTGATGTTCTTCTATTTCCTTTGTACTGTGACGTTCATTGATTGATTATTAGTTTTTGTGTTATGTTTCTATGTACTAGTATGCACTTCAATGGGATATACTTGTAATCAATGGGACCCTTCATTGAACAGGATTTTGATCGAGAAAGTCATCCCTCCTTCGAAAACTAACGCAGGAATCTTACTCCCCGAGAAGACCACTAAGGTATAGAATCAAAATCACTATTTCCAATCAGTTCAAAGAAATAGAGCTTTTTCTATCCAAATCTCGTGATTTCCCACACAATATTATTAAAATCAACGAATCCAAGTTCTGGGTGTTCTCTTATTTCGATGAATCTCATCTGGGTTTGTTCTATTTTTCTACTTTTGGTTTGATTTGATTGGATTGGAGAAATATCTGATGAAGTCAGCTTACATGTGAAGAAAGGGCTCTTGTGTTGTGCTAAAACCATCTGTTCTATATTTAATCTTGTTGGATCAATACTTGTTAGTTACGGGTATTGTCTTAATTAGAGGGTTTTTAAATTTTTTTCCTTTCCGCTTAATAAAATAACTGTTGAAAGTAACTCATCTGATCACCTCATTTTGATCTTATTATCTTTTGAAGTTGTTTCTGCTCTGTTTTTTCCACCAAGATACAAATTTCCTTTTTTTAGAAGATAAGGCATCAAAGTATATGGCTGACACTTAATTTTTCTTTATTTGATGCATACAAAGACCCTTATTGGAGATGCAATGGCATGATTAGAATAATAAGGATAAAATAAGATCTCAAGAAAATATGAAATTCTAGTGATTAAACATTTAAGATGTGTATAGAAGAATTTAATTTTTTAAATTTGAAGATGAGAAATCTAGAAAAAAAACTGGATATGGTGGGTTAGGTCCATACCACATAGTAGTAGGGAGTTCTTATTCATCATATTCACCTTCACCTTCCACTGCATTGTTATACATCATAGAGGTGTATAAACAAAACTTTGGCTGATGGTTTGGTAAGGATAGGTTTGCTTTTCATGAGTAATCAATCAGGCCTTAGGTGATGCTTGCTAAACGAAGTGATCCCCTTAAACCTTGTGGAGTTGCATTGACCGTAGTAACAAATCTCGTTCTCGGGATTTCATTGTCTTGGGAGAATATTAGGATGTTTCTTATAATTTGGAGCTTTCATCACGATATTAATGAGAAGGTTGTGAAAAATCTTTGACCATCTTGGTCTAATTTGGTTTGTTTCTGGATGATGTTTGCTTCTCTTGCCTTCTTGTGACCACTGCACTCTGTCTCTCCCATTTCTCTCTCTCTTGCCCAATCTTGGGTAAGTTTGAACTTCAATGTTGAATAGAAAGTTTGTCTTTCTTTTCAAAAAAAAATTAAGATGTCTTCACAAAATCATTTGTAAGGTTTTTCTGTAACTAAGGTCTGTTTTTTAGTTAACAATCTCTTCATAATGAGTAGTCATAGTTTACGAGTTGCTTTTACATCATATTCCAATTCTATTACATGGGTATGTGAAGGTCTTAAATTAATGATGGGATAAAAAATTAATACGGCATGGTCTAGATTATTGTTGTCATAGGAGCTTCACAAAACATATGAAAATTATCAATTGTGTAGGCTATTTACAAGGAAAATGATACAACAAGAGAGGGATCAGCGAGTGCAATCTTCTTGCAGGGGACCGGTTGTGGTTAATTAAACCAACCTTGTCGTGACCAATCCACCCCCTTGCCTGGCCCAAATCTCACCCGGGCGATTCTAATGCTCTCCATTTAATTAGATCATCCCAAGTAATTCTGAAATCAACCAAATCCTTTCAAATTCAACCATGAAATCATTCATATTATGCTATGAATTGATTGAAACTTCAGATCCACAGTTTGACAACGATGATTCAAAAGTAACTGAGACTCAGAGCGAAGGTTCCATCACCATCCAACAAGGCTGAGGATGATTGTTTAGCCAAAGCATCTCCACAATTATACCTCATCACCTCATTTTTTTAAGTTAACCCAATGCCCTTGTTTGCACCTGTGACATCGCCACAGTCTCCTTGGACCACCATCTGCAACTTCACTTAACATCAATATTCCTAAGAATTTTTTTGGCAGACACAGTAAGAGTTGAGTAGCATAACATAAGATCTTTTATCCATATAGGAACAAAATTGGATTTTAAAGCCCAATCAAGAATTTCATTGAATTATTATTTACACTCTTTCTTTTCTGTAACTATCTTTTTTAAGAAAGTATCAAGGAGGAGAGTGGAAAGAATATCTCCTAATGACCCAAAGGGGACAGTTTGGGTCCGTCCAACCTTTTCCCGGGTTTGAATTATGACAATCAGAGTAGTACCATAATGAGGAAAGTTGATTGACAAATAGTACTTAGATATTGCATATTGTTGAGAATTAGATTTGGGTTGATGGATTTGATTTAAAAAAGTGGGGAGAGAGAGAGAGAGAGAGAGAGAGAGAGAGAGAGGATCTCACCTTGTTGAAGAGGAAGAAGCCTCTAGGGCATGGTCCTTTGATTCCATTGGGAGAGAGAGAGAGAGAGGAAGGGTGTGTGTGTGAAAGAGGCTCATCTGAATTAAGAAATAGGCAGTTGCTAAGGACAAGTAAAAATAAATAAATAAATAAAAACCGAGCAAAAGGATATAATAAAATTTTTGCTTTTAGTGGTTGCTTCATTAATTAAAGGTTAGAAAGTAGAGATGAGTTCACTTGTTGACTAGGCCCTCAATGAGCCCAGGTCAATGTTTCCTGTGCAGCATGATAAAAAAATTTCATTTGGGCTTGTGCAGCCTCAGGCCTGGAATTGGAAATTAGAGTGGGGATTTGGGTGGGGAAGAGACGGGGGCCATGAGCACCCACCCAATTAGCCTAGGCTTTCGAATTTCACAAAAGGGAAGGTTATTTAGTGGTATTTTTTTTCGTATATTCGCATTCAATCCTCATTTTTGATTGAATGAAACTTTCACCTTTTCTTTCATTTGATAGGCTCTTAGTTCCAAATGAGAAAGATTTATGGACACATGGTTTTAGGTGTCATCTTGATGTAAATAAATCACCATTGTCTATTGATTCCATTAAGGATAAGTACTATTCTTCGTGGAATATAGATGAGGAACGACTTCAACATAGACCCCCCGACGTTTCTAGTGAAGATTGGGCCTGGCTTGTGCAATATTGGTGCAATCTAGAGGTTCAGGTATGAAACCATTATTAAAATATTTTAGTGAAAGGGTCCTTTTTGCTTGTGTCTTTAAATTGTTGCAATATTGTTAAATATATGTAGGTTGTGGCTTCGAAAAATAAGGCCAATCGTAGTCACCAAACACTTAAACATATAGGGGGGACTAAGAGTCTTGCTCGACATAGAGATGAGGAGGTATATGGGTTCATTACATTATTTATTATTTTAGAATTTACGTTGACATTCAACTTTGTACATGGATAGACTCGGAGCAGGAATGATGGGAGTATAACTTCTCGGGCGGATCTCTTCATTCGCACCCATATTCGGAAGCATGGATGAAAATATTGGTATATCGGCTGTCGCACCCGTAGTGGCCGCAAACGCCGCTACAGGTCCGCTACGACCGCTACGGGGTGAGAAAAATTCCTACTTTCCAAATTTTAAAAAAATACATAATAAGACTTATTTCTTTTCTTCTTCTCTCCAAATAACATTTCTACAGAACTCTTCTACCCTTTTATGTTTAAAAGAACACCAAAAAGCACATGATCTCAAGGATTCTTTTCTAAATACATCCTATTAGACACCCCATTTGGTAGATGTATTTTTTTCTTTAGGTACTCTTAAGTCTTAAGTCTTGACTTCATGACATAGTTCTTTCTTTTATGAGCCTTTCATTAGTTTTTAAGTTAGTATAACTAAGCAACATAAACATACGTGAAAAAAATGATCATTACTATTATTTTCTATTTATACAGCGATATAGGACCTCATACAATGAGGGGACCGCTACGCCCCCTTATCTTAGTTACTTTTGCAAAAAAATACATTTTCTCTCATTTTCCAATATGCTAGATTTTCTACAACTTTTTCATATTTTTTTGATGAGTTTTCCAAATCGCGCTGCTACACTACGTAGCGTTTTGGGGCCCGCTAAGGATGAAAAAAATGACCGCTACGTAGCGTAGCGGCCGATAAATCGGGCGTAGCGGTGGCCATATGTGATTTACCGGCGCTCGCATCCATAGCGGCCGCTATTTACCCAGAGCGGCCGATACACCGATACATTACGTATCGGCCACTACAAGCAATGAAATGTTAAAAAAAAAAAAAAAAACTCTATTGGCTCAACAACTCAACACTACAACAACAACTCACCCCTTTGTTTGACTGGTAGATGAAGAAAAGGAGGAACAAGTGGAAAAAAAAGACAGCAACTGAAGAAAAGTACCTGGAAGCAGTAGAACCTAGCAACAGCAACTGCAACATAGCAACAGCAACACAGCAGCAGAAACCAGCAAAGGAGCAGCAGCACCACGACCCAGCATCATCCCAGGCAGCACCTAGCCACCGTAACACCACGGCAACAGCAGCAGAAGAAGAAACCAGCCGAGCAGTAGCACCTAGCCATCGTCTCCTCCTCTTTTCTTCTTCTTCTTCTTCATCTTCTTCTTTCTTCCTTTTTTCCTTCCCCTCTTCTTTGTCTTTCTCGATCCTACTGTTCCAGGAAAAGAAATAGGGCAACAAAAGCCCTATTTCGGTCCCTCTTTTATTTTGCTAGTAGGGCCCCACATTGGGCTAACCTTATGAAAGGTATAAATAGAGACTAATTGGGCCCCACAGTGGCTTACCTCAGGAAAGTTATAAATAAAAATGAAATGGGCCCCTCACAAAAAATAAAGATTATGCACCCATTGGTGGGCTCCACAATGAGTCTCAAATATTAAAATAAAAAAATCATGGCTTAGCCAAATAAATAAAAATTAGGGGCTTAGCCAAATTTTACAATAATTAGAAATAGAGACCAATCAAATTTCACTATGACTAGAAATAGGGCCATGGCCAACTTTCATACTAATTGAAAATAAAGTCTAATCAAATTTCACACTAATTGAAGTTAGGCACTAGCAAAATTCTACTCTAATAGGAAATAGGGCTCAACCAAATTTCATTTTAATAGAAAATAGGACCCTAACCGAATTACACTCTAATAGGAAATAGACCCGAATCAAATTTTTCTTTAACAGAAAATTTTAAACTGTATATACACATTTCAAAATACAACTAAGAAATGTGATATTCTAAGCAAAGATGGTGATAATATTTTGATGACACTGTTTGATTATAAGCATGAATACATGTTAAAAAAATGATTATTACTACTATTTTCTATCCATAATACAGGACCTCATATAATGAGGGGACCGCTATGCCCCCTTATCTTAGTTACTTTTGCAAATAAAATATATTTTCTATCATTTTCCAATATTCTGGATTTTCTGAAAATTTTTTAGAATTTTTGGACGTTTTTTTCAAAACGCACCGCTACGTCGCTACGTAGTGCCAGCTTCGTAGCGTTTTGGCGGTAGGCCGCTACGCCCACCGCTATCGCTATTTTCATCCTTGGGGCCCGCCGCTACCGCTATTTTCATTCTTGGTCGGAATGACGGGACTCCTGTTGATGCGAAATTAGCGGAAATCATTGTACGTCAGTTGATAATTTTAACAATAAACCTCAATTTGATCATAATGACACTAATTATTTTTTCCGTTCAGTTAAAGTTTAAGGAACTAAGTGCTACACAAGAAGTAGGATCTTCTAGCTCCATAGGTGATGAGATATATACTCAGGTGATGGGAGCATAGCGGCATGGTCATGTATGTGGATATGGGCTAGGTCCGACGCCCACTTCAATCTTTGGCTCCATGTCGCGCCAGTCTCAGGCCTCTTTTGATGAGGTGCAGACTGAACTGAGCTTAGTGAATCAAAGACTCTAGCAAATGGAGGAATGACTGAAGAACCAAGAAGAAGAGAAGCGTGCACATTTGGAAGAGATGAAGTTGATGCATGCCATTATTGCTGAGATGAGACAACAGTTATCTGCCTAGCGACAGGATCCTTCCGAAGGGGTAAAAATACTTATTTATTGTTTACTTAATATTACCATGATTTTGCATTATGTGATTTACAAGAAGATAATTTAATTATTTATTTTTCTTTGTTTTGCAGGGAGCAGATGGATGATTAGGCAAAAGATGTTTCATGTTTAGATTTATGATAATGATGTTAGACAGTGTTGAAGTAGGATGGATCTATTTTAGTTGTTGGGTTGTTGTGGATGGATCTTGGGAAATCTGTTTCACTTGTGATCGTCTACTTATACTTTTGTTGTTATTAATGATCGGGCTGTGGACTGAACCCATTCTTGGATAATTGTGGTGCTGATTATGATAAAAGTTGCTTGTTTAAATAACAGTTATGAGGTCTGTTGTCTTAAATATTTGCATAAATTATGACAAAGCTTGCTTGTTCAAATTTTGTTATCATAGGAGCGACACCCAAATCAGTTTTGGAGTACTGGGAACGTGAAGGATCTGACACTAGCACATTTGAAGATCCACTTGTAGGTATCAAGAAACTATTTTATGGGTACTGAATTTAAGAGCAAATAGTTATAGTGATCACCTTCTCTGTAGCTATTATCTGTTATTATTTTTCCAGAACCTAGTTGTTGATAGGGTTTGTAGACCAAGAGAAAAAATCTTTTTGCCGATTATCTTTATTGTGTATTTAGATATCTGTTGGAAAATAAAAAACTTCAAGAAAGATGGTGGTGTTTCTAACTGTAAAGCTCAATGTACGGGCAAAAGCCCTTTACATTGTTGGGTAGTTGAACCACATTTTTACTGTTGGGTAAACTTTCAGATATTCATTTCTATTTCATTGTCTCTTTACCTCTGTCTCATTTCTGTCTCATTGTTTCATTTCGAAAGTTGTGTATAACAGACCAAGAGAATACAGGAGGACCGGAGGAGGCGCCAAACAACAACAGAGCACTGCAAAATTTCAGCATTTTAATTGCATATGTCCTGGGAAATTAAGTGTGAGAGAGCGGGTGTCTCGTCCCATCATTTTAAATCCAAACGTGATCTTTGGCTGAACTGCTATGATGCTTTGCTTCTTCCTCCATGACGAGAATCTTAAAAACATTGATGATTTTGAATCAGACCTGAACATTAAGATGTGTACTTGTATGTAATCAGTATCGTTCCCCACGTATGAAACAAGATTTTGCACGAGAATCTTCCCCCTCACTTCCCCACATATGAAACAAGATCACTGCTCCTGCTCTTCCAAATAGTCAGTTTTTAGGGTTGTTTTTGTTGTTGATTTTTTCGGTTATGTGTTGGTTGCAGCGTTGGGAGAGAAGTCATTGCTCTGCAGCTGATGCAGAGGTGGTCGGTGCCTATTTTGGAACCTCACATTTGCAGAGTGGTAAGACAGAGTAGAAATATTTTTTGTAGTTTGTTTGTGTTTGTGATATATTTGAATTCTGTTGTGAAATGGATTTGGTTAATGAGTATATGAACTTTGATCCTGTTTTTTTAAGCTCATGAATTGTCTTAAAATTATTAGATTTAAGTTCATGGGTTGTATGGATTATGGACTATAGGGAGAATTGAAAGATGATGATCGATATTAGATGAAATTGGTGCTAATATTTGGTGTATAGTTTCTGCTGCCATTAATAAGATGACCTACATGAACATTGGAGTGGTGTGACTTTAAATGGTTTTTTTTTTTAAGTTTAGTTATGTGAAGAAACTTAAATACAGGTACACACTTCGCGAGGGCCCACCTAATCGCCAATCCAAGTGGTGAACGTTGGTTGGGATTGGGGGCGCACTCGCATTTGTTTCATCATGTTTGGGAAGCATCATTAGCCAAGGCAGTTGACGGGCGAAATAGCTTGTGTTCCTTAGATGCAAGAGCCATGACTTGCAAACTGCTCCCATTCGAATATATTCAGGTAGACTGCAGAAATTGATAGTCTCTAACAAGTCTTAAGAAATCTCAGACCAATTAGCCATGAATTATAGATGATACTCATACAAAGTGTCGAGAGAGAGAGAGAGAGAGAGAGAGAGAGAGAGAGAGAGAGAGAGAGAGAGAGAGAGAGCTCATTTGGAGATAGAAACAAGGGGTAAGGTGAACTCTTTCTTTCTTAGAAGGTACCCAGCTTACTTTATTTAATTAAAGAAAAAGGTGAGTAGTAAAAGAAATCTTTTGTTTCTCCAACTTCAAATCATTTTCCTCAGGAAAAGAGAACCCATAAGGTATTTAGATAGAGACTACAGTCTCTTCCCTCTCTTGAATCATTTCATCTTCAATCTCTTCTTTTGAATCTGAAGGTTTTACTAAACCTTCTATTTAAGCCTTAACACAGGCTAAGGTCCTTTCTCAGATTATTATATGAATTCCAAACACAGGTAATTAAGCTAATTAATTAACCTAAGTCCAAATAAGAATAAAATACCACAAAATAGGAAGAGGCACAGGTTTTTACGTGGAAAACTCAACTCGGGAAAAAACCACGGGTGGTAGAGACCACCGAAAGCAAAGCACTATAATATGAAGATTACAAGTGAACTCACTAGACCTTTGACGCAGTTGTAACTCAACCTAAAAGGACTGTGAAGAATTTACCGACGACCCGCCGTTCACCTTCCACGTGCTAGCTTGAAACCCACCTCGAATGCCCCTTCAAGGTGCTTGATCACAGGGAAAAAGAATAAGTCTTCGGCACAATGGCGAAGCTGATTGAACATGTCTGTTATGTGATTACGGAGATCAGTGAAGCCAGACGTTATTCTGTCATCTATTTGTTCAATCTGAATAGATTGATCATACACTTCATGTTCTAAAGCCAGGAGACGATTTTCAACGATGTGTTCATTGACATTTTTAACTGGAACTTGAGCTTGCTCCCCCTGAATATGATTGCGAACATGAGTGTCGGACATGGCTCTTGTCCTGCCATCTATCTTTTGCCTTTTTGTAACAGGCATTTCATGCGGGTAAACATGGCAACCAGCATCAATCAACAACTTGCTAATCATTGCCCCAAACGAAAGTTGAAGCTTCCGAGGTTCATCGAAGATCTTTAACATGCAGTTAAGAATCATACGCGGAATATCTACTGATGTGCCTGTACCCAAGTAGTAGAGAAGAAGAGCCTGGGTTAGTAGAAGATCAGAGGAATGTCCTCGAGGCTCAATGTTATGAACGACGAACGTGTTAAGCAGGCAATAATTAGATTGCAAACCAGAAATTTTTAGCACCGGAGGAGACCATGCAGTTGGTTCTCCACAAAGAACGGTAGCCACTTCATCTAAGAGATGAACTTGATTGTCCAGATCAGGAATAGGGTAGAGTGGTTGATCAGGTCGCTGAAGTTGTAGCAAAGTGGAGATTATTTTTGCATCAACTGAGATAGTCTTCCCCCGAACAAAAGTTCGAAATCCGTCTGCTGTAACTTCAAACATATTGCAATAAAACTCTCTTACCCATTCTTCAAAACATTCATTGATCAAATTCATGAGGATCATGAGACGATTTTGATAAAGCCATGTAGTGAAGTTTGAAGCGGTTAGAGAATTTTGAACAACAATTCTCTCAAAAATCACTGTTCGATCTTTGAAGCTAGAGTCAAAACGAGCGGAACTCTCAGCATCCCTAAACTGATCAATATCATACTGAGATGAGGAACTAGCATGACGCTTTCCTTTTGAAGTTTTTGGAGCCATGCTGATGCCAAGAAGATGCAAGAAAGCACATAAAAACAGTGTAGATATTCATTGAGGTAATATCACAAACACTTTGTGTGCACAAATGCATAAAGTAATTTTCAACAAATTTGACAAGCTTCCAAAAGAACCCAATGGGTAAGGTATCACAAATAGAAGAACTAAATGAAATCCATCAATGAAACAAAGTAAGCTTCAGAAAAAAATGCAAGCCATTCCACAGAAATTGATTCAATCTTTATAGAAAGTCCACCAAGCTGACATGAATCTTGGAAATGGGAAATACCACCCAAAGAGAAGTTTTCTTCAATGCCCACATTTGATAATAAAGTGCCAAAACAACCATTCCTTGACCAAACAAACCAATATAGGCATAGTATCATAAAAAAAAAATTGGTGAGAAGAAGAAGAGAGAAAGATCATACCTTGGTGAAGAGGAAGGAGGAAGGAGTTGAGTTTCTTAATGAAAAGGACACTATGAGCAATGTAGTGGAGATAGCAAAAGAAAAAAATGGTGGAGCAAGAAACCCTAGCAACTTGAGAAAGAAAAAGAGGAGGAAGAAAGAAAGAGAAGCAGAACCGAAATTAATACGAGTTCTGTAGTCTCATTATAGAGAGACTACTCTCTGGAACGGGTAATTGTAGCGCACTGTCAGTGTGGTTCCCCCCCCCCCCCCCCCCCCCCCCCCCCATTTTTTTTTTTTTTTGAAAAGAAGAGAAAAAATTTAAGAGTGTTTTCCATCTACAAAAATATCCACGGATAAGCTCAAGAAATGCACAATTCAAATGATAGTGATAGTGTGTGAAAAATGATATGCTCCCCTTCAATCATATATATATATATTTTTAAATTGATCCGTCATAGGTGGCTTTCACACTATCGGACATGGGAGCCTTCTCCACCGAAACTTACCAATCGAGTGGAAGCTATTACTCATGACCATAGGTAGCCCTGATCCTCTGGTCATATACATATTGCTATTTTCCCTCTGTGTTATAAAAATTTTTTTATGAACCGTCCTGGGTGACTTTCAAACTAGCAGTCACGGTAGCCTTCTCCAACGAAACTTACCAACCAAATTGGAAGCTATCACACATGTCTGTAGGTAACCCTGATCCTCTGATTCAAGAAAAAAAAATATGATCCTCATGATTTTTTTTTTATATAAGATCAGAGGGGAACGTTCATAGTGGCAAAAAAAAAATGATATCAGTAAACTGTGCACTATCATAAAACAAAATCACATGCAATAATAATCATAGATGGGAGTGAGCATTGTGCATGTGCATAAAACCACAGTAGAACAGAAATTGAAGGAAGGAAGGAAATCCCTAGAGACTTGCGAAGGGATTCAAATCGATTTGGGTCCAGAGGTTTGGTAAAAATATCAGCCAGTTGATTTTCGGTAGGAACTTTGTCCAGGACAATGATCTTCTCTTCGACTAACTCACAGATAAAGTGATGCCTAATATCAATGTGCTTGGTTCGGGAATGCTGTACAGGATTTTTTGATATGTCAATTGCACTTTGATTATCACAATAAACAGACATAGTATCATGAGTAATTCCATAGTCAGCCAACATTTGTCTCATCCAAAGAAGTTGAGTACAACAACTACGAGCCGCAATGTACTCGGCTTCAGCAGTCGATAAGGAAGTCGAAATTTGCTTTTTACTGTGCCAAGCGACCAAGTTATTTCCAATAAAGAAGCACCCACTAATCGTGCTTTTTCGATCATCGACACTTCCTGCCCAATCAGCATCCGAATATCTAGCAATATTTGTATTCGTATCTTTGCTTAGCCAGATACCAAAGTCAACAGTTCCACTTACATATTTCATGATTCTTTTAACAGAGTGAATCTGTGATTCCTTTGGTTTTGACTGATAACGAGCACATACTCCAACACTGTAAGCGATGTCAGGTCGGCTGGCAGTGAGATAGAGAATACTCTCGATCATGCTTCTGTAAAGTGTTTCATTCACATCTTTGCCAGACACATCAATGCTCAATTTCACATTTGAGCTCATTGGAGTTCTTGAATGTTTAGCAGATGTCATCCCAAATTTTGTCAAAATGTTACGAGCATATTTTGATTGAGATACAAAAATTCCATTGTCGCACTGCCTGATCTGTAAGCCTAGAAAGAAGGAGAGTTCTCCAACCATGCTCATTTCAAATTCACTCGACATAGTTTCAGAAAAGTGTTCAACTAGCACTGATGAGGTAGATCCAAACACAATATCATCCACATAAATTTGAGCAATTAACATGTTAGGAGGTTCTTCTTTGATGAATAAAGTCTTGTCTACACTCCCTCTTTTGAAATCGTTTTCCAATAAAAAGACAGTTAGCGTTTCATACCATGCTCTTGGAGCCTGTTTTAACCCATAGAGAGCTTTTTTGAGTTAAACATATGATCCAGTTAATGAGGATCTTGAAATCCTTTGGGCTGTTCCACATAAGCTTCCTCATTCAAGTACCCATTCAAAAAAGCACTCTTAACGTCCATCTGATAAAGCTTGATATGAAGAAAACAAGCGATAGCGAGTAACAAACGGATAGATTCCAATCGAGCAACAGGGGCAAACGTTTCATCAAAATCAATGCCATCAATTTGAGTATACCCCTGGGCAACTAGCCTAGCCTTGTTCCTTATGACCTGACCCGATTCATCGGTCTTATTCTTATAGATCCACTTGGTGTCGATTACATTGGTGTTGCTAGGTCTAGGAACTAATTCCCACACACAATTTCTCTCAAATTGTTCAAGTTCCTCATGCATCGCATTAATCCAACAATCATCAAGAATGGCTTCTTTTATATTTTTCGGTTCAATGGAAGAAATATAGCAAAAGTTACTTACCTCATCGCGTACCTGTTTTCTAGTCTTGAGAGACTCAGTTGGATCTCCAAGCACATGAGAAATAGGGTGGCTCTTCATCACCTTAGGTACAGGTCGCGAACTCTTAGAGGCACTTTTTTCTTCAAAATGATGAATGATGTCCATAAGATTAGAAGTTGATTTTGATTGATCAATTTGCTTATCTTTGGAATCAATATCTTTTGATGTTGTTATTGGATCTTCAAGCTTGCTTGAACTTGTGTTATGATCTTGTGTTAAAGTAGGGGAACGAGTTAGTACTTCATCATCATCAGAAAAGTAATCTGAAGTTCCTGCATCATCAACAACCACATTAATCGACTCCATAACTGTAGAGTTTCTGAGATTATAAACCCGATAGGCCTTACTCGACATTGAGTAACCAAGAAAAATTCCCTCGTCACTTTTGGAGTCAAATTTGCTTAGGTGTTCCCTATCCTTTAGGATGTAGCACTTACTCCCAAAAGTTCGAAAATACTTGACAGTTGGTTTGCGGTTACACCAAATCTCATATGGGGTCGATCTTGTTCCAGGCCGTAGGTAAACTCTATTGATAATATGAACTGCTGTGTTTACCGCTTCAGCCCAGAAACGTTGAGGAATTTTCTTACTGTGTAACATCACGCGTGCTATCTCTTGGACAACACGATTTTTTCTCTCAACGACACCATTTTGTTGTGGTGTTTTTGGTGCAGAAAATTCATGTTTTATACCATGCTTTGAACAAAAAGACTCAAAATAAGAGTTTTGAAATTCAGTTCCATGGTCTGAATGAATACGAACTGCACCACCAAAGGTTTTTCCTTTATCATTAATGAGCATCGTCCATAAATCAAGAAAAACTTCAAAGGTTTCAGACTTTTCTTTTAGGAAACGAACCCATGTAAGCCGCAAAAAATCATCAACAGTTAGAAATATATATTTCTTACCGCCAATGCTTTCAGATTTTGTAGGACCCATGAGATCCATATAAAGTAATTCAAGTGGCCTGGTGGTGGTTAAGGCATCAACCTTTTTATGTGAGGACCTGATTTGTTTTCCAATCTGACAAGGACCACACACAATTGTGGGGGCTTTTAAACGTTTGGGCAGCCCTATAACGGTTTCATTTTTTGCCAAGTTATCTAGGTCCCTATGATTAACATGGCCTAAACGTTGATGCCACAAATCTATGTCATTGATTATTGTTGCATGACATGATATTGTACTCTCTGTGGCAACGACATAACAATTGTCAGAAGTACGCACACCATGGAGAACATTATTTCCCTTTTTATCAACAATTAGACAGTCATTGAGAGAGAAATGAACTTCATGTTGTGAGTCACACAATTGACTGATGCTTAACAGATTAGCTTTCAGACCAGTAACAAAGAAAACATTTGATAAAGAGGACATACCTGGAATCAAAACTGTACCTTTTCCGATTATGTTTGATTTGCTTCCATCCCCAAATCTTACAGTACCTCCATTACAGCTTTCCAATGAGGTAAACAAGGATTTGTTTCCAGTCATGTGTCTAGAACAACCGCTATCCAAGTACCAAACTTGCGAATCTGTAGCTGTGAGAGCAGTAAGGACCACATTGCAGCGAAGATCAGACTTAATAACCCAGATAGATTTAGTCTTGATCTTTTGAGGAGTATAATTCCTCACCCCACGCTGATTATGTATTTGATGTTTAAGTTGATAACAATGTGGTCTTATGTGCCCTTTTATTCCACAAAAATCACATATTGGAACAAATCTGGGTGTAGACACATTTTTAAATGCTCTTGCGTTCGCATAGTGAGTATTTGGGTTAGCACTCATGCTGGATTGCAAAGCTTGTCCTTTAACAAAAACAAATTTACCTGATTGCTTAGTTAAAGAAGACTCAGAGATGAATCCAAGTCCTGTCTTAAGTTTATCACTTCTTTGTTGCATCAAATTCTCATCAAGAGTCATGGATCCTTTATTCATTCGAACAAGCGAGGACTTGGCTGAAATCAATTCTATTATAGCCATCCGAAGTTTTCCACAGACATCATTTTTCTCAGCCTCCAGCAGGTTGTACTCAGTTTGCAAGGAATCCAGTTCTTTTTTAACAGTCTCATATTGTGTAGTTATGAAATCCTTTTCTTTTCCTGCAGCAATAACTTTGTCAGATAAAATCACACGTTGAGTTTCTAACTGGGTTACCTTGATGCGGGCATCACTTAGTTCAGAAGCAATGATTGCATTATGAGATTCTGAATCTTTCAGCTTTTGAGAGAGCTTATCATTTATACGAGATAAACGTAACGAATCTTTGAGAAGTTTCTTATAAGCTACTTCAATATCCTGTTCTTCATCAGAAAGATCATCAATGTTTGACTCGTCATCTGACTTGGAATCCTTATCAGATGACCCCTGCTCAAGAGATGAGTTAGTACAAGATATAAAAGCAACAAATTTAGCGGACTCAGATTGTGACTCAGATTCACTGTTTTCATTCTCAGAGTCTTCTTCCCAAGAAACATTCAAGGCTTTTCCTCTTTTTTTTCCAACCTGTTGGCACATTTAGAAGCTGGGTGACCAAAACCTTGACATTCAAAACATTGAATGGGTTTGGTAGCAGTTTGGGATGAATTTTTATCATACTTGGGCATACCCTTTGTTTTATTGAAGCCTTTGTTCTTTGGGAATTCCTTTTTGAGAGTTGGTTTGTTTTTATTCAGATATCTCTTAAAACGTTTAACAAACAAAGCCTCAAGTTCAACATCATCAAAATCATTATCAGATTTATCATCATTGTTAGCTTTAGAAGACATGAGAGCAATACCCTTGGATTTTTTACTAGGACAGTGATTTGCTTCAAAAGTCTGTAGATTTCCAACAACTTCCTCAACAGGAAGTTCATTGAGATTAGTGTGTTCCTCAATGGCAATCACTTTGGACTGAAATGTTTCAGGCAGAGATCAAAGAATTTTCTTTACCACTTTCGAATCTGGAAAAGGTTCTCCCAGATTGAAACTTGAATTAATAATATGACCATGTTTGGCATTAAATTCATCAAATGTTTCAACATCTTTCATAAGTATAGTCTCAAAGGCAGATGTCAAATTTTGGATTTTGGTTTGCCTGACTATATCAGTGCCTTCATGCACTGTTCTTAAAAGATCCCAAGCCTCTTTAGCAGTGGTGCAAGTTGAGATTCTCCAAAATTCTGAATGAGAAACGCCATTGTACATAGCATTCATAGCCCTATCATTCCAATGGGTCTGATTCTTTTCTCCTTAGGTCCAGTCAGCTACTGATTTGGGAACAGTTTTCCCTTCAACAACCATTGTTGGTGATTTGTAACCATTCACCACTGTTTGCCAAACATCATGATCAAGAGAACGTAAAAACGCAATCATCCTTACCTTCCAGTAAGCATAATTACTACTACCTTCAAGCAATGGAGGCTTGGTGGTAGACTTGCCTTCCCTAGTGAATTCCATAGATCAAATCTGAGAGGATCGCACTGTAGAGTTGTGCAACTTGCTCTGGTACCACGTGAAGGTTTTACTAAACCTTTTATTTAAGCCTTAACACAGGCTAATGTCCTTTCTTAGATTATTATATGAATTCCAAACACAGGTAATTAAGCTAATTAATTAACCTAAGTCCAAATAAGAATAAATTACCACAAAATAGGAAGAGACACGGGTTTTTACGTGGAAAACCCAATTCGGGAAAAAACCACGGGTGGTAGAGACCACCGAAAGCAAAGCACTATAATATAAAGATTACAAGTGAACTTACTAGATCTTTGACGCAGTTGTAACTCAACCTAAAAGGACTGTGAAGAACTTGCCGATGACCTGCCGTTCACCTTCCACATGCTAGTTTGAAACCCACCTCGAATGCCCCTTCAAGGTGCTTGATCACAGGGAAAAAGAATAAGTCTTCAGCACAATCTCCCTTGCATGATTAAGCCCACACAACTCTCCAGAGATGAATCTTAAAGCTCAAGAGAATAATATATCTTCTGTATCTTGTTTGTGGCTGCAAGGTGTTAATAAATAGCCCAAGGTTCGTGCAAGATCCTCTTAAAAATAAAACAGGACTCTTAGAAGAAGTTTGGAAAGGCAGCATTCAAGAGTCCCGTTTGGGACAAAAACTCCCAGCTCGCAATAGCGAGCTTCAGTCTCGCTATAGCGAGACTGCATTCTGTCGTTGACAGAACTGCTCCTCGCTATAGCGAGGTTCAGTCTCGCTATAGCTAGCGAGACTGGGTTCTGTCTAAGGTTCTGTAGCCTGACGAACTTGTCCGGAAAAGTCTCTTTTGAGGTCTTTTGGTTACTTTGGAACACTTTCAAATATATCAAGATCTTCAGAAGAGGTCTTCACAAACCAAAGGCTTCCTTCACAGTCCAATTCTAAAAGAAATAGAAAATACAACTCAATTAGGACTTTAAATTTTGTTCAAATTAAAAGAATTAGCCAACTAAAATTCTAACATAATTTTTCAATTTCTAGATTCCATTACATGTCTAAATTGAAGGCATTTCCTCAATAGAGAAATGTGGGTTCATTTTGTTGCTGGTTTCCAAGTTATATACCCAAATGCTGATTCTGGGTCAGATTTACTTGCTTAGAAATCTTTATATGAAAACTAGCTGAAAGAAGGTTACATTCATCTCAGATTTCCCAGTTCTAGTTCGAACAAAAGCTCATTGGTTGAACTTTTGAGGGTTAATTCAAGTCCTTTTCTTTCTTTGCTTTTTTTCCTTTAACTAATTATTACTTTTTGCCCACAAGTAACTTATGAAATTGTGTTTTCGATTTTGCATCTTAGGTATCAGAAATGATGGGGTCATTCCTCACCAGAGGGCTTGTGTATGTCACATTGCTACTTACTGAAATGCTTCACTTGTCTTGTTATTATCTCCATTGTGTGAATATCAGTTTGCAGGATGGTCCTGGGATATACATATCCAGCTTATGAGTGCTTTAAAATTGTGGAAAAGAACAAAGGGTGATTCTATTTCCATGGTAAGTACAATTAGATTAGCTCAATGTATACCATGAATTTGATGAGCTCAGCAGGCAGGTTGTCTACAAAAGTCTTGCAAGTTTTGACCATTTTTTCACAATTCTCTCTTTTGTCTGACACCTGGCAAATATGGAATTTATCTCATTGACAAATGATGGACCCCTTCCTTCACATATATGTTTTATAACATCTTGAATCTAGAGAGAGTTGTGGCTTCCATGACAAAATGTTGAAACAAATTGCGACTCGTTGAAATCATCTTTACACTTTTATTGAATAGCCTTGGCACCCATATTTTTAGAGGGGCTATTTAGATAAATGGAGAGAACAAAAACTCCATTGAATACCCTTAATTTCAGCTCATTTTGAATTATTACAGGCATTTCAGTGTATACAACTTAACAACGACGAATTGTGTCGAGTAATGTTAGATCTTTGTTCATGAATTTGAACTTTTCTACCTATATGCCGCTGGCTCTTTAATGAATGTACTTCCATGTTCTTCTATAGTAACACATTTTTCCAAACCTTTTTAGGGTACTATAAGAAATTGCCTATCTGAGAATCATTTTCAGGTTTTCTCAATTGAAAAATGGTTAATATGGTATGTACTTCATTGTGTCTTCTCCGGAGTTCCATGGACAGAGGAAGAACACAAGCTTTTCCTGTTGGGCATTGCTAGGTTGGGAAAGAGGATTGGAGTGGTATCTAAAAAAACTTTGTAAAGACCCGTACACCGACCCAGGTTGCAAGTCATGCCCAGAAATACTTTCTTCAGCGGAGTAACCTCCACAGAAGATGTCATAGATCTAGCCTATTTGATATCACTACAGAGCCTGTAAGGAAAATAGTATTTTTCTATACTAAGCACAACTTCTTTTCTCTCTCTATCTTTGAACTGATTTTATTATTAGTTCTTGAAATTTTATTAGTAGTTGTACGTTACAACCCTTGTGTTTTAATGATTAAGTAGTTGGGAAGCGTCCTTTTGGATCCCTATAATTGATTGAGAAGGCGGAGCTCGCACCTCTTTATGAATTTATAGAGTCCATCCTTCTCCAGCATTGAGAAATCCCTTAAAAGTATGACCCAACTACCTAGAAGAAAATATGACTGGCCAAATTATTTTGTATGGTGTAGTCATTTTTGCACTAGTGGCTGAGAGAATTTCCATTCTTTTATTCGATCATTGTTTTGGGTGTGCTTCTTTGTACCCCATGGTTCAATTTTAAATAGATTAGTGATTTTCTTTTATCTAAGTTGTGGTGAGGACTGGTAGATCACGAAGATGTTGGTAGATATTTCTGTGCTTCATGTGGGCTGATATTTATAAAAAATAAAAAAAAATATTGCTTTTAGCGTTGTCATATGATTGCTGCTAAAAGCAATTTTTTTTTAAATTACTGCTTTTAGCGGTGGCCACGTGACCGCCGCTACAAAAAAAAAAATCTGATTTTTAGCGGCAACCATTTTGACTATTAACGGCGGCCAAGAAAAAAATCCTGCTTTAGAGGTGGCCCCGTGACCGCCGCTACAAAAAAAAAAAATGGTTTTAGCGGCAGTCATTTTTATTATTATCGGCGGCTAAGAAAAAAAATACTGCTTTTAGCGGCGGCCATATGATCGCCGCTAAAAAAACTGGCTTTTAGCAACAGTCATTTTTACTATTACTGGCGGCCAAGCACCCCGCTAAAAATTTCTTTCGTCATCTTACCAACCCACAGTTATTTTTTACTGGTGGTCAGAGACGCCGCAAGAAAAAACAATAGCGGCAATCAGTGACCGCTGCTAAAATTTTACCCACCCGATGTATACCGACGCCAAGCGGCGGCCAGTAAGTTTTACCGGGGGCCAATAGCACTTTTACCACCGGCCGTCGCTAAAAGCAGTTTTTCTTGTAGTGTAGGGTTTGTAGTTCAGTGAATCGAAAGTGTTCATTTCGAAGACACATGTTGCCTGTTCACATGCGTGATGCCACTCATCTTACCGAAGTTCAGTTAGCGAAGAAGGAGCAAGCAGGAGCTGATGTCATGCCTACATCAGTAGTGGTCAAACAAAGGTTTTGACAAATTGAAAACAGGGATTTAGACCGGGTCAAACAAAGATTTGATCATTCGGAGAGGTGGTTCTGTAGTTGTAGAGTCATCAGGACTCAAATTCCCGATCCTTTTTTGCTTACATGTTCATTGCGAATGGATCTTCACAGGGGTGCTGAAGTCAAGGCAGTTTGAAGGTTAGATAGTGAGTGATTCAATATCGACATCACTCGAACTCGTCAATGGATTCGAGAGTCAAAGTTTGAGGTGGAGTTTGACGAGAAGACGTATTTTTCTCAAAGTTCAAGTGCTAGTTCAACATGTCAAAATGTTGAAGAATGAAGACTTCGCCATCGGTGCAATGAGGTACCTGTCATCGAAGTATGGGAAGAAATTGCCGGTTATCTTCAAGGTGGCTTGAGTTCAGAATGTTGAAGAAAGAAGACTACACCATCGGTGCAGGGAGGTACCTGTCAGCGAAGGAAATTACCGGTTATCTTCAAGGCTGCTCGAGTTCTACGGAATTCAAGCCAATGTGGAGATTGTTAGGTTTATGTCTTGTATTCCGGTTTGACCAGTTTAGTTCATTGGATTGGCCAATGACCAGGTTTAGAGTCAAGGGTAATTTGGTCATTGTACCAAGGCTTTCTTAGGGGCCAAGAAAGCAAAGATCTACGGAATCCAAGCCAATGTGGACATTGTAAGGTTTATGTTTTTAATTCGGTTTGATGGGATTTGGTTCATTGGGTTGGCCAATGACCAGGTTTATGGTCAAGGGTATTTTAATCATTGTACCGGGGCTTTCTTGGGGGCCAAGAACGCAGAAATTATATCTTGATATAATCGATAACCCTAGACTCATAAATAATACACTTCAGGATTAATGGATTCTAAGGGTAGCCCATCTCCAAGCCTACCTGAAATATCACTAAATTGCATTCTTATTGGGTTGTATCCATAGTCGACTAATACATTATTTCGAATATCTCTTGGAATCTTCTCTAGTCACACAAATCAAAAGGTCTTGCCTGCCATGGCATGAGTTTTGGTCCCTACACTTTTACCGAAAGATTAAATATTTTGGGCAGCATATCCTGAATGGGACCTGAATTTGCTAGCCCATCTAATCAGCAGGTTGATTGAAGATATCGATCTACACTGCTATTATTGTCCCATCTCTTTTAAAATGATTACGAAGACCATTTCTAACATCGTTTTGTCCACATCCCATCAGTCCACCTCAACCCACCTATTTGGAGTCCAAATCGTCAAAGGCTTTATTCTAGATAAACTCTGAGTGAAAGTAGTGGTTGCAATTCCTTGCTTTATTCTAGATAAACTCTAAGTGAAAGTAGATTGCAATTCCTTCCACTTGATCAAAGTCGTGATAATGAATATACATAAAATTGTATCAAACGGTTAATTCAAATTTTAACCTGAAAGAAAAAATAAAAACACCTCGACTGAAGCAGAATTTGAGAGGAGGGCATTTATTTTAAATGATTTGGGTTTCAATAGGTGGCCCCCATTATGGAGTTCCACTCTTTTAAAGCAGAATTTTTCTAAGTTAAACCTGAATTCACCTACTATCACGCTTGGTTCTGCACTCCAAGCTGACCAGTAGCACCTTAGGCTTGATCATATCTTTGTACACTTGGAAAGCCTGTAATGACTATCTACTCCGTCGCATTTCACTGCATTCAATATCCATGGATAAGAGAGCTCTACATTACCACAAAAAAGACACATAACCAAAATTTGAAGTGTCTGTTTCCTTAGCCAGTTTGGCAACTCTACTAATAGAGTCAAGTGAAGTAAAGTTGATTTTGGAGGAAGAATAAAAAATAAGTAGGTTATGATGGTATTTTATTTTTTGTTGTTTGTTATGGAATCTTTTTGACTTTTTGTATGGAAAAGTGGAGTTTTTTTTATATTTTAGTGGATAAAGGTGGTTGATTTTTTTACTTTTTTTTAAAAAAAGATTAAGGGAGTTTTGAATTAAAGTGATTTGATATAACATCTTATCTGAAAAATTGAAGCTTTACTTGACTTTTACTATGTTAGTAAAGTGCCAAACTCTTTAGTGAAATTCTAAGAATTCATGTTTTTCTAGCCCTTGATATGGTTTGCCAAACATCACTCTGTTCAGCAAGTCTGATAAGTTCCTTTTGTACTGTAGTTCAATCAAATGATAGATAATGGTCAGATCAATGTCAAACAGAAGGTAATAAGAATGCGTTAGAATTTTTGGATTGATCAGAAGTGGGCCCCACTTTATGGTTAAGATTTTTATAAAACTCTCCTGTGGTGTTACTTTATTTATAAAAAAGCCTTCGCCATTTAAATCCATTCTTTTTTTTATTGATGTCCAAGGATAGCTTCCATGTCAAAATCAAACGTCAACTCCAAGCTATAAACATAGACCTGGGTCCGGAATCCACCATGGTTCCACCCTAGATCCAACCTCTTTGTATCCTTAGTCAAAACAATTGACAAATGATCCTCTAATAAGAAGAGATTGGGCCAAGGCAAATGTTTAACAGAACCAACAATTCATAAACTTCGACTTCTAATCCTTTTATTTGGGTGTCTGATAAACCAATATGACAAAGGTTACCCCATTTTTTATTAGTCATAACTAACACACAAGAAATTAAAAAAAATAGTTTGTTAATTTCTTGTCCGATCATCTATGACCAAGGTTGTCTAGGAATTCCTTTAATGAAATTACTCAAAAGTAATTAACCTAATACAGTCTCTTCATTTAGAAAAAAATTTCACCACCTTAGGGTTTTATATTTTTATTTTTTTCATCTCACCACCTTAGTTGGTATAAAGTTTTTTCTGTCTTTATATGTTGAAGATGACTTGTGTTCATCAATCTAGTCCATTCAAAAATACGCATCAACTTTGAATTGGAAATGATTTTAACTCACAAGGACAGAAGACATTAATTACTATTGAGTTTTATCATAAAACTTCTTTATTCATTCATAGCTGTTAAATTTTGAAAAAGGCCAAGGTCCCATAAGAGCACCCCCACATATAGAAAGAGAGCACTCACACAAGTCGGGTTGATACTTGATAGAAACGTCTCCTCTGTGAAATATGATGTCATCTCTTACGTCTGTCTCGTATATTTTATCTTGTACGGCGTCTAATTGATTAAAAAAACAATATTGACAATAGATATAGATAGATAGAGAGAGAATCCAAGAAGGTCCTTCTGCATTAGCTCTGAAAGAGAAATGGAGGAGAAGAAGCCTCATGTAGTATGCATTCCGGCCCCTGTACAGGGACACATCAACCCCATGATGCAATTAGCAAAGCTTCTCCATTCAAGAGGCTTCTTGATCACCTTTGTTAACACTGATTTCAGTCACAAACATCTACTGAGATCTAGAGGGGCTGATTTCTTAGAGTGTTTAGACGGCTTTCGCTTTGAATCCATACCGGATGGCTTGTCATCTTTAGGAGAGGCGATGGAAGATCCCGTGGGATTCTGCAAATCCATCCATGAGAACTGTGTTTCTTCTTTCCGCGATCTGCTGAGGAAGCTCCATCACCCATCAGATGGAAGTCGAGTGACTTGCATGATTGCTGATGCAGCTGTGACCTTCACTCTAAAGATTGCTGAAGAGCTGGGCATCCCAGAGGTTCTGTTCTGTTCGAACTCTGCTTGCGGTCAAATGGCCTATTTTCACTATCAGGAGCTCATCAGAAGAGGGCTTGTACCACTCAAAGGTAAAACAACTTAGGGGGTTTTTATTGGACCACACCGCACCAAAAGAGAAAAGAAAATTCTTTTTCTAAACTACCCCTCCCCACTCCTCTCTCCTTCCTCTTCCCTCATCTCTCCACACCGCACCAAGAAATTTTTTATTTTTTATTTTTTAGTGCGGTGTGGATTGATGCAGTGTTGTGCCAATAGAAGCCCCCAACAACTTATCCATTGGCACAACTTGGACCCAAATTTGGGTCTAATTTATGGACCAATGAAAATTGGAACCAAGGTTTAGGTCCATGGGATCCATATCCAAGAATATATATGTTATAAATGTATATGAATGTATTTAAGTTTATTCAGAATATTATTTAGTAGTTAGGTATCAATTTGGTCAGGTATTTCTAAATGTTCACAGTGATACTAGAAAACCATGGGCATTCAAAGGTGAATCCATTAGATGGACAGAGTCCACATATTTGAACTTTGGTTTGATTTCTCTTTTAAGATGAATGATGTGGGACTGTTTAGTAGTTGGCTAAAGTCAGTTGCACATCTTGATTTGACAATAACCAAGTATGGATAAAATCATAATATGCAAGTGTCGTCTCAAATCCTTCACTTTTGACTTCCATAAACTGAATCTAATTGTATTATCAAACCAAACACCCAATTACCAATAGTGGGTAACAGAGGAACTGGAAAACTAATACAGTTTTGGCCCTTTCATGCATTAAAATGCAGATGAGAGCTACATTAGCAATGGCTATTTAGATACTACCATTGATTGGATACCGGGTATGAAAGACATGCGACTCAGGGATCTGCCAAGCTTTATCCGAACCACAGACCCAAACGACTACTTTCTCAACTTACACCGTGATCAAGCTCAGAAGGCTTTCAAGGCATCAACGATCATTTTCAATACATTTGATGATTTAGAACTTGAAGTTTTGCATGCCATGCGATCAATGTTCCCTCCTCGAATCTACCCAATTGGCCCTTTATTTCTGCAGTGTCGTCTGATGACAGACAGCGGGTTGAACTCCATTAAATCAAGTATGTGGAAAGAAGAGGCAGATTGTCTGAAATGGCTGGATAGCCATGAAGTTGCTTCAGTCATCTATGTGAGTTTTGGGAGCACAACAGTTTCAACACCCCAACAGGTAACAGAATTTGCGTGGGGCATCGTGAATAGCAACCATCCGTTCTTGTGGGTCATTAGGCATGATCTTATAATGGGTGATCATACAAATTTCCCGCAAGATTTACAACATAAGATTCAAGAAAGAGGTATGCTAGTGAGCTGGTGCCCTCAAGAGGATGTACTGGCCCACCCTTCAGTCAGCTTGTTTCTCTCACATTGTGGCTGGAACTCTACACTAGAGGGCATATCATCTGGTTTGCCCATGCTCTGCTGGCCTTTCTGGGCCGAGCAACAAACCAACTGCCGCTATACTTGCAATGAGTGGGGTGTGGGCATGGAGATTGATGACAATGCAAAGAGAGAGGAGATTGAGGTCCTTATTAGGGAAATGATGGGAGGAGAGAAAGGGAAGGAGATGAAGCAGAAGGCCTTGAAGTGGAAAGAGTGTGCTGAAATTGCTACAAAGGAGGGAGGATCTTCTTACACTAATCTTGAATTATTAGTTCAAGAGTTACTTCAAACAAGAGAAACTGAAGTGATGTAGTGGTGTTAGGCATAAATTCTGCTTATGGCCCATTAATTATACAATGGGGCCTACTCCAACAAAATATCAGACTCACTGCTCTAAATATAAAGTTGACAAGATAAGTTGTTTTGGAAAAACAAAAGTGGTTATATTTGTTATGTATCATTTAATATAAGAGGGGTCTGTTGAACTCCTTTAATTTCTTAAGTTAATCCAATCCATTTTGCTGGCAAAAAACAAAGAAAAAAGGGCTATATAGTGGTTAATTTCATCAGGAAGGGTTGGTAGCTGATAGCATTGCATAAAATTATCCTGTTAGAGAAATTATGATAGTTGTAAATCAACACCTACTTTTGGGACTGAGACATCTCACTTGGATTTCATTTGTACAGTGTAGATCATGGATCAAAATTGTGGCTGCCACGTAGTGTAGGAGCCACCTTGGCGACTATGCTAAGTGGTATTTAGTGCCACTCACATGCGTAACAGCTACTGCAAGTCCGCTACGCCCGCTACAAGGTCGTTATGGAGAGAGCTAGACCGTTATTTTCCAAAGGTTTTTAAAATGCATAATAAGGCTTATTTATTTTCTTCTTCTCTCCGAAGAATATTTTCATCCAACTCTTCTACCCTTTTATACTTAAAAGAATATCAAAAAATCACATGAACTTACCAAATTGCAGTCGATATAAAGAGTTCTTATCAAAGGCTCTTCTTTAGGTATATCCTGATAAACACCCCCTTTTATAAACGTGTTGTTTTCTCTACACTCAACAAAAATACATTATTTATTTTGATGAAAGTTAATTTTTTATTTGGATAGAAATTTAAACTTTATTTAAGTATTATTTTATAATGTATATATCCTTTTTTATATATAGTTGTACTAAATTGCTTATTTGAATTATGAATTTAGAAATGCATAACAGAATCTAACTTAGTATAGCTAATCAACATGAATACATGGAAGAAATTAGATTAATATATATAATAATCATTTAGCGATACAAACTTTTTATGCACTAAATGGACTGTTGCACCCTTTTATCTCAATTGTTATTGGAATAATTTTCAAATTCTAACATTTTTCAATATATTGGTTAATTTGGGTATTTTTTCAAAAAATATTTTACGACTTTTTCGATTCACACCGGTGTACTGCTATATATCAGTTGCTATATGTAGCATTTTGGTCACCGGCTCTAACACCTGCTACAACCGTTATTTTGATCCTTAGTGAGAACCACATCATCCAAACGGTAGAGTCTTGACTTGGAAAACTAAATCAATGCTCAAATCTATATTTATACAGGACTTTGGAAAAGTAATCACTCACAACAAGTACTGGATGTTCTTATTAAGGCGTAGAAGTCCAATGCTTTTTGTTCGCGGTGATTTGACCATTTGAAAGGTACATGTTTGCTTTGGGTTCAAGGAGTTTAAGAGCCATTTATGTGCAAGTAGGAATTTTCTAAGAAGGCATATGAAGAACTTGAAAGCTTCAACCTTCAAGGAAAAGTATACAATATATAGGAGATAGTATCAACATATGGTAATGCTGAGCATGTTTAGACATTAATATCAGTCATCACAATTAATTGTGGTTACTTATAGATAAATAAAGTCAATATTAGTTAGAAATTTTAACTACTGTCAATATTTTAGAATGCTTCTTCTCAAAGAAGAATTTGTTAGATGATACGCGATTTCAAAATATAAATTGGGTGGAACTTTTGAAGTACTTGTGTGAAGATTTTCATTGGCATGGTAAGTGATCAATCGTTTAAGAAGCACATTACATTCAAAAAAGTTTCTTAAGTGATACATAAAACATGTGCTACACTGCATGAATATTTTATCAAGCCTATAAGTAGGAATGTTTATCTTTCATGTGTCTTAAGAGAGAAATGTGCAACATGGTATTTTTCTCATATACATAGAAACTATGATTGTAGCATATTTGAGTTGAAAAGGACACGAGGTCATAAAGCAAACCCAAGTAGATAAGAGAAGGTTATGCTAACTTCGATGTTAGATGTCAATAAAAGTAATCCTACATAAGAGACACCATTTTCTTAATTGTTTAAAAAAAAAAAAAACACTATGACAAAACACCTCATGTGACTTAAAGTTTGACACATGCAAGGTATCATTTCATAAAAGTTGAGCTGAAATCTATATATTGAAACTAAGAGTTATTAGCCAAAGTTATGCAGATGGAGGAAGCGATGTTGATAGAGGATTTATCCACATCATCAATATTGTTTCGAAAACAATCAACTTTTAAGACTTAGCCCATATTAGGCACCTCTATTTCTAACTTCTACTTGTCTAAATGTCTAAAACGGACAAAGGTTATGAAAATAAGAGTATTTGGCACAAGATTCTAGCATTTGTTCGTTTTAGACATTTATAGGCAAATCCTCTAAAATCCAAATACTCAAAAAGTGGGCAGCTGAAAAATAGAGCTTTAGCAGCTTCTTTGTATGGCTCTTTTTTTTATGGCTCTACTTTTACTGGATCTGCCAGAAAAAGAATAGAGATACCAAACATGGCCTTAAACATGTAGACACCTTTTATCTTTGACCAAAACTTACACGTCCTCTATGACATTAAAGAGCACCACATACACAAGATACAAATGGATCCCCCAAATCAAGATCTCCCTGTTTGCAAAGGGTCCAGGTTTCATACCAAGTGGGTTCAAGGTTACGGGGTTTTACTAATTATACAGGGGCTTTTTAGGGATAAAAAATAATTTCTTGGGGGCCAAGAAATTAAGTGTAGATTATAAATATAGATATAATCTATAACCCAAAACTATGTTCATAATGAACCCAATGAAAGCCTCCTTTTTCCATGAATGTAGGCAAACTTGTCAAACCACATAAATCTGTATATGATTTCATCTTCTTTTTTTTAGTATAAGTGCGATTTTATCTTCTCATGTGGTTTAATTGTCGATCGCAGATTTTAAACTTCCGCACGCATGCGCACAATACTTCCCACTCATCATTCGTCGTGGATGAATTCGTTGCCCTTCTTTTCAAAACCTTGTATATACCTTATCAAACTAAAAGTACTAACCTTAATCTGCCACAAGTTAAAGTTGTTTTTCCATCAAATCTTCCTGCCTTAAATTTTACATTAGACGCTCTTGGAGGCATTATTGTCACGACCCGAACCCGAAATTTAATCAATTCGAGTTAACCGGCGTTGAAACCATATTTATTCCCGTGAATTTTAACACGTAAAACTCGCAAGGGATACTGTTACACATTATGCGGAATATAAACCAATATTTACATTGATTTCAAAATTCGTTTACAACATGTTGATCATGACTATCACTTGCATACAAAAATAATGCAAGGATCTCAGATAGACATACACAAAAGTTTTCATTTCAATATACAGAATTTATAACAAAATTTTCAAAATACAAAATACATAAGTGTCATCACTTCCACTTCACTAATCCTCCTGGAGGAACCGGATTGGTCTCCTCCGCTGTCTGCGCGGTCGCATTAGTGGCAGGGGTAGCTGAGCCTGTAATGTCATCATAACACTGGTGAATTCGACAATTCAGCAAAGTATAAACAATGTTTATGATCATACATGCTACTTGTAAAACAGTAAATAATATCCAGTTCATAGACGTATAAACAAGTCAATAAGGATCTTATTCATCCTTGACATTGATAACTTGGCAACTAACATAATATTTCCAAAACAAGTCAAGTCAAGTGCCATCTTCCTTTAAAGGAAGGAGTACCATCTCCATAAACAAGGAGACATGACCATCTTCTCAATAGAAGAATAATAAGTGGGATTTATCAGTGTCCGGGCCAGGAACTACTGACATCACCACGGAGTTCCGGAACACTCCACAAATAACTGCTGCATACAGTATCAAGATCAGCTCAATGAGCATGTATAAATCATTATGTAGTGCCGTGCCAATTCACATATAATTCATGTACAATGTAAGTCTTTAAAGTTGATTACAATGAGCGGTTACGAGTTCATCAGTTTCAGTTAATTCAATTCAAATGAATACCAACCAAATGGGTGTATTGCTAGGTCATTTAATGTACACGTGTTATGTTTGATAGACATTACAGTTCTTATGGAAAGTTGCATATTAAAGACCCGTAAATAACCCTTATTGGTGGTATAAAGGTACAAACAGCCTTGAATAAATCAATAGGCTTTATATCTTAAATTGCAGACCTAAAGTCTGAAAATACATCATTTTGATGTACTGTCGGTTCACTCATCGGTTGACCTGTCGGTCGACCGAGATGTGCTCTTCGGCTGACCGATAGGTATCGGTCAAGTTGACGGTTCGAAAATCAGAGGCAAATCCTCTTGTTCCAGTTGCTGTGTCGGTTCAGTCTTCGGTTGACCGAAGATGTTCGTCGGCTGACCGACCTGGTCGGTCAGGTCTCGGTTCAAAAACCAGAGACGTGTTTCTCTACACATTTAATACTATCAGTCAGCTCGTCGGTTAGCCATCGGCTAACCGACAGCATCGGCTGACCGAGGATGCTCAGAACGGCAGAATTCAAGATCGAATTTTGTTCTGTTCTTTCTTCAGTATATCCTACATAGAACCTATGGAACCTTCTGTTCCCTCTTCTATTCATCATTTAAACACATATATGACTTCTATTCCATTAAAATGAATCTAACACCCTATTCAATAATTCAAGAAGAAATCCCCATTTCATCTTCTCAAATCCAATATAACAAACATGCAATAGCATATAATCATCTATACTGATTTATACTTGCCTCTATTACAGCTGAATCCAAAAACCCCTTAAGTTGATTTCCAAGAATCCAACAAGAAGGTGATGGAGAAGATGACAGCTTCTCTTGTTTCTCTTGAAATTTCAACACCACAGATTTCTCCCAACTGAACTCAGTCTTCAAGTAATCATCACACCAAGAGAATGGAGAAAGAAAATGACCACACTCGTTCTCACACCCACTTGGCAATTCGTTTCAGATGATGAACAAAACAAAGAGAAAGAAAGGAAGAAACAATGAAGAAAGGAAGAAGCTATCAGTTTCACAAGTTTCACATGCAATGGCTGAGACACAATGTGGCTTTTTCTTTTACAATTGCATGTTTTAAGTCAGTCCAGCACATGACACCTGGGTCTTCAATTTACAAGAGAAACTCATTTCTTATGGAATTTACATTTAAAGTCATATCAAGACCTCTTTGATTTATCTTAAGTCAAATGACGTTAAGTGTATTATGAAAATTGATGTACTCATCGAGATACATACGATGATATCAAATTTCACCCAATTCGACTATTTTCACATAAATCGATAATTACGAAAAAGTCCTCCAACTCACTAATTGGGGTTTAAAATTAAGTTCATGTCTTCCAACTAATTGCATTAGACTAAATTCAGTCATCTAAGACTAATTTCAGTCACAATGAACATTAATCTCATGTAATTTAATTAATCACATCTTAATCAACGATAATCACGATTAATTAAGGTTAATCTCGTTTACCTCGGGGTGTGGTGTAACAATTGTACAAGGACTTTCCTAAATGACTAGAAATCTAGGTAGCCATAGAATAAAACGACGTGCCACTTTCCTTTTGATCAGCTGGTTCCCAAGATCCAATGGCCCTGGTTTACCTATAAAACCTTTGGTCTAATGTCTCAATTGGTCTTTTGAGTTGAATCAAGGCCAAAATGGCATTTGAGCCGTTTGGATCTTCTCCATCATTAAATTTAATTAACCCAACAATTATGTAAATTAAACTGGGATGAAGAATGCAATCCCTCATAGTCTAATTTGGCCCACCCCACTACAATGGATAGCCACGCTATATAAGCCACAGCAAGTGGATGGCCTATCCTGACTGGTCAACAGGCACCATATTGGCTTTGCAGGCCACTAATCAAGCATCTGGGAACATCCTTCCGGAGCCCACCAAAAATAGTGGTCAATGCATGGCCCATCCAGACCATCAGGCAATGATGCCAACTGTCTGATGTCGATGATGGAGACAAGAGAAATCCTATAGGCCATAGAGCCTGCACTAACGCAAACAAATATCTCAGTCTTAAAGTAGATCCACCGAACCAACCAGAAACCATAAAAGAAGAAAACCATAGAGTCAACACAGCCCTTAAATTAGATCACCAACCCCAACTCCTAGAACAAAGCTAAAACAATAAAGCGCCCCGTGCTACCTCAGCTCACCTCTTAAACTCCTCATTATCACAGTGAAAAAAAGACTCATCATTCTCCCACTCTAATTGTTCACGGATATGTTGCCCAGTTGTAGATGTCATGGGGTTCGGACCATTGCCACATCCACAAAGCCTTCTATGTAATGGTGTCATCTATCCTCAATGTCCATCCAACTCTTATCTTTGTCGGTGCACCTAGTACAAGTTGAACATATAAATTCATATTCATCACCTAAAGCGCTCATCACCACAGAAAAAAGACAGGGAAGTTGTTAACTTGTTTTGATCCCTTAGGGAACCAAACTTCACAGGTAACAGCTAGCTAATATGTATTACATATAGGGGTGTTCATGGCCGGGCCAACCAAAGCCCGATCCCGGCACAGCCTTCTTTAGGCCGGACTTGCACTAAGTGAAAGAAAGCCCAAAGCCCGGCCCTGCCCAGCCCATATAAGGAGTGCATGTAATTTAGTTTAATTAGGCCAAAGATTTGCTAGAAAGCCCACGAAATTGATCAAAAGCCCGATTCAGCCCTGCCTAGTTAACTAAATGGGCAGCCTGACTTCTATGGCTCATTTTGAGCTTGGGCCAGTGTTTCTAAAGAAGGGCCGGGCAGCCCGCCTCTGAATGCCCCTACTTACATAAGTGATAAGGAGTATGTGTCTCCTATCTTGCTTCGCTATTATGGGATTGATATCTTCTGTTTTCTTGTTTTCTTGACTAGAAATTGGCTAAGTACAAGAATAACTAAATAAATAAATATTCATAGGAGTATGTATGCGTAAATGATTTGCAAGAATTATTGCATAAATGGAAGCAAAGCTGGGCAATTTCAAACTTAATTACACAAGCAAATTTAAAACCACAAATTAATAAATGCATTATAATGGCATACAAAAACCATTGTTATGAGCAGTTTTGAACCCAGATGAGCAATTTTAGGACTACTACTTAATCAATTTATAAATGCATATATTTACTTTACAAGAATCATTGCATAAATGGAGGCACAAATGACTAATATTTTTGAACACAGTCCAAACATTAGACCCATTTCCTACAAATTTATAAATAATAATTAATCAATGAATTGATATAGAAAAATCCTTCAACTGCTCAATTCATAACTATATAGGAAAATGACTCAAACCAAACATTAGATCCATACAACATACGAGCATGCTTTGATCAAACCGATTAGAGAAAACAATCATAAACAAATAAATAAACATAAGTATTTAGTAGATGCATTCGCAAAAGCATGACAAGCGCAGCAAGATCATTCATTCATACGTTATCTAGTTGTCCTTCATTTTTTCATGAAACTGAAACCAATACGAATGGGTTATAAAAATTGGCCGATGCCGAGTCATATCGGTCAATACGAATCGATATTGGCCAATACCGAACCGAATCGATAATTCATCAATTTTGGTAACGTATCGCAAAAATATCTCCAAATTATCGGCTGATGCAACTAATAATTTTCAATTATCGGTCTCGGCCGATAATTTTAATTTATCGGCCAACAACCCATAAAACCCTTTATATCCATTTTTCTCATTTTCTTCCCCATTTCAACCCATTTCTTCCAAACATCAGTTACTTCTCTTCCTTCTTAACACTTTCAACACCTCTCAAGCCATAAAAAAATACATATTTTTTTGTGAATTTAATTAATAAAGAAAAATCACTTACAATTCTACCGAAGTTAGTGTTTTTTAATTTTTTTAGATTTGTTGAGAAATAGCTTAGAAATGATGATTGCATGTCCTTTTTTGTTGTGGGTATGCTGCATTCTCTTAGATTTACGCATCTTGATACTAGATCTATATATTGGTGGTTTTATAAATGGGTTAGTTTTATGGTTATATTTTATAAAATTCTTGATATTTTAACTTAGTTTGGTATGTATATATCTAAATCTGTTTAATTGTAAACAAAATTTATACAATTTCGAAAAAGACAACGATACAGGATGTCATGACTTAGAGGGACCGATAATTTGATTTATAGTTGTTACTAATGGAAAAAAATAATTTTTTTACAATATTTTATAATATTTTCCATTTTTTAGATATTTTCTCAGAATTTCTTTGACTAAGAAGAATTCACACCGCGATGGACCACGATACCGCGATTTTGGGGATGGCCGATACCGCGATTTTGAACCATGGTCAGAATCCTTTTGATACTTCCACTTGAAGAAATTCTGAGTTGGGGCGAATCCATGGTGGGGGCACGCTTATTTATAATTCAAGCAGCAAAAATAATTGTCTTTCAGGTAATATCATATTTTACTTAAATGGGAGTTGGTCCTATCATAAAATTAATTATTTGATTAAAAATATAGTTAGTATAATTTATTGAATATTCTATAATCATGTTTTTTTTATATCAAAAAATTCAATCCTAACCTTCTTCATCATTGATGGGTTCTACGGTAGCCCATTTCCATCTCAAACTATAGTAGGTACTTCGTACAAAATTGTCAAACATTAGCCCTATCTCTTCTAGGTCCCTACTTTGGCGAGACCTGCATGTTGAGTGAGAAGGGAGAGAGAAATTGAGAACACAAGGACCTGTTTATTGCATTCTACTAAATCCATTACATTTACCAATATCAAAACATTCAATCCTAAGTTCTTCATGTTAGGTTTATGTCTTGTATTCCAGTTTGACCGGATTGGTTCATTGGGTTGGCCAATGACCTGGTTTATGGTCAAGGGTATTTTGGTCATTGTATCGGAGCTTTCTTGAGGGCCAAAAAAGTAGAGATTATATATTGATGTAATCAGTAAACTTAAACTCGGAACTCGGATGTGAGAGGTGAGAGCTATCTCTCCCGTGGTTCCCAACCATGGAAGGGGGCAGAGCCGCAGATGTGAGAACAAGATAGAGGCCTATGGAAAGAAGAAGGTTTGGAATCCTCATAAATATCTTGGTTGGAAGGGGGCAGATGTGAGAACAAGATAGAGGTCTATGGAAAGAAGAAGGTTTGGAATCCTCATAGATATCTTGTGTCGTGTGGTTGCTTGTAGTGTGATTGATCGTGCGTGTTTGTTCTATTTAATCCCAACAATTGGTATAAGAGTGATCCTCAAGTTTTTTAGCAAGTTCCTCGGGTTTTGCTCGAGGTGGAGAACGCTCACAAAGCCTAAGGGTTTCCTGGGGCTAGGGCTGCACAATCGATCAAAGGAGGTACGGGTTTGAAGCTTAGAGGATATTGATCGTTCAGATCAGTCGCAGAAAGCCATTCATGTTTGGAAACAAAGAGGCAGAACAATCTTTCTGAAGAAGGGTATTCAGAACCCTTCAATTTAACATTACCGACAACTCATTGTTGCTGATGTCGTAGTCGCCGAAGAGGTAATAGGCCGAAGGATTCTTCCACTGAAGCGCAAATAGGTTCGACTCCATGTTGCAGAAAACGGAATCGAAGGAGTCCTCTGTTTGCAGGTTCCATTGTAGATCATGGATCAGTTTGGCAGGAGGAAGATCAGTTGTAGCAGATCGTCAGTGGCAGATATCAGACGAGTTTTACACGCCATGCTCTGAGAATAAGCGCAGTTAGAAGATCAGCAGGGCCGTCTCAAGACAATATGTGGCCCCATGAGAAAACCCTCATCTATAATCCGGACTTAGGACCGGCAATGTACACTAGGAGTAGTACATTGGAGGACTTAAAAAAATTGTTTTTTTTTTTTTTTTTTTTTTTTTTTTTTTTTGGAACTTGTTGAGGGATTCATTTTTTTTAAGTGAATTTAACCTTTCTTGCCTTTTGTGATGCAAATTTATTGATCAAGTTTTTGTATTCAAGGTTTTCCAAAATTTTCTTCTCAATAGATAAAATGGCTAACCCGCTTAATCTCTCTTGTGACATAGTTGATCGTAGATAAGATTTTATTAACTTTAATTTCGAAAAACTTCTTTCGGCGGAAGCAACTGTAACAGGTACCGTTAATAGTATTCTATAAGCAATATATGAGTTTGGAAAAGACTCAATTTTATTTAAATAATCTAATACTTGAAGTGCACTTTGAGTTCCTGTTGGCAAAGCTTCTCTTAATACTTTTAGTTCTCCAAACAAGTCTATACCTTCAATGTCAGAATGCTCCCCATGTTTTAGGAATTGCTCAAGATTAAGACAACTCTGTTTCAAATCATCATCATCTAATAACTTCAACCTTTTGATATCAAATAAAAATCCAAACATTTCTTCGTAGCTCTTAAGTTGTTCAAACCTATTTCTAATAGATGAAAGTGCTTGATCCACAATACATAAAAAATAAGTAGTTCTAAAAGACTCTTCTGGGGATTGAGTCACCTCGTTATCGACACTCTCATCAAATTATTTTTTCCTTCGGATTATACGTCTTTCACGAAATATTGGTTCAACATTCATTTCACGTGCTATACTTTTTGCAATATCTATAGATTTCTCAAATCCGTTTTCTCTAAACTTTTCAAAGAATGTAACAAGACCTTTTAATTCACTAATGGCACCATCAATATGCATTTTTTTAGATTGTAAACTTTTACTAACCAAATTAACAGAAGATAATATTTCATACCAAATAACCATACCTAATAAAAATTCATAATCTCCTATATCATGTATAGCTAAACTTTCAGCTTCACTTTTTACTTTTGGATCGTCACTACTCTTTGCTAACTCAAGTAACGCATCTCTTATTTCTGGAGCTTGATACCTTATTGCTCTAACACTTTCTTCTCGACTCTCCCAACGTGTTATTGATAATGTCTTAACAGTAAGCTTTTTCACATTGTCTGTAAAGATTTTCCACCGCTTAGTTGATGAAGAAAATAAACAATAGATACGTTGGACTACTCCAAAAAAAGACATCGCTTTTGTACAAGAGTTTGCCATATCACTAATAACTAAGTTAAGACTATGACATCCACAAGGTGTATAAAATGCTCTAGGATTCAAATCTAACAATCGTTTTTGCACACCTTGTTGCTTACCTTTCATATTCGATCCATTGTCATATCCCTGTCCTCTTACATCATTAATATCTAGATTAAATAGTTCTAAGACTTTGACAAGTTCCTCAAAAAGTCCTTTTCCCGACGTATCATCAACTTTTATAAAATCCAAAAAATATTCTTCAATTTGTACTGGGCTTATTGAAACATTTACAAATCGTAAAACAAGGGTCATTTGTTCATGATGACTTATATCCGGAGTGCAATCAAGGATAACAGAAAAGTATTTTGCTTCTCGAAGTTTTGTAATTATAAATTTCTTACTTCAGTTGCCAACAATTGTATCAATTCATTTTGGATTATGTGCCCAAGATAGTGATTATTAATTACACCTTGTTTGATACGCCGAACATGTTCTTGCATTACTGGATCGAATTCAGCAATCATTTCAATAATACTTAAGAAAATCCCATTATTCTCTTCATAAAGCTTCTCATTGCTTCCACGAAATGCCATGTTATTCTTAGAAATAGTTTTAATCACAGCACTAATTCTTACTAGTACATTTTTCCAATATTTTTTTTCCTTATCAATCTGTTCTTGGATATCTTTATCAATTGTCTTATTATTTAATAACCTTTGTTTTAAATCAATCCACAAAAGCATGTTTTTAGCATGTCCAGTTGAGTTTTCATGACGTTTTAGTTTAAGACTAATATTTCTCCAATCTTTGCATCCCTCATTACTCAATTGACTTTTCTTAGACTTTGAAAATAACTTGCAGCAGAAACAAAAAACCTTATCACAATGTTTTGAATATACCAACCATTTTCTATCAAACTTTTCTCCATTTGGCGCTATTTGAGTATAATGTCTAATTGAAAATCTCATTGACTTTTCACCGACTGGATATTTTAAACCAATTTCCCTAATTGGACCTTTTTCTACTAATAAATCTCTTAGTTTTATGTCAACATTATTCCATTGTCCCGGGTCGTATATATCTGCAAGTATAGTGTTAGATGGTTCACCGGGGTTCTCCTCAAACGACGAAACTTCCGTTGAGTTTAAGTTTATGTTACTATTCTCATTCAGTTCAGCACTTTCATTAGGTTCTATGCTAGGAAGAACATGTTCAATTTCATCGTTTTGTCTAATTGTTTCATTATCATCGAGTTCATGTTCAATTTCATCATTTTGTCTAATTGTTTCATTATCATCTAATTTATGTTCGTCATTACCCTCTAGCTGTTCATTCTCTACAGGTGGGTTCACTATCTCATCTTCTTTATTTCTTTTAATAAATTTATGCATTGCATCTTTTTGAGATTGAATCAACTCTTGTTCTTTTTTTTTCCGTTGACGTTTTTGAGCACCAGATTCAAACTTACGTTTCATAATAAATTAATAATAACAAATAGATGAAAATCACATATATTGTAACAGTATATTGGATGCAGATTTGATAAAAAAAATGGCACTTAGCTGTTTGGAGAAAAAAACGATGGAGAGAGTCAGAGAGACTGCCTGCCTTAGCTCAGTTAGCTGCCCACCCAAACTGGCCTCTGGGCCTCAGGCCTCTGGCCCAACTAGGCCCAAGTGACGTAGCTGTCTAGCACTTGGCGCTCTGTCTCGTGTTCTGTGCGCAGAACAAAGGGTCAAAATCCTTCCACGTTTTCTGTTTTTGCAAATTGCAGTTGCAGTGTTGCTATGCTGATTGCTGCCTATCAGCCTATGTCAATGGACCGACGATGGACGATGGTGGGAGTCTGGGAGTGAAGAGTGGCAGAGCGCAGGGCAACTGCCAACTGGGCAAGGCAAGGGCGGTGGACGGTGGACCTGTGGTGACTGGTGACGACCGGCGCGTGTCACGGACTCACGGCAGCATGTACAGATCAGATGTACTCCGGTCGGCGGTCCGGCGGACGGTGGTCTTCGCCCTTCGGTGCCAGGTACCTTCTCCAAATCTCTAATCTCCGCCTCGCTGCTTCAGTGCTTCTACTTCTTCTTTCCTGTTTTCTTTTTTTGCTGTTTGATTCAATCAAAGAAGTGGGCCATCATCGCGAGATCGGCAAGATGGTGTTGATGCAAGGCGTGATGACTGATGATGAATTGATGATGATCACTTGATCAGATGATGATGGCCCTCAGGCCCTGTGCCCCTATGCTGATGCGATGACGGGGATGGAGAAGAAGCAGTCAAGCAGATGGAGGTCGGCGGCGGTGATAGGCCACTGGCGATGCTTGGTTTCTTTAATTCTTTCCTTTTCGTTTGTCTCTTCTTCTCAGATTTGCTTTTTGTTATGGATGGAAGAGCTCGATTGGGTGGGGGGCTGGAAGCTATTGATACCAGAGAGCAAAAATGAGCAATTTCTTTTTGGATTGTTGTTTGCTGGTTTATGAAGAACAAAACAATGGGATTGGGAAGAGGAGATAAATAAATCCATAGGGTTGTAGAGAACGAAGAGTTGCAAGCAGATGGGGATGGTTAATGCGTTCTTTGGGATTTGGCTAAGTAGTTAATGTGTTTACCGTTTGGGTTGATATGAATTGGGCTTGAAAATTGGGATTTGGCTTTGGAAGTGGGAAAAAAACTCAATCCAGATTTACAAAATTATGAGGCCCCCCCTGAAGGTGAGGCCCCCACCACTTGCTTCAGTTGCTTATAGGGTAAGCCGGCCCTGGTTGGATCCCTCTGTTACGTCTCCGGCAACATCAACCTGAAACAAAACAGAGTTTGGATTCTCTCTATAACAACGCGTGGTCCACCTTTTGATTGACAGAATTCTCTGCGATTCTATTCTCTGCGACTACAAAGATCGACATGTCCTCAACTTGACCGGATTGGTTCTGGGCGATGGTGCGGTCTTTCTTCTTCAATGTCGGCTACACCAGCGATGGCCTGCTGAAACTGGTCCCCTATAATCATCTTCTGCGATCATCTTCTTCTTCTGGTGATCTTCGCCGACAGGTTCTCTAATAACAACGGGAACAGAGCAGTGCCATGCAGCTTTCAATCCTTTTCGATTTGCAGCGAGTGTCTATAGCCCACCTTGATCTGACTGATCTGCTCTGATCTTCAGGGCCGGCTTACCCTATAAGCAACTGAAGCAAGTGGTGGGGGCCTCACCTTCAGGGGGGGCCTCATAATTTTGTAAATCTGGATTGAGTTTTCTTCCCACTTCCAAAGCCAAATCCCAATTTTCAAGCCCAATTCATATCAACCCAAACGGTAAACACATTAACTACTTAGCCAAATCCCAAAGAACGCATTAACCATCCCCATCTGCTTGCAACTCTTCGTTCTCTACAACCCTATGGCTTTATTTATCTCCTCTTCCCAATACCCATTGTTTTGTTCTTCATAAACCAGCAAACAACAATCCAAAAAGAAATTGCTCATTTTTGCTCTCTGGTATCAATAGCTTCCAGCCCCCCACCCAATCGAGCTCTTCCATCCATAACAAAAAGCAAATCTGAGAAGAAGAGACAAACGAAAAGGAAAGAATTAAAGAAACCAAGCATCGCCAGTGGCCTATCACCGCCGCCGACCTCCATCTGCTTGACTGCTTCTTCTCCATCCCCGTCATCGCATCAGCATAGGGGCACAGGGCTTGAGGGCCATCATCATCTGATCAAGTGATCATCATCAATTCATCATCAGTCATCACGCCTTGCATCAACACCATCTTGCCGATCTCGCGATGATGGCCCACTTCTTTGATTGAATCAAACAGCAAAAAAAGAAAACAGGAAAGAAGAAGTAGAAGCACTGAAGCAGCGAGGCGGAGATTAGAGATTTGGAGAAGGTACCTGGCACCGAAGGGCGAAGACCGCCGTCCGCCGGACCGCCGACCGGAGTACATCTGATCTGTACATGCTGCCGTGAGTCCGTGACAAGCGCCGGTCGTCACCAGTCACCACAGGTCCACCGTCCACCGCCCTTGCCTTGCCCAGTTGGCAGTTGCCCTGCGCTCTGCCACTCTTCACTCCCAGACTCCCACCATCGTCCATCGTCGGTCCATTGACATAGGCTGATAGGCAGCAATCAGCATAGCAACACTGCAACTGCAATTTGCAAAAACAGAAAACGTGGAAGGATTTTGACCCTTTGTTCTGCGCACAGAACACGAGACAGAGCGCCAAGTGCTAGACAGCTACGTCACTTGGGCCTAGTTGGGCCAGAGGCCTGAGGCCCAGAGGCCAGTTTGGGTGGGCAGCTAACTGAGCTAAGGCAGGCAGTCTCTCTGACTCTCTCCATCGTTTTTTCTCCAAACAGCTAAGTGCCATTTTTTTTATCAAATCTGCATCCAATATACTGTTACAATATATGTGATTTTCATCTATTTGTTATTATTAATTTATTATGAAACGTAAGTTTGAATCTGGTGCTCAAAAACGTCAACGGAAAAAAAAAGAACAAGAGTTGATTCAATCTCAAAAAGATGCAATGCATAAATTTATTAAAAGAAATAAAGAAGATGAGATAGTGAACCCACCTGTAGAGAATGAACAGCTAGAGGGTATGACGAACATAAATTAGATGATAATGAAACAATTAGACAAAATGATGAAATTGAACATGAACTCGATGATAATGAAACAATTAGACAAAACGATGAAATTGAACATGTTCTTCCTAGCATAGAACCTAATGAAAGTGCTGAACTGAATGAGAATAGTAACATAAACTTAAACTCAACGGAAGTTTCGTCGTTTGAGGAGAACCCCGGTGAACCATCTAACACTATACTTGCAGATATATACGACCCGGGACAATGGAATAATGTTGACATAAAACTAAGAGATTTATTAGTAGAAAAAGGTCCAATTAGGGAAATTGGTTTAAAATATCCAGTCGGTGAAAAGTCAAGGAGATTTTCAATTAGACATTATACTCAAATAGCGCCAAATGGAGAAAAGTTTGATAGAAAATGGTTGGTATATTCAAAACATTGTGATAAGGTTTTTTGTTTCTGCTGCAAGTTATTTTCAAAGTCTAAGAAAAGTCAATTGAGTAATGAGGGATGCAAAGATTGGAGAAATATTAGTCTTAAACTAAAACGTCATGAAAACTCAACTGGACATGCTAAAAACATGCTTTTGTGGATTGATTTAAAACAAAGGTTATTAAATAATAAGACAATTGATAAAGATATCCAAGAACAGATTGATAAGGAAAAAAAATATTGGAAAAATGTACTAGTAAGAATTATTGCTGTGATTAAAACTATTTCTAAGAATAACATGGCATTTCGTGGAAGCAATGAGAAGCTTTATGAAGAGAATAATGGGATTTTCTTAAGTATTATTGAAATGATTGCTGAATTCGATCCAGTAATGCAAGAACATGTTCGGCGTATCAAACAAGGTGTAATTAATAATCACTATCTTGGGCACATAATCCAAAATGAATTGATACAATTGTTGGCAACTGAAGTAAGAAATTTTATAATTACAAAACTTCGAGAAGCAAAATACTTTTCTGTTATCCTTGATTGCACTCCGGATATAAGTCATCATGAACAAATGACCCTTGTTTTACGATTTGTAAATGTTTCAATAAGCCCAGTACAAGTTGAAGAATATTTTTTGGATTTTATAAAAGTTGATGATACGTCGGGAAAAGGACTTTTTGAGGAACTTATCAAAGTCTTAGAACTATTTAATCTAGATATTAATGATGTAAGAGGACAGGGATATGACAATGGATCGAATATGAAAGGTAAGCAACAAGGTGTGCAAAAACGATTGTTAGATTTGAATCCTAGAGCATTTTATACACCTTGTGGATGTCATAGTCTTAACTTAGTTATTAGTGATATGGCAAACTCTTGTACAAAAGCGATGTCTTTTTTTGGAGTAGTCCAACGTATCTATTGTTTATTTTCTTCATCAACTAAGCGGTGGAAAATCTTTACAGACAATGTGAAAAAGCTTACTGTTAAGACATTATCAATAACACGTTGGGAGAGTCGAGAAGAAAGTGTTAGAGCAATAAGGTATCAAGCTCCAGAAATAAGAGATGCGTTACTTGAGTTAGCAAAGAGTAGTGACGATCCAAAAGTAAAAAGTGAAGCTGAAAGTTTAGCTATACATGATATAGGAGATTATGAATTTTTATTAGGTATGGTTATTTGGTATGAAATATTATCTTCTGTTAATTTGGTTAGTAAAAGTTTACAATCTAAAAAAATGCATATTGATGGTGCCATTAGTGAATTAAAAGGTCTTGTTACATTCTTTGAAAAGTTTAGAGAAAACGGATTTGAGAAATCTATAGATATTGCAAAAAGTATAGCACATGAAATGAATGTTGAACCAATATTTCGTGAAAGACGTATAATCCGAAGGAAAAAGCAATTTGATGAGAGTGTCGATAACGAGGTGACTCAATCCCCAGAAGAGTCTTTTAGAACTACTTATTTTTTATGTATTGTGGATCAAGCACTTTCATCTATTAGAAATAGGTTTGAACAACTTAAGAGCTACGAAGAAATGTTTGGGTTTTTATTTGATATCAAAAGGTTGAAGTTATTAGATGATGATGATTTGAAACAGAGTTGTCTTAATCTTGAGCAATTCCTAAAACATGGGGAGCATTCTGACATTGAAGGTATAGACTTGTTTGGAGAACTAAAAGTATTAAGAGAAGCTTTGCCAACAGGAACTCAAAGTGCACTTCAAGTATTAGATTATTTAAATAAAATTGAGTCTTTTCCAAACTCATATATTGCTTATAGAATACTATTAACGGTACCTGTTACAGTTGCTTCCGCCGAAAGAAGTTTTTCGAAATTAAAGTTAATAAAATCTTATCTACGATCAACTATGTCACAAGAGAGATTAAGCGGGTTAGCCATTTTATCTATTGAGAAGAAAATTTTGGAAAACCTTGAATACAAAAACTTGATCAATAAATTTGCATCACAAAAGGCAAGAAAGGTTAAATTCACTTAAAAAAAAATGAATCCCTCAACAAGTTCCAAAAAAAAAAAAAAAAAAACAATTTTTTTAAGTCCTCCAATGTACTACTCCTAGTGTACATTGCCGGTCCTAAGTTCGGATTATAGATGAGGGTTTTCTCATGTCACACATAAAAGCTAGAGGCCTCGTTTATACTTTTGCCTGGGGCCACATATTGTCTTGAGACGGCCCTGGATCCAACCTTGGCGCTTGCAGAGGTTCTGTTGCTGAACAGAACGTAACGAGAAGAAGGCCCTATTTGCACGATTGGTTTCAGGCCAGTTCGGGTCGAGTTCGACCCGACCCAATTCAGAATCCCATTATTTAGGAAAGCAGTAATGCAGAGGCTCAGGCAAGCAAGTGACGTCAGCAGTACGGTCAAACAAGTAGTTTAACCAGATCAGCGGCATAAATTGTTTACTTGATATCATTACCATACAAAGCCTGATCAGATAACCGTTTGCACCTACGGACTCATTACGAACAGATTTATATAGTTGTAGATAGGGATTGGAAATTCAAAGGTCAATGGGTGAGCTTGATTGATCGGAGGGTAAAACTGTTATTTCTGTGATATCAAATCCATCCATAGTCAAATTTCAAATCCATTTTTTCTGGCATGCTCACATTAACGAGATCTACAGCGCGGTGCAGAGATCAAGGTCAATGTCGAGTCAACTAGACTCGATGACAGAAGCAAGCCCAGTCAGCAAATATCGCTGACATCATCAATGCAAGGTCAAAAGGGGCTAAGTAGGGTATGTAGTTTAGCGGTCGAAAGTGTTCGTTTCGAAGACACATGTTGCCGAATAACATGTGATGCCGCTCATCTTACCAAAGTTCGGTAAACGAAGAAGGAGCAAGCAAGAGCTGATGTCATGCCTACATCAGCAGTGGTCAAATAGAGGTTTTGACAAATTGAAAACAAGGATTTAGACCAAGTCAAATAGAGATTTGATTGTTCAGAGGCAGAGGTTGTTCTGCAGTTGTAGAGTTATCAGGACTCAGATTCCCGGTCCGTTTTCGCTTGCATGTTCATTGTGAATGGAACTTCACAGGGGTACTGAAGTAAAAGCAGTTTGAAGGCTGGATAGTGAGTGATTCAAATATCGACATCGCTCGGACTCGCCAATGGATTCGAGCGTCAAAGTTCAAGGTGGAGTTTGACGAGAATACGTACTTTGCTCAAAGTTCAAGTGCTAGTTCAAATATCAAAATATTGAAGAATGAAGAATGCCCCATTGGTGCAGGGAGGTACTTGTCAGCGAAGTTCGGGAAGAAATTGTCGGTTATCTTCAAGGTGGCTCGAGTTTAGAATGTTAAAGAATGAAGAATGCGCCATCGGTGTAGGGAGGAACCTGTCAGCGAGGTACGGGAAGAAATTGTCGGTTATCTTTAAGGTGGCTCAACTTCTACGGAATTCAAACAATGTGGAGATTGTTAGGTTTATGTCTTGCATTCCAGTTTGACTGATTTGGTTCATTGGGTTGGCCAATGACCAGGTTTAGGGTCAAGGGTATTTTGGTCATTGTACCAGGGCTTTCTTAGGGGCCAGAAGCAGAGATCTAATGAATCCAAGCCAATGTGGACATTGTAAGGTTTATGTCTTTTATTCGGTTTGACCGGATTGGTTCATTGGGTTGGCCAATGACCAGGTTCAGGGTCAATGATATTTTCATCATTGTACCGGGGATTTTTTGGTGGCCAAAAATGCAGAGATTATATTTTGATATAATCGGTAACCCTAGACTCATAGGACACTTCAGGATTAATGGATTCGAAGGGTAGCCCATCTCCACGCCTACATGAAATATCACTAAATTGCATTCTTATTGGGATGTATCGATAGTCGACTAATACATTATTCAAATATCTCTTGGAATCCTCTCTAGTCACAAATAAAAAGGCCTTGCCATCCATGGCATAAGTTTTGGTCCCTACACTTTCACCGAAAGATTAAATATTTTGGGTAGCACATCCTAAATGGGACCTGAATTTGCTAGCCATCTGATCAGCAGGTTGATTGCAGATATCGATCCACACTACTTTTATTGTCCCATCTATTTAAAACAGTTTACGAAGACCATTTCTAACATTGTTTTGTCCACATCCCATCAATCCACCTCAACCCACCTATTTGAAGTCCAAATCATCAAAGGCTTTATTCTAGATAAACTTTGAGTAAAAGTAGTGGTTGCAATTCCTTCCACTTGATCAAAGTCGTGATAATGAATATGCATAAAATTGTATTAATTATATTTTTTTTATCAAATGGTTAATCAAAATTTTTACCGTGGAAAAAAAAAACCCTCGACTGACGCAAAATTTGAGACACCGCATGCATTTGGAGGTATTTATTTTAAATGATTTGGGTTTCAATAGGTGCCCCAATTATGAAGTTTTACTCTTTTAAAGCATAATTTTTCTAAGTGTAACCTGAATTCACCTACTTTCACATCTTTCACCCTTGGTTCTGCACTCCAAGCCGACCAGTAGCACCTTAGGCTTGATCATATCTTTGTACACTTGGAAAGCCTGTAATGACTATCTCCTTTGTCGCATTTCACTGCATTCAATAGCCATGGATAAAAAATAATAGAGTCAAGTGAAGTAAAGTTGATTTTGAAGGAAGAATAAAAAAATAAGTAGGTTATGATGGTATTTTATTTTTAGTTGTTTGTTATGTAATCTTTTTGACTTTTTGTATGGGAAAGTGAAGTTTTTTTTTTTTTGTATTTTAGTAGATAAAGGTGGTTGGTTTTTTACTTTTTTTTTTTAAGATGAAGGGAGTTTTGAATTAAAGTGCTTTGATGTAACATCTTGTCTGAAAAATGGAGGCTTTACTTGACTTTTACTGTGTTAGTAAAGTGCCAAACTATTTAGTGAAATTCTAAGAATACAGATTTTTCTAGCCTTGATATGGTTTGCCAAACATCACTCTGTTTAGCAAGTTTTGTAAGTTCCTTTTGTGCAGTAGTTCAATCCAATGATAGATAATGGCCAGATCACTGTCAAACGGAAGGTAATAAGAATGCGTTAGAATTTTTCGATTGATCAGAAGTGAGCCCCACTTTATGGTTAAGATTTTTATAAAGCTCTCTTGTGGTTTTACTTTATTTATAAAAAAGCCTTCACCATTTAAGATTTCTAATAGCGCCTTAAAACATGAAACTATTTCTAAACAAGATTGGCTAAGAATTATTTGATACCAAACCCATTTGATCATAACGAGTATGGGTTGGTCAGATGTCATACAGTGTATCCAATAATCCTTATGAATTTATAATTTTTCTTTTCTTTTCTTCCTTTTGTTTGTTTTCACAACGATATCCCCATGATATATGACCCAACAGACAAGACTAATACCCAAGCGCACCAGGTAAAGATGTGGCATGCCGTGTGGGAGCAAGCCCACGCCTTATAGAAATGAACCAACACCTAATCAAGTATATTATAAATTTAGAATTTTTAACTGTAATAAGATAATTTTTACTTTCATACATGATTTTCATCAAACGAGGCAGAAAGGTCGAGGGAACAATCCAAACCCGCTTTAACTCGATTCAAGTTGATATTTCTAAATTAGTATTCGCTCGAGATCCATCAAAACTAGTGTTGCAAATAGATATCCGATTATATTGAGGTCTTTGATTCATAATAAAACAAGTATGCATCCTATATTTAGATTTGGGAGAAATTCAGATCTAGAAAAGGATCCTTATATGTTATCACCCAAGTATCTGGGTTCAAGACAATTACTTTGAGATATTTTAAGTATATATACGTTTTAAGGGCCTACATACCTTAAAGTTATATTCAGATTTAAATAAGAGTCTACTTATTTTTAATCATTTGTTATTTAATAGCTCAATTTATATATTTAAAGAATTATTCTCAAGATGTTTTATACAATTACAGTAATGCATTCTATATCTTATTTTAAATTCAGAATCAAATCCTTTCTTTTTTGTTGATATACAAGTATAGCTTCCATGTCAAAATCAAATCTCAACTCCAAGCGGTAAAGATAGACCTGGGTCCGGAATCCACCATGGTTCCACCCTAGATCCAACCTCTTAATTTGTATCCTTAGTCAAAACAATTGACAAATGATCCTCTAATAAGAAGAGATGGGGCCAAGGCAAATGTTTAACCGAACCAACAATTCATAAAATTGGACTTCTAATCCTTTATTTGGGTGTCTGTTAAACCAATATGACAAAGGTTACCCAATTTTTTATTAGTCATGACTAACACACAAGAAATAAAAAAATAGTTAGTTAATTTCTTGTTCGATCATCTATGACCAAGGTTGTCTAGGAATTCCTAAAATGAAATTACTCAAAAGTAATTAACCTAATAAAGTCACTTTATTCAGAAAAATTTTCACCACCTTAGGGGTCTTTTTTTTTTTTTTTTTTTTCATCTCACACCCTTTGTTGGTATAAGTTTTTTTTTTTTTTTTTTTTTGTCTTTATATGTTTAAGATGACTTGTGATCATCAATCTAATCCATTCAAAAATACGCATCAACTTTGAATTGGAAATGATCTTAACTTATAAGGATAGAAGACATTAATTACTATTGAGTTTTATCACAACACTTTTTTTACCATTTATAGCTGTTAAATTTTGAAAAGGGGCAAGGACCCATAAGAGCACCCGCTCATATAGAAGGAGAGCATTCACACAAGTGAGGAAAGAACATTCACGTAAGGAGGAGGCCGGAGAAACTCGCACATGCAAGAAGAGGAGACTCGCAAGCTTGAATCATTCCATTGGCCGCCTTATGTTGTGCCTTCCTCTAAACCTACCCCTGACTTACCCGTCCTTCTCCATGTCTTGAATTTTATGCATCCAGTTAGCACTTGCGATCTAAGGTGTGTCACAGCTCGCAAAGTAACAAAGAACAAACTGCCAAAAAGTTTATTGGTTGGCCTGTGTGAGAATTATTAATTTTGTGGATCGGGGGCCTTTTACATTCCTATAATAGAGACTAGCAACAAAGGCCCGTGCTTAGCCCGAGCCCTATAAGAAGAACCAACATTTCAAAATCATCTTATTATTTAATATAAAAAACGAGAGCTACAGAGACACGGGGGCGCAACTACATTTGCATATAAATATCATAATAATGTAATATAAAAGGATCTTTAAACTCAGTTAAGTTAATGCAAAAGAATAACTAATGAATTTAGTTTCAAATAAAGAATTGAAAAATTATACAAAAATGTAAAGACAATATAAGATACCAGAATTCATCATGTTTGGACAACTACTACGAAATTCATATACAACAAATATAGATGCACTTTTATGATATATATTCAACAATTGCATACATAAAAAAAATATATACGATACAAAATTGTAAAGCATACCTGATTTGAGAAACACCATATTTGTAAAGATTAGGCCTTCTTTACCTGATATCATTTCTCACTCAGTATTCTTTCATTCACCCTAGACAACCATATTAGTTGAAAAGTTTCCTTTTTTAATAGTGGTTCCTTTTCTGAGGTTTCATGCAAACCACTTCCCATGTTAAGAGTAGAAATGTATTTCCTATGGTGTCATTTGTTCTGTAAAATATCAATGGAGGACATTATGTTATGTCTTGCCAGAGAAACAATATGCATCGTTGAAAACATGGGTCATGAATAAAAAAATTGTCTTTTATCTTTTACTTTTTGAGAGGGAGAATGGAGATTGGACCCTCATCAAAATAGGAATAGCAATATCTTGCTCTCGTTGAAAACCTCACACACTGTATTCAGTGAAAACTTCACACTGTGTTCGGATATCAATAATCAATTAAAAGTAAGTCTGAGAAAGGATTTAGGACTTTTTATTCATAATTCAAGTTGAATAAAAAAAGAGTTAAATGAGTTGTAAAAAAATAACAATAACAAACTAAATTGTCAAGTGGGAAAACTGATTGATGCAAGAAACATGTTAAGTATATAGGACGTGTTCATACCATCATATCGATTTAACCGCTTTAGTTGTGAGGATAGTGTGCGTTCTAATCTCGCAATTTTGCATATATTTACGTCCTTTTGAAGTACCATACTTACTTGATGTTAATGAAAAAGTATATTTATTTCGGTCAGCAAAGGATTGGATAACTATTATAAATGTACTTTCCATGGTATACATTTAACAATTGTGTAGGTAAAAAATAATAAATATATAGAATTATAAAGCTTACCTGATTTGAGAAACAATTGATCTTCAAAACACCCGATTTTGTTCCCATTTCATTGATCAAAAGAGTTTTTCTGCATACCTAATTTGTGAAAAACAATCATTTAGCAACAAAGGCACCTAAACATAATATATTGGGCCATTATATCTCCAAAATCGATCCATGTATTTAATAGGTCTATGAAATAAACATATAATGATTGAATATTTATTTAATATGTTATGGATCCAAATATTCATGGACTATTTTCATTTATTTAAACAAAATGGCTCAAAGAATGTAAAACCCAATAAATGTGACAAAATAAACCCAATCTAATTAATAAATAATAAACCCCATAAATAAAAATTGTAATAATAAAAGCATAATAAAATTACATCAAATAAACTTAATAAGTCAAAAGGGTCTAATTTTGAGTTTATAAAACAATCAAGGTCCTTTTTCAAAAGTATAAACTTTAACATAACTTATGAGTGAGGGCTACACTTTCTGCTACTCTCACAGACCACCGGAACCTCCATCTCTTCTTCCCCACATAACACGTTCTGTACAGAACGTTACCAGAAAAAGAAAATCTCGCCTGGGATATAAAAATTGCTTACATCGTGGGCTCCACTGATCAAGACCCAGATCAGACCCCACCAACAAAATTACCCAAGCCCCCTCTTCAAGATCCGTGGTCCCGATATGAAAACAATGGCCCACATGGGCCCCACAGTCCAAAAAACGGAATTAAAACCCAAATTCCTTACTACCGTCAGTCTCCCTTTAGAATGCTGGATGGTGGACCAAACGGGCCCCAGCTCTCATGGGTCCACATGTCTGAGGTCGCCCCGCCATGTCCGGCCCGATGAACGGACCAGATCTGAGATCGGATCATCCAGTGGGTCACACCATCGCCTGATGCCCAAACTGTTATTTCCTTCTTAACCCAACTGACGCCTCCTAGATTGTAAACACACGATGGCGGCCAAAATGAGGTTCACTCCATCTGGGACCTGCACCAATGGAGTCGCCCCTGGTCCATTATCAGATCTATGGTCCCGATCTGATCAAGTGGGCGATGGGGTCCCACAATCCCAGTCAATCCAAAATTGGTTTCTGTCGTGCAGTAACTGTAATTTCTTAAATTCTGCACTGCATCTCCAAGTGATTTGAACATCTTAGCAATACAACAAGGTCTGGAAATAGTATAAATCATAGAAACTATAATCATCAGATATACCAACAAAGTTCGAATGTTATCGGACCCATAACCATGATATGGGTTTGTCGACACTGCCATTCTAGTCCACAAACATGTAATCTATTGCAGAGAATTCAATTTATCCAATTTAAAAAAAAAAAACGAATCACTACAAGAAATCTAAACTGTTGTGATGAAATTTGATGACGAATTTTTTTTATCTTAAAAAAATACCCAAAGAAGACAAAATATAAATTTTGTCGTTTGTTTTAACTTTTTTCAAAAGTATAGGAGACGAAAATAAAATTTCGTCTGCAAAAATAAGGCGCCAACTTCATTTGCATTGGCGCCAATTATTTTAGCTCATTGGAGACAAACATTTTTGTCACAAAATAATTTTTTTTTTTTTACGATGAATGTAATTCGTCACCAATAAGGATAAGTTATGGAAGACGAACATATTTCGTCACCAAAATAAGGCGCCAGTTTCATTTGCATTGGCGTGAATTATTTTAGCTGATTGGAGACGAACATTTTTGTTACAAATTATAATTTGTTTTTGCGACGAATGTAATTTATCACTAATAAGGATAAGTTATGGCAGACGAAAATATTTTGTCAACAAAACAAGGCGCCAATTTCATTTTCGGTGGCGCGAATTATTATACCTCATTGGAGACGAACATTTTTTGTCACAAAATATAATTTGTTTTTGCAACGAACGTAATTCGTCACTGAGAATGATAAGTTATGTAAGACAAAAATTTCGTCACCAATAAACACTCAATCATGCCGTTTCATCTCTTTGTTAAATGGGCGACAAATATATTTTTGTCTCGGAAGAATAAGTTGTTGGGCAAATTATTTTAGCTGATCGGAGACGAACATTTTTGTCACAAAATATAATTTGTTTTTGCGACGAACGTGATTTGTTACTAATAAGGAAAAGTTATCGAAGATAAAAATATTTCGCCAGGAAAATAAGGTGCCAATTTCATTTGTGTTGGCGCCATGGTTAAAATCTCGATCTCGGTCGCGGTATCGACGGGGCCGAAAAACCGATATCGTCGCGGATATCGGTCCGTCGCAGTCGTCGCGGTGTTAATTTTTTTTAATCGAGAAAAATTCGTAAAAATATCCAAAAAATCCAGAATATTAAAAAATACTGAAAAACAATATTTTTTTTCCATTAGTAACAACAATAAATCAAAATCTCGATCACCTTAAGTTATGAGTCCTCTCTGTGTCGTTGTTCACTTTCTTTTCCAATATTTCATATAATGCAACCATTATTGATGCTCATGATGAATAAGCCGAAATATCATAAATTTGACATAATGCAGCCATAGTTTTGGGCAAAAACTCACACTTTTTTGTTCCAAAAGTGTAGATCTATTTTAAACTAACACATTATCAATGCATGTGAACACTAATGTGGAAAATGTAATTGATTTCAAGAAAAGCCCCAAATTTTGGAAATAAAAAAATTTAGATCTACACTTTAAAATACTATATCTAGGAAAAAATAAGTGAGTAACATAAAATCTAGCTCAATATGAAGCCTTTTGGTTCATGAATTATTGTATTACACAATCTTTACTACTATATCATTCCAAATATAATTAAACAAGTTTAATATCATAGCTAGCAAGTTATGATAATAATAAACATCCAAGCACAAAAAAGGAAAGACAATCAGCAAAAGAGTCTTAGCTATCATGGTCAAGTAGAATCCTTTTGTCTTCATGATTACTAATTTTTTAAAACATGCGCTTCACGAAGGGGGTCCGGGGGTATCCCCCGGCGGGGGATACGAATATGTCCCTTCTTAGATAAACCAATTCCTCAAATTTATTTTCCAAAATATTTTCAAGATTACTTTTGCCGGTGCATAATTCACGCGGGGATTGTTATTATTAATCCTGACCCCATAGCCCCTCTTTTTTTTCATCCCGCCATCTCCCCTCATTTTTCCCTCCCGCCCCTGCTCTGTTTTCCCTCCCGCCCTTAGCTCTCTATTTCTCTCACAAGAAAGAGAGAGATCGAGATCCCACAAAACCCGCCTTTCTCCTCCTGCCCTCTGCTCTCTTTTTCCCTCCTGCCACCGCCCTCTGCTCTCTTTTTCTCTCACAAGAAAAAGAGAGATATCCCACAAAACCACCCGTTCTCTTTCCTTTCCTTTCCCTATAAGGAGTACAAACGTTGCCTTCTCCTCTTCCTCTTCAGACACACCACTAAATCCCAAAACCCACCGTCCCATTTCCTCCTCCAACAAAAAAGCCCCTTTTTTCTCTCTCCCCAAACCCACTAGATGAGGAAAATGCAATCTTTTTTGCTACTATAGCTCAGATCGGTGGTTTCAAGGGTTTCAATTTTGAGATCCTCTCGGATCTACTCTGTTTTTCTCTAGCCCTTCGATTCGAAGAGTCCACTCTCTGCATCTCTCACTACACGGTATGCATTTTTTTTTTGAGCTGATGGTTTGATTGTGTTGTGTTTGATGCTTGTTACTGTAAATGCAACTGATTTTTGGTGGTTTTTTAGTAGGGACTTTGTGTGTTGTAGTACTGATTCTTGTTGGGTTTAATGTTTTTTGGGTTTTTAATTTAGAGTGGGGTAGTGATGGGAGTGTTGGGAGTCATACTGATGAGAGTGTGTGTGAGTAGATTAGTTTTGTTCTTATCATCAAAATCTTCTTCTTCTTCATCAATTAGTGCCAAATCTTGCCAAAATATGTTTAAGGGATTCTCTCAGTTATGAGCTTCCGTGCATGAAGAATTGGGTTGAGGTATTTTTCCTCTGTCTTGCTCTTTATACTATTGTTGATGCATGTGATTTCTTCTACTATGAATCTGTTGGAATTTGATTAAACTTAAACTATTTTGTTGACGTCTTGTTTTGAATAAGTCTGTATAGAAGATTTGTGGGCACTGTTATGCAATTAGTGGGTGGTCACTTGGTGGCAGTAAAGTAGGTTTCAGTTGAAGCTTTTTTAGGAAGAAGTTGTTTTGTATTCATTCACCTATAAATAGGTGTTATTGTTTACTGTTTTCTATCAACAGTTCTTAAATAACAATTACAGAGTTCTTCACTCATCGAGAATCTTCTTCCTATTATTTTTCTGCTGAGTAATTTTTTTTTTCGTCTTGGAAATTAAATTTGAAAATATAATTTCCTGCAGAATCATCCTCATCACTAATTCACACTAAGATTCACCCAAAACTCCAAGGGTTTCTCTCGGTTTGGTGTGTCTGTGCATGACGAGCAAGTGAGCAACAGTTAGGTCTTGGGCTCTTGGGCCTATTTATTTTGCTTTTGACCTATGATCTGCCTCCCATTATTAAAAGGACATGAATAAGTCATGTGTTTTCTCTTGAAAGGACCATGAGTTTTTTATTGGCTTTGCAGAAGATTTCTGTCATCATTTTGGGGAAGTTTGGAAGCATTTTTGGGGTTTTATTGCTAACTTCCTATGCATACTTTTTGTGATGGCTTCCGAGGATTTTATTGGTTACATTAGATTGATGTCTAGATTTCTGAAGGTTGTAGCTGAACTCTATGTCTTAGTGGTGGAAAATATTTGGTCTCTGAAAATGGGTCAAGGGTACTTTTTGTTCTTGACCTTTTTTTTTTTCTTTTGCTTGATGTTAGTTCTTGACTTGTCATATTTGAGAAGTTTTTTGTATGAACTTTTGAAGTTACAGTCAGCTTTCTTAGGTTTTATGATGTTCATATGAATTTGACATCTTAGTTATAGGTACTCTATTGTCTATTTAAAGGGTTCGTGATTATTTGATTGGTTTTCTTTCCTTTTTTTTTTCAGAAGAGAAGATTTTAACTACTAGCTACAAGATTTTTTTTTTCTCAGAAGAGAAGATTTTGTTCATGAACAGTTGTTTAAGAAAATCTGATGGAGTACATAACAAATATTATCATAAAATTAAATGAAATTATCATTCAACTTAAAAACAAATTCATTACTCATGCTCAGAAGATCTTTACTCTATCTATGGTATATATTGTCCATTATTTTTGCATCCAGCCTTTTCACTAGTTGAAAGGTGGTAGATGACTTATTAAACTGCTACAAAATATACAAGAGAGCTTTTACATTCTTATGTAACTCCTGGGTAACATAAAAAAAAAAAACCATCATAACTTGAAAAAAAAAAAACTAAAACAACGCATGTTTACATCTTACCCTTCCTTTGTGCCATCTCAATTGAAAGAAAAGAAAAGAAAAAAAAGGATTGGGATTATCTAAAACTAACATATAATCATTACATTTTCTTTATTCTACTAAATCAATAATGCAATAGGATATTACTACATGGCAAATGGATAATTTTAGTGGTTTACATTTTATTTTTCTTACATGACCCTCCTCAAGGGTATTGTAAGTTTTCCTACTAGCCCTCAAAAGCTTTATTCCCTTTTTATGATATCGGCACAAGATCTTTTGATGGTTCAGTGTCAGTGATCAAATATCTACTGTGTAAAATCTAAAATGATACTTCAAAATTGAAAGCCAATAAATATCTCTGGCTGATTCTGATTGTAACTAAAAATATCTATTGTTATATATTGAAAGCCATAAATAAGGGCAGTGCAACGCACTATTCTAGTTCTCAAGACACTTAGATGAATATACTACTTAAACCTAATATTGTGCAGGTACCTAAGGGCATCATCTTGTTCTCACAAAATTTCCCGATTCTGAATTGTGGATGGATATCCAATTCTTTCATTATTCAACGGAAAGAAAATCATTAGGCTATCACCATTCAAACTTTAATTCTATATGCATGTACTCTTCTCCTTTGTGTTTATAAAGTTTACATATAATCAGAATCTAAAGTATGGGAAGTAAAAGTGGGGCATGCATGGTGATGCCCTTAATATTTTTTCCACATTTTTATGCAATGCTGAAGAGATATCCAGGGGTTTTGGTAAAAGGTACATTAGCCTCTTATTAATATAGACAAAATACTTGGATGGTAGTTTTGAGACTGGTAGAGGTTTGCATATTTTTTTCATCGAAACATGAAATGATATGATAAGCTAACTCCGGGTTATTTATTTATTGTAAATGCTATGTATCAATTTCTTATGTATGCCCTTTTCCATATTTTTATATTTTTTCTTATTTTTCTTATGTAATTATTTATAATTTTTCTTATGTAAGCTAACTCCTGGTTTTTCATATTTTTTTCATCGAAACATGAAATGATATAATTTTTTCCATATTTTTATGTATGCCCTTTTTATTTATTTTCTTTTATTATTTATCAATTTCTTTTCTTTTTCTCGCAGCTTAGTTGTTAGTTTAGTTAAGTTGGTTTGTGATCAGACATGGACGAGAGCTGGATTGCATTGGGTAAAACGCCTCTTGGAAGGATAAGCCAGCCAAATATTGATGGGGTGCCGTCATTTATTAAATTTGCAATGGCAGTTGTTGACCAGGAAGGTAAAATTCCGTGCCCATGTCTGAACTGTGTGAACTATTATTCCCAAAATCTTCGAAGTGTGCAAATACATTTGCTTCAATATGGGATTATGCAAACGTACACTATTTGGCATGAGCACGGGGAACCCCGTGTATCAAATGAGGCTCACCATGAAATGGCACTTGATGAAGATGAGGTTTTAGGTGGTATTGATGCCTTAGTGGAAGATCGAATAAGAGGCGAACCAAACGATGCACCCCAGAATGAGATTTCTTTTGAATGTTTTTCATTGGGTTTTTGGTATAGATTGGTTCAGCTGTAGAGAGGACTCTTTGAAGAGGTTTTTGGTTTCTCTCCCTAGCCAATGCAAGTGAATAAACAGATTTTTGGATTGCATGCAACTGAACTTGTATTTCTTTTTCAAAGCTTGATGTGAAATTGCTATTCATTTGATTCATTTTCTTATGCTATGTAAGGCTGATTCCATAAAGGTTTTATTGTTCAGCTATGTGCAGATTTATGCAGGTTTTGTGTCCAATAAGAGTTGTGATTTCTGCAGGATTTATGCCCATTTTGTATGCAGATTTCTACAGGTTTTTATATCCAAATTGTGTGCAAAATTTTGCTGGCTTTTATGTTTTTTTATGTCCAATTTATGCGCAGATTTTTGCAGGTTTTATGTCCATTTTGTATGCAGATTTCTACAGGTTTTATGTCCAAATTGTGTGCGGATTTCTGCTAGTTTTTATGTTTTTATGTCCAATTTGTGAGCAAATTTCTGCAGGTTTTATGTCCATTTTGTATGCAGATTTCTGCAGGTTTTTATGTCCAAATTGTGTGCAGATTTCTACTGGCTTTTATGTTTTTATGTCCAATTTGTGAGAAGATTTCTGCAGGTTTTTATGTTCAAGTTACATTCAGATTTTTGCAGCTTTTATTGTTCAATTTATGTTCAAATTCCTGCAGGGTCCCGGTTTCGGGGCATGACACTAATGACACATTTCATTGCTATATTGGTCATTCTTCCTTACAGAAACAATCAAAAGCCAACATCACGAATAGAGAAAAGATGAAGACAAAACATAGGTGTGGTTCTAGGTCAATCCCTATTAGAATAGAAAAACTGGTGCGTATCCTTGCACTTTAAGAATTTTATTAGATTCTTGGCTTTATTTATTGAATATCTGGTCTATCAAATTAGGCACGAGAAAAGAAGATGCTACCTGATCTAACAGAGTTTTACAAGGAAATTCACTATAATGAGGAAACACATGAGTGGATCTCGTCTGAAGCTCAGGCGCATTATGTGAGTATATACTTCAATTTTTATTAACAAAATTTTAGAATACTATTTCTTATAATCTTATTTAATTTAATAATAATTATTTAATTTTTTCATATTTGATAGGAAAATATGATACAGACACAGGCTGATCACCTCTCACAGCCGGGATCAATCCCTTTGACTGCAGAAGAGCTGTCAATCAAAGTCCTAAAGCCAAAGTTTGGATATGTGAAGGGACTTGGCATGAGACCTTCATCTTGGCATGAGACCTTCATCCTATGTTATGAGGACCACTACCATATCTGCTGAAACAAATGATTGTGTAAAGCGCCTTGAGATGGAAATAGAGACACAGAGGGAACAGATACAAATGCAAAACAATAAAATAGAGGAGCTTGAAGAGGGTGGGAAGAAGCAAGGGGAGATAATGGCAGATGTCGTCAACTTTTTGAGGAGTAAAGGATTCACTGGATACTTTGGGAATGAGGGGGACTCATCCCCGAGTGGACATACTTCTTGGTAAAGTGTATTAACTTTAATATAACTAATTTTATAAAAGAATATATGTTTGAATAATTAGGAAGTAATGGAAACATACATAGGACACCCAATTTGGGAACTAGTTCAAAAAAGGCTATTGGAGGGCCAAATAGTTAAACAACTATGGAAGTGCCCGGAAACAAGAACAACCAACTTGGGAGGGACCATTAATTTTTTGTTCCCATAATCTTGAAAAAAGTCTGTTAGAGGGATAAATTGTATAGTTGATCTAATTGTGAATTGATTAGTTACTAAAGTTTTTAATTTATTTTTTTGCAGATTGGATTGGGGTGGCATTTTTTGGGAATCTCATTTTGGATATTTTAATGGCGATGATGATAAGGACCTCAGACCCTCCTGCAATTTACAGAACTGTCTCTGCCACTGCCACAGGTAAAAAACATGGCAACACCTTCTTTGTATATTAGGTTAAGGGCTCTTTTATTTTCTCTGACTCGCATACTTTTATCCATCTTGTTCATATTCTATTCTTTTGCACTTTATGTTGTGGTTACACACGTACACTTCTCAGTCCATTTTTGGACTGTGTTATGTTGACTTTTGTAACTACAGACCTATCTTGACTTTTGTAACTACAGAGTTCTCTCTCACCCCAAGGTATCTGGGTTAATGTATCTATATTTATTTTTATATTGTACAAATCTGATCTGTGCATTCATTTTGTTCTCCTGTGCATTCATTTATAGATTTGTTGTTTATTTTCCTTTTTGCTGCAGCCCGTGGCCATTTTGATGGAAACTAAAGCAGCTCTGTTGTAGATTGTAATAATTTGAGAAAATTTGAGGTTCATCAGGTGAAGTAACTTCAACATGATTTGTCATCTACTTTTGCAAGTGGTAATAAACCTAGAATATTGGTCCCCATGACAGATAGTGCTTTGATAGGTAATAAACCCAGCAAGGCCTGTGGAGATGAATGGAAACTATATGTTAGATGCTGTGTGAGTATTTACTTTTTTTTTTTAATGGTGATGCTGTGAGTTCCACTTAAAATTTTGAAGAAAGAAATCTCCTTAGTTGACAATAAGAATATAAATTTGTGTTGCCAACTTCCCCATTAGCAATGAACAATAGATTTAAGTTCTAGCACCTTAGAACAAAACTGTTATAATCATACAAAATAAGTTCCACACAACATATTCTTAGCAAAACAGTTTAACATAAAGTTACCAAACAAGTTCTTCACAACATAGCCTCAACACAAACTGGTGTAAGCATAATACTGGAAATAACATGGGAACAATGCCAAATGGGGTCTTTCTGCCCTTTTTTTTATCTTCTTTATTCTGCTTGTTACAAGTTAAATTGTATTCCATCCTCATAAGTGAGATGAACACAAACTGGTGTCAGCATAATACTGGAAATAACATGGGAACAATGCCAAATGGGGTCTTTCTTTCCCTTTTTCATCTTGTTTATTCTGCTTGTTACAAGTTAAATTGTATTCCATCCTCATAAGTGAGATGGGTGGGGGAGGAAGTCAACTCACGTTGACAGTGAGTGGAGTGAGGTGAGGGAGAGATGAGATGAAGAAATGGGTGGGGTAATTTTCATTGGCAGGGAGGTGGGTGAGATAGAGGAGGGAAAGTAAGAGATTTAGAATGAAATAAAGAAAGAGAAACAAGAAAGAAAACAAAGAAAGGAAGAGAGAAACGGGGGAGGGGAAATGGGAAAACAAAGCTACATGACATGATTGTGTGGAAAGAGGATGAATCCTAAGATATTCTGTATGTGATAAACAAACATGACACCCACTGGCAACATTATAAATAAATGAAAATAACCCAAGGGAGGTTTTATTAAAAGCTGGGCCTTTTGAAGTTGCTAGATAATAGAATGCCTTAGTTTTAGTATTTCTTGCCATTAGGGCTATTGGTGGTTGGTCTTGGTCGGTTTTCAGTCACCTCTTCACCCGGGCCAAATGTTCGGTGTTTTGGATATAGATAACCGAAAACCGACCACTGTATTTAGTGCAAGTGGGAAAACCGAACATTTGGTTTGGTCGGTTTCCGGTCAGTTTTCGGTTTTGGGCTGGGCCCTAATTTGAATGGGTCAAGCCTCATTTTGTATTGGTCTAATTGGCCATTGGGCCTTTAATTTCATTAAATAAGTTAAGTGTCCAATCTAATTTAGCAACTTACACACAAATAAAACAGGCTCAGCAGCAATTAACAATAAGTATAGGCCCAGCAGCTAGCTAGTAGTACTTAAAAAATACAGATGTTTAAAAGTTCAAGTCACTAAGTTAGTGCAGTCTCTAGCTGCTTAACAATTCGGTCGGTTCGGTTTTAACCGAATGTTTTTTAGTTTATAAAAAAACCGACTGTAGTTTAATTTTTAGGTGAAACAAATAACCGATTGGTCGGTTTTCTTTAAAAAAAATATATAGAACCGCCCAAATGGTCGGTTCGGCCGGGCGGTTCAGTTATTTCGGTAAATTTTCAGAGCCCTACTTGCCATGAGTACTTAAGGCTGTGATGAATGAATCAGGACTACATGTATCATGTCTCATTTTTTTCACATGTAAGATCTATTACTTGCTATCCATACTATTGATAATATTAATAAGTCCTTTCACTTAAATTGAAATTTCTTAGCCTTTGATTGGTGGCCTACAAATGGATGATTTGAAGTTATTTTTATTTAAAGTGTGTTTACAACATCTAATCAATATCGATCATAATTTATTTAAGAGCAGTAAACCATACAATTAATAATGAAGATCAACTGTGATTAAAATTGTATATAATTCCTTTTAATAGCAGAGTATTAACAATATAATGTTGGAGCATCCTAAAGAGTCACAACTCACTCAATCACAGTGTTAGGACAGTGGACCACCACAAACTCCACATTGATATGATATTGTCCACTTAGGACAGTGGACCACCACAAACTCCACATTGATATGATATTGTCCACTTTGGGCCTAAGCCCTCATGGATTTGTTCTTGGATTCTACCCAAAAGGCCTCATACCAAAAAATTGGTCTGGACCTACTAAGCCCAACAATCTCCCCCTCCAGACCATGGGGAAGACGTCTCTGAACCCCTTACTAGGAGTCCAGTCCTGCCAACTCTGAACACAGCTCCAGCTTTCCCTTAGACACGACCTTAGTCATCATGTCAGAGGGATTCTTGTCAGTGTGAATCTTTTCCAGCTTCATGAGATTCTTCTCGATGACCTCACGAATCCAATGATATCTCACATCAACGTGCTTTGTGCGGGCATGGTATGTAGCGTTCTTGCTAAGATCCATAGCACTCTGATTATCATAGTAGACTACATACTCTCCTTGCTTCAAATCCAGTTCTGTAAAGAAATTCCTCAACCAAATCATCTCCTTCCCTGCTTCATTAGCAGCTATGTATTCTGCTTCGGTTGTAGACAATGCTGTACACTTCTACAACTTAGACTGCCAGGAAATAACTCCCCCTGCAAAAGTAAATAAGTACCCAAAAGTAGACAAACCGACGATCAAGATCGCCTGCAAAATCAGCATCTGTAAAGCCTTCAAGTACTGGTTTTAAGCCTCCGAAACACAAGCAAAAATCTGATGTACCTCTCAAATATCTAAAGATCCACTTCACTGCTTCCCAATGCTCTTTCCCAGGGTTAGAAAGAAATCTACTCACTACACCCACTGCATGAGCAATGTCTGGCCGTGTACACACCATGGCATACATAAGACTCCCAACTGCTGAGGAGTATGGAACAGACATCATCCGTTCCTTTTCTTCATCTGTAGTAGGACATAATCTCTTACTGAGCTTGAAGTGACTGGCTAAAGGCATGCTAACTTGCTTAGCATCTATCATGTTGAATCTCGTTAGCACCCGTTCAACATATTTCTCCTGTGACAACCACAGCTTCTTGGCATTCCTGTCACGACGTATTTGCATTCCCAAAATCTGTCGTGCGGGACCCAAGTCTTTCATGTCAAAAGTCTTTGACATGTCCCTTTTCAATCTGCCAATCATCTCACTATCCTGTCCAACTATCAACATATCATCTACATATAAAATAAGGATGATAAATTTGCCATTAGCAAATTTACGAACATAAACGCAGTGATCTGCAACTGTCCTCCGGTACCCATGACTCACCATGAATGAATCAAACTTCTTGTACCATTGTCTCGGCGCTTGTTTCAGCCCGTAGGGACTCTTTTTCAACATGCAAACCAGCTGTTCTTTTCCTTCTACCTCAAACCCCTCCGGCTGAGTCATGTAGATCTCTTCTGTCAGATCACCGTGAAGAAAAGCAGTCTTCACATCCATCTGTTCAAGTTCAAGGTCCATGCTGGCAACTAGACCCAAGATAACTCTGATAGAAGTCATCTTCACAACTGGAGAGAAGATTTCATCGAAGTCAAGACCCTTCGTCTGCGCAAAGCCTTTAACCACTAGCCGTACTTTGTGCTTTATCAGTTTTCCACTGTCATCTCTCTTCACCTTGAACACCCATTTGTTCTTCAGAACCTTCTTGCCTTTTGGGAGTTCCACCAGCTCATAAGTATTGTTCTTTTTCAAAGAACTCATCTCATCCTGCATAGCCTTCATCCACTCATCTTTATCTTCATGAGTTTTTACTTCTGGGTAGGTCTCTGGCTCCCCCTCATCAGTAAGCAAAATATAATCTGATGCAGGATATCTTGTTGATGGTTGACGCTCTCGAGTAGACCTCCTAGGAGGTTCCGTGGTTTCTGACTGAGGAGACTGCTCCCCCTGCTCAACACCCTGTTCATCTGGTAACTCCTGCGCCTCATCACAATCTAAATCGTTTTGTCCACCTTCTCCACTTGTAGTCTGCACTGGAGAAGGAGTCGGTGTGAGATCACCCACTCCATCAACAACTTCATTAGACTTTTCAGTCTTTTCAATATCTCCAAAGAATTGGTCTTCATGAAACACCACATCCCTACTTCTGACCATTCTTCTTTTCTCTGGATTCCATAACCTGTAGCCAAACTCGGCTCCACCATAGCCAAGAAAAATGCAACATACTGCCTTATGATCTAGCTTTGAACGCTGCTCCTTTGGTACATGTGCAAAAGCCTTGCACCCAAATACCTTCAAATGAGAATAAGAAACATTTTTACCTGTCCATACTCTCTCCGGAAGATCAAAATCCAAAGGAACTGAGGGAGACCTGTTAATCAGGTAAACGGCAGTCAGAATAGCTTCACCCCAAAATGGCTTAGGTAGCTGTGCCACTCTAATCATGCATCTCATCCTTTCAAGAATAGTACGGTTCATTCTTTCGGCTACACCATTGTGCTGTGGAGTACCAGGAACTGTTCTTTCATGTCGAATACCATGCTTTGAGCAATAGCCTTTAAACTGGTTTGATGTGTACTCACCACCATTATCAATGCGGAGACACTTCAAGAGCTTTCCTGCTTCTCTTTCAACCATGACATGAAATTGCTGAAATATCTGGAACACCTGATCCTTCGATTTCAATGCATAAACCCAGACTTTCCTAGATGCATCATCAATAAATGTGACAAAAAACTTATTGCCACCCAATGACTCCACCTCCATGGGACCACAAACATCAGAATATACCAAATCCAACATATTAGATTTTATCGTTGATGTTTTAGAGAAAGAAACCCTATGTTGTTTACCAAACAAACAATAATCACAAGGGTCAAGGGATGTACCTTTTTGGGTAGAATCCAAGAACAAATCCATGAGGGCGCAGGCCCAAAGTGGACAATATCATATCAATGTGGAGTTTGTGGTGGTCCACTGTCCTAACAAGTGGTATCAGGGCCCAGGCTCAGACTTAGCCCGGAGAATCCTCAGATTGCCAAACAAAAGGTGGTGGGCCCAGTGATGCGCAGGAAAAGCGCAGTACTCACGATTGGTGGATCCGTGGTGAAGCTCTCGAGTTGGCTCTTCTCGATGGAGTGGACGGATGGATGATCGTTTGATAGGAGGCCCGGTAAAAATATCCAAAGAGATATGGTCCTTTGTTTGAGGGGAGGGTTGTTGGGATGTGCAACCAAAGTCCCACATCGGCTACAATTGGGAAAGATCATGGGCATATAAGTCGGACTAAATACTCCATTGGTATGAGGCCTTTTGGGTAAAACCCAAGAACAAATCCATGAGGGCTTAGGCCCAAAGTGGACAATATCATATCAATGTGGAGTTTGTAGTGGTCCACTGTCCTAACACACAGTCCATCGCCAAGCCAAGCAATACATATCTGTACCCATGTTAAATCCACTGAGTACCATAGGCTATAAAATTCTAGGTCCTCTCTAACTTCTTACAAGTACTTGGTTGTCTATGTTAAAACCTATTTACAATTTTTTTAATCATAGTCCATCACCAAGCAATACATGGACTCTATACCCCCATGTTAAATCGACTGAGTACTATAGGCTATAAAATTCTAGGTCCTATCTAACTTCTAACAAGTACTTGGTTGCCTATGTTAAAACCTATTTACAATTTTTTTAGTATGAATTGCTGATTCATGGCTTAATGTGAGGTTATTTTACCAACAAAATAAGGAATAGTTATAAAAAAGCTAATAATAAGGAATAGTTTCCATCCATAATGGGAGCTTATTTTGAGGTGTTTTCCCTGTTTTGATTCATAATTGAATTCTTCATTCTGTGGTGATAAGAAATTTGTTAAATTAATGAATGGTCTTTTGTACATTGTTATATGTTCATTTTAAAATCTATCGGTATTTTGAATTGTTAAAAATGCAATCAAGTGAAGTTTCATATGTATGCTTTGCCAAATTATACTCACATAAACACCCCATTAATTATGCAAAGAGATGGGAAGGAGTACTAGTCGTGATAGACATCGTCAATGTTTTTAATTTTGGCATCATAGATGGATGGATTCAACGTTGGGTTATTTTTTGTTATGTATTTCAGTATCACCCAAATGTCTACAAGGGTAGCAACTGTGGAGTTAAATTTCATAGGATCAATGAAGCTTATGATGTGAGTATCCATATACATGTCTCTATGAATATAAATCTATAATCAACTCCTATTGATTAAATTTGAACCTTTTTTTTATTATTCTTTTTTTATTTGTTTTGTCATTCCAAAGGAGGGATATACCCATGTCCCTGAATTTGGTGACACTCATGTCATCCATAGATAGTTTGTACAATGCATTGTGACTATTGAAGTGCATTGCCCTATTGTCCATCAAAGGTTTAAATGCTTGTCAGGGTGAATCCAGAGCATCCAATTCATTGTGCATGTGTTCTTGACTTTTGGATGGTGAAAAGGATATACAGAATAATATCCATTTGATTACGGTGTAAGATCAGATGGATCGGTTTAAAACTAAAATCAGATGGATCAGCTTGTATCCAGTTTCTCTTCCACTTGTTCAGGAGAATGAAGCTTTGTGCTTGCTTTTTTGTAGGTGTGGCTATGAATTTTGCTATACTTGTGGAGCTGAATGGATAAGCAAGAAAACAACTTGTTCCTGCCTGCTTTGGGATGAAGAGAACATTTGGTATGATGATGATGAAGACTCGGATGAATATTCTGATGAGGAACGCGAAGGCTTTGAGTCTGATGAATATAATCCACCGAGGCGGCATTTTTTGGGTGCATTTCCCAACTTCAATCGAATTCCTAGGAATTGATACTAGTAAAGTGGGTTATATCGAGGCGGGTGTATTGAAGAGGTGGATATTACACTATTTAAAATCAAAGTGTTGGATATTACACTATTTTATTGAATTAGGATGAAATTATTTGTAATGATGAATGGATATTTTCATTTTTTTTAATTCGTAAATTTGTTTTTATCTCTATTGGTAGCTTATTTGACAAAAATTCTTTGTCTTCCTTTATATTAAACGCGACAAAATTATTTCGTCTCTATTTCTTATATTTATGACAAAATATTTTTTACTCTAATTTCTTCCTTTAATGACAAAATATTTTGTCGTTAATTACTTACAAATATGTTCCCACAGAGTCTATTGGAGACAAAAAAAAAAATCATCATCTACTGGTACTTTCTTAGACAAATTGTTTTTGTCTTCATTTATATTAAACGCGACAAAATTATTTCATCTCTATTTCTTATATTTATGATAAAATATTTGTCTCTAATTTCTTCCTTTAATGACAAAATATTTTGTCACTAATTACTTACAAGTATGTTCCCAACAGAGTGTATTGGAGACGAAAAAAATCGTCACAGATTTATCTTTTTCAATGACGAATTTATTTTCGTCTCCAATACCTTTTAGAGACAAGGCTTTAGCAACAAAACGGGTGACGAAAAATTTTCGTCTTAATTAGTTTCGGTGACGAAATGTGTACATTTTGGGACAAATTTGTGTCGTCCTTAAACCCCAAATTTCTTGTAGTGAATGTTAATGCATAAATCACAACCCAATGCTATGGCATCAAAGGATCTATATACAGTAATTGAGTAGTTGTATGATATCACATAGATGGTTGTTTAATGGGGAAGCAAGGCTCACCGAGAAGCCAAAGCGCTCTGCGTTTTTTGGATGGGTTCACTAATGTTAAGAAGCTGTCTTTCACCATGAAGAACTGCATGGAAGAAGTCTCTTCGCTGCCTGGATTGAAATGGTGCTCTGCATTGATCCTCCACTCTGTGTTGATACATGAAACGATGATGAGCCTGAGGAAGAAAAAAAAGAAAAGAAGAAGAAGAAGGAAATGTGCTGGATGATGGGGATAGGAGTTCTACGCAAGGGAAGATTGGATTAATTTTGAGTGTTGGTGTGAGATGATTGAGAAGGGAGAGATTTTAGGATATTTGAATGGATTGAGAAGGGGATATTGAGAAGGCCCAATGTAAAGGCATCACTCCCTCGTTTTTTCTTTGGTATTTCTCTGGATGGAGAGAATTTTCAGGGGCTGAGGTGGCACCCCTCATAGCCCACCTCCCCCTTTGCTTTAATATATACTAGCAACAAAGGCCCGTGCTTAGCTCGGGCCCAAAAATGAGAATATATTTAAAATTAAAGTAAGAGAAAAGATATTATTTAAAAAAAAATAAGTAATTAGATTGAAAAGTGAGCTCCTCCTTATCTACATATATAACTGAGACTAAAATACTGTTCTCATGTGGCTTTGCAAAACTCAAAACATCAAATTTCCACTCTTAAGTCCAAACAAAGTTTATTTGAAAATTTGCATGTTTTTGTATGTGCTATTCAATTTTTGTTTTTATGATTCATTAATATCACCGAGCCCTTACCCTGTCTACTTAGGGTCCGCTGGCAATCTCGTAGCAGTGGAGCTCATGCCAATATAAGGTAGGTAAATAAATAATAAATGAGGTGTATAAAATTAACAGTGACTCAATCTGACATGGTTACCCGACTCGACCTATGAATCATGGTAGCATATTTCTGGTGCTCGACTCGAACCGTGACCGTTGGTACCGGTTAACGGGTTTCACAGGTCGGGTTACCGGGTGATCCGTTAACCCAATAATTTTATTCTTTTTTTTAATTCATCTTAGAAAACCAAATGTTCTCCCCTGTTTGTGAAAGATTAGTTTGTTGAGATTCATGTCATGGGGGTGGAGATTTGTGGGGTCAATGTATGTTTTTATTAATGAGACAGGGACTATTGATATCTTATACTTTCATGATGTTGTTCTATTTCATGGGTATTCATATTTATTTATTTTTTCAAATAAGACATCTAATCCATGTTTTGGTGAATTAGGAGATTTGGATGGTACCCAACTAAAAGTAAAAATCAGGTAGTGGTTGTTTGGATCGATATCAAGCTTGGACTTGGGTTTTTAATCTACATGAAATTCAGTTCGGGTTTGGGTTTGGTCATGACCCAGGTGGCTGATTCTATATATGATAGTGTATAATGCTTAACAAACTCAAGTATATTATGCCTACGTTGGTATTTTTTTAAACAAGTGAAGATTCCCTTCATATATTTGAACCATCTTCATTTTTCCTATCCAATCTCATCACTAAAATCACCTCAAATAAGACCCCTTATTTTTTTTTCTTTTTTCAGAATCAATTAGAATTGATCACGGATTATGATAGAGGTAAGTCTGAAATGGTGAAAGGAATTGCAGAAACCAAGCTGCAAGTAGGACCTTATAATTTAATTAATCTTTGTCATGGTTGTTGGCCCAAACTGGTTCAGAAGTTCCATGATTGTAGTAGATAAGGAGTTATTCTGCTACCATCCTTTGGAGTGGATGGAGAGATTTTAGGGATGAGATTGTAAAGAAGATTGGAGGGGATGGAGAGATTTTAGGGAAGATTGGAGGGAATGGAGAGATTTTACGAGATTTTAGGAGATATAACTTTTTAAGGGTCCCTGGTTTTTTTCTTTTGTATTTAGAGAATTTTCAAGGGTGAGGTGGCACCCTCCACAGCTTGCTTTTTTTTATTTTTTTTTCTTTCGTATTTCTCTGAAAGAATAGGCTTTTTAGGGATGAGGTGGCACCCCCCACAGCCCACCTCTCCCTTTGCTTTAATATATACTAGCAAAACCCCGTGGATAACCACGAAACCACCAAATGCACAGACTGATATGATATGAATTATTTTTCTTAAATTAATTAGTAAACTTGTGAGTCCTTTTTTTTGTTGCTAATTTGATCTTTATGTTTTTTTCCAAATGTTTTATTCTTTAGGTGAGGCATGAATTGATTAAGAAAGATCAAATGATCATATACTTAACAAATTGACCTAATATATTTAAGTGGGACCAAGATGAATGGGGTCCACCATCTCCATTCTAACCGTTCATAAAACCATATGATGCGAGCTGGGACCCATGAATTGATTGATAAAGATCAAATGATCATAGACCTCACAAATTGACCAAACCTAACCTATTTAAGTGGGACCAAGATGAATGTGGTCCACCATCTATATTCTAACCATCCATAAAACCATATGATGCGAGCTGGGACCCATTAATTGATTGATAAAGACCAAATGATCATAGACATCACAAATTGACCAAACCTAACCTATTTAAGTGGAGCCCCCAAGATAAATGGGGTCCACCAACTATATTCTAACTGTCCATAAAACCATATGATACTGGCTGGGACCCATGAATTGCTTGATAAAGATCAAATGATCATAGACCTCACAAATTGACCAAACCTAACCTATTTAAGTGGAACCCACGGAACCACCAATGCACAGACTGATATGAATTATTTTTAATAAATTTATTAAATAGTAAACTTGTGAGTCCTTCTTTTTATTGCTAATTTGATCTTTATGTTTTTTTTTCCAAATGTTTTATTCTTTAGGTGAGGCATGAATTAATTAAAAAAGATCAAATGATCATAGAACTAACAAATTGACCTAATATATTTAAGTGGGACCCGGATGAATGGGGTCAACCATCTCCATTCTAACCGTTCATAAAACCATATGATGCGGGCTGGGACCCATGAATTGATTGATAAAGATCAAATGATCATAGACCTCACAAATTGACCAAACCTAACCTATTTATGTGGGACCAAGATGATTGGGGTCTACCATCTATATTCTAACCGTCCATAAAACCATATGATGTGGGCTGGGACCCATTAATTGATTGATAAAGATCAAATGATCATAGACATCACAAATTGACCAAACCTAACCTATTTAAGTGAAGCCCCCAAGATGAATGGGGTCCACCAACTATATTCTAACCGTCCATAAAACCATATGATACGGGCTGCGACCCATGAATTGCTTAATAACGATCAAATGATCATAGACCTCACAAATTGACCAAACCTAACCTATTTAAGTGGAACCCCCCAGATGAATGGGGTCCACCATATCTATTCTAACCGTCCATAAAACCATATCATGCGGGATGGGACCCATGAACTGATTAAGAAAGATCAAATGATCAAATGATCGTAGACCTAACAAATTGACCAAATATTTGTAAGTGGGACCCAGATGAATGGGGTCAACTATATTTATTCTAACCGTCCATAAAATCAAATGACGCGGGCCGGGACCCATGAATTGATTGATAAAGATCAAATGATCAAATGATCATAGACCTCTCAAATTGACCAAACCTAACCTATTTAAGTGGGACCCCAAAGATGAATGGGGTCCACCATCTATATTCTAACCATCCATGAAACAATATGATGCGGGATGGACTCATGAATTGCTTGATAAAGATCAAATGATCAAATGATCATAGACCTCACAAATTGACCAAACCTAACCTATTTAAGTGGAACCCCCTAGATGAATGGGGTCCACAATCTCTATTCTAACCGTCCATAAAACCATATTATGCGGGATGAGACCCATGAATTGATTTAAAAAGATCAAATGATCGTAGACCTAACAAATTAACCAAATATTTTTAAGTGGGACCCAGATGAATGGGGTCCGCCATCTTTATTCTAAACGTCCATGAAATCAAATGATGCGGGCCGGGACCCATGAATTGATTGATAAAGATCAAATGATCATAGACCTCTCAAATTGACCAAACCAAACCTATTTAAGTGGGACCCCCAAGATGAATGGGGTCCACCATCTATATTCTAACCGTCCATGAAATAATCTGATACGGGCTGGGACCCATGAATTGCTTGATAAAGATCAAAGGATTAAATGATTATAGACCTCACAAATTGACCCAACATGACCTATTTAAGTGGAACCCCCCCAGATGAATGGGGTCCACCATCTTTATTATAACCGTCCATAAAATCATATTATGCGGGATGGGACCCATGAATTTATTTAAAAAGATCAAATGATCAAATGATCGTAGACCTAACAAATTGATCAAATATGTTTAAGTGAGACCTAGATGAATGGGGTCCACCATCTCTATTCTAACCCTCCATAAAATCAAATGATGCGGGCCGGGACCCATGAATTGATTGATAAAGATCAAATGATCATAGACCTCATAAATTGACCAAACCTAATTTATTTAAGTGGGACCCCAAAGATGAATGGAGTCCACCATCTATATTCTAACCATTCATAAAACCATATGATGCGGGCTGGGACCCATGAATTGCTTGATAAAGGTCAAAGGATCAAATGATCATAGACCTCACAAATTGACCAAACCTAACCTATTTAAGTGGAACCTCCCAAATGAATGGGGTCCACCATCTCTATTCTAACCGTCCATAAAATCATATTATGCGGGATGGGACCCATGAATTGATTAAGAAAGATCAAATGATCAAATGATCATAAACCTAACAAATTGACCAAATATTTTTAAGTGGGACCCAGATGAATGGGGTCCACCATCTTTATTTTAACCGTCCATAAAATTAAATGATGCGGGTCGGGACCCATGAATTGATTGATAAAGATCAAATGATCAAATGATCATAGACCTCTCAAATTGACGAAACCTAACCTATTTAAGTGGGACCCCCAAGATGAATGGGGTCCACCATCTATATTCTAACCATCCATGAAAAAATATGATGCGGGATGGACCCATGAATTGCTTGATAAAGATCAAAGGATCAAATGATCATAGACCTCACAAATTGACCAAACATAACCTATTTAAGTGGAACCCCCCCGATGAATGGGGTCCACTATCTCTATTCTAACTACCCATAAAACCATATTATGCGGGATGAGACCCAAGAATTGATTTAAAAAGATCAAAGGATCAAATGATCGTAGACCTAAAAAATTGACCAAATATTTTTTAGTGGGACCCTAATTATGGAGAGGTTTTAGGATAATTATGATTGGTAATAGGGATCTCATTGAGAGATTTTAGGATAATTATTAATGGTAATAGGGATATCATTGAGAGATTTTAGGATAATTCAAATTCTAATCAAGCAATTTCTATTTTCTAGCAGAATACCATTGTAGGCTGGCTGCTGCCACGTGTCATTCTCGAAGACATGCCACGTGTCCTCCTCCAGGAAGTCTCATGAAGTGTATACATCCCTTTAGTAATATAGATAATAATATCTATATTAATTTTGTGAATCTACTCGTACTGGATTCAGATCTTAGGGATGAAACATACAAGGCTTCGGTTCCGAATCTGATGTTCTGGGTCGTATATGGATAGATCTGGACCTGAATATGTATTTCTCCTGGATTCAAAAATAGGATCCACACTTGTTTCCAGGAAATAAGCAAATCGTATCTTAGATACAGTGAAGTAATTCTAAAATCCAACATCATAGTAAGAGTTTTTTTTTTAAATATTATCTGTAAAATTACATTTATTATATTTGAGTCATCTTAATTTGTATAATATGAGTTTCTTCCTTGTTAATTAGTTATAATTTATAAAGGTATGATAACGGGAAGATTTTACAAGTAATCTATTTTTCTTAAAAAAAAAAAAACTTTTAATTCTTCAAAGATGTAATGGCTTTATTAGCAGTTTATCCCTCAACCCCATTTTCATTTTATTCATTCTTTCAAAATCTTAGTATAGATGCCACTAGGGCCTAGCTCATACTCTAATGAGTCTATGCCCAAGCCCATATATTTGTGTAAGGCCCAATCCAGTCCTGAGCCTGGGCCAGCCTATTGGCCCGTCAATATCCAGGCTTAAACCTTGTTAGGAAAGATTCTCAAAATGAAGATGTGATTTGTATGGTCTGGGTGTGATAAATATTTTAATGGGGGCTTCGGCCGGAGGTCCCTCAAAGTATGACTTTGTTGCAAACAGTCCACAAAAAAAAGTCATAGAGCCAAAGGTCCCTTCCTTTAAATCATATACCATTATTGGTGGGATATCCCATTAACAATAGATAACTAACATTTAATTGCCCACGATTAATGGAATCCCAAGATTTTCAAATAAATTCTAAAAACACACAAGTAAATTTCAAAATAACAAAAATAAATTTTAAAAAATGAAATAATTTCAAAAAATTAAATAAGTTTAAAAAAAAAGCAATATATAATCAAATAACGCAAATAAATTTCAAAAGATGCAAATAAGTTTCAAAATATCCAAATAAATTTCAAAAAATATAAATAAATTTCAAAAGACTCAAACAAATCTCAAAAGATCCAAAGAAAATTTCAAAAAATAAAAATAAATTAAAAATAACAAAAATAAATTTTAAAAAATGTAATAATTTCAAAAAACGCAATAAATTTGAAAAGATACAAATAAATTTCAATAGACGCAAATAAATTTAAAAAACTCATATAGATTTCTAAAAACATAAATAAATTTGCTAAAAAACTCAGATAAATCTTGAAAACAACTCAGATAAATTTACCAAAAACACAAAGAAATATGATAGAAAACAGATAAATTTGAACAACACTCAGATAAATTTGACAAAAACTCGGACACATTTGAACAAAACTCAGATAAATTTACTAAAAACTCAGATAAATTTTGAAAAAAAACTCAGATCAATTTACCAAAAGCACAAAGAAATATAATAGAAAACAGATAAATTTGAATAACACTCAGATAAATATGACGGAAAACAGATAAATTTGAATAAAATTCAGATAAATTTGACAAATACTAAGATAAATTTGAACAACACTCAGATAAATATGACAAAAAACAGATAAATTTGACAAAAAATTAGATAAATTCCCTTCTTAGTCGAAAAACAACCCGGCTTCTAAAGCGAGTCAGGTCGAACCTGACCTGGAACCAACCCAGAGCTGCTGCAGAACCCAGAACCCATGCCCACCTTCTTCGTCTTCTTCTCTCGTTCTGGTTATGCAACAAGAACCAGAAGACACTGCTCGCTCCCAGAGACTTTCTGCCACGACAACACTACCCACCCACCGTTCCACCCCGTGCCTCAACAGAACCCCCTTTTCCCACTCCAAAAACCCCAAAACCCATCTCCTCGACCTCTGCTCCAAGTCCCATCTCCCCCATCGCCACCGACACCGCCTCTGTCCACCCAAACCACCGATACCCTAGACAAACCCAGCATTCCAGCCCCCACATCTCGACCCCTCAAATCCAATCCCTCAGGCTTCTTCTCCTGTCACGTCGTGTGTGCAAAGGGAGTAGCAGCAGTGGCGTTTCTGGGTCGGGTTATGACCGGGTCGGACCCGCCCAACCTGTAAAGAGTTTCTTCCTCTTCTTGCACGCGTCCCGAGGAGAAGAAGAAACAACACATCCACCACGTGCTTCTCTTTCGCTGGAAAGAAAGAAAAAGAATGGGAAGTGTGCGCACGAAACCCGATGCGAATGAGAAGACAAGACAAGTGCTTCTGGAAAGGAAGAACACGCGAGTCTCCTTGCTTGGGTTTATTGACTTAGGACGCACGAATCCCGAGACAACACAATTGCAACTTCGTCTTCTTCGTCCCACTGGTTGCAGAAAACAAACGAAGGAGCCCTCTGTCAGAAGAAAGACTTAGATCTATTCCGATCTAAACCTAGGCTCGTTGTAGAAGAAGAGGGGTAATATAAAATTTTAAGTTTTAAATTTCAAAATTTTATGCCTAAAATGATTGGAAGGGCAATTTAGTCCTGAAAAATGAAAACGTGTGGGTTCAGGGACCTATAGCTGCAAACAGTCTAGCTGAGTGAACCATAGACCTTAAAGAGTTTTTCCTTGGACTGGAGGCCGGACACATTCACTTATAGGGACCTTTCGCTAATTTTGCCTATTTTAATACATTCGAGATTGTGTTTATTTAAATACATAGAGCGTTTCTTATTTTTGGGTTTGTTGGGCCTGCCACTGTGAGCATTTCTTACATCAGATGCAAGGATCAATGAGTCAAAAAAGTCGGGTCTCTCCTAATAAAAAAATTGATACAGGTAACTGGTCATGTTGGTTGAAACATCTCCTTTGTGGAATATGATGTGGGGAAATATTCAAGTGCATCTATCACTCACCATAGGGTGAGTGACACTCCCTTTTTTGGGAAGTTTCAAGTACATAAGGAGTATTTCTATGTACTTGAAAATTCAATTTTGTACTTGAAATAAAAATGAATGATGATGGATAAATGCATAGAAATACTCTCCTATAATGTGATATCTTACAACTGTTTTGTATATTTTATCTTGTTTTAGGACCCTCTTTTTTCTCTCTCTCTCTCTCTCTCTCTCTCTCTCTCTCATTTTCACAAATGGCCAAGACCTTTTGGAAAAGCCATGTCGGCCTTTTGGAGGGTGGATTGGTCATGTGACTCATGTCAAGTGAGATGGCTTTTTGGACCACGTGACCACTAGCTAGGCAAAACATGTGGCTCAACTCTCAGAATGGGACGGTATTGACAATAGATATAGATTGATAATTGAATAAAAAACAATATTGACAATAGATTTAGGTAGATACAGAGAGGATCCAAGTAAGGCCCTCTGCATTAGCTCTGAGAGAGAAATAATGGAGGAGAAGAAGCCTCATGTAGTATGCATCCCATTCCCAACCCAAGGCCACATCAAACCCATGATGCAATTAGCAAAGCTTCTCCATTCAAGAGGCTTCTTGATCACCTTTGTTCACACTGATTTCAGTCAAAAACATCTACTGAGATCTAGAGGGGCTGATTCCTTAGAGTGTTTAGACGGCTTTCGCTTTGAATCCATACCGGATAGCTTGTCATCTTTAGGAGAGGCGATGGAAGATCCCGTGGGATTCGGCAAATCCATCCAAGAGAACTGTGTGTCTCCTTTCCGCGATCTTCTGAGGAAGCTCCATCACCCATCAGATGGAAGTCGAGTGACTTGCATAATTGCTGATGCAGTTACGACCTTCACTCTAAAGATTGCTGAAGAGCTGGGCATCCCAGAGGTTCTGTTCTGTTCGAACTCTGCTTGCGGTCAAATGGCTTATTTTCACTATCAGGAGCTCATCAGAAGAGGGCTTGTACCACTCAAAGGTAAAACAACCTAGGAAAAGATTTTTTTTTTTTTTAATTTATTTGGTGCGGTGTGGAGAAATGAAAGCGTTGTGCCAATAGAAGCCACCAACTACTTACTCATGAAAAAAAAATACACAATACTACTGGAGGTTTTGAAATTGGGCCGTGGAGGCACAAGGGTGTATATAGGGATGAAAATGGGACCCCTGCCCAAATAACTGATGGACCCAAATTGATAGATGGACTATGGGCACAACTTGGACCCAAATTTAAGGTTCGGATCTAATTAATGGACCAATGAAAATTGGAACCAAGGTTTAGGTCCATGGGTTCCATATCCAAGAATATATATGTTATAAATGTATATGAATGTATTTAAGTTTATTTAGGATATTATTTAGTAGTTAGTTATCAATTTGGTCAGGTATTTCTAAATATTCACAGTGATACTAGAAAACCAAGGCATTCAAAGGTGAATCCATTCGATGGACAGAGTCCACATATTTGAGCTTCGGTTTGATTTCTCTTTTAAGAAGAATGATGTGGGACTGTTTAGTAATTGGTTAAAGTCAGTTGCACATCTTGATTTGACACTAACCAAGTATAGATAGAATCATAATATGCCAGTGTTGTCTCAAATCCTTCACTTTTGACTTCCATTAACTGAATCTAATTGTATTATCAAACCAAACACCCAATTACCAATAGTGGGTAACAGAGGAACTGGAAAACTTACACAGTTTTGGCCCTTTCATGCATTAAAATGCAGATAAGAGCTACATTAGCAATGGCTATTTAGATACTACCATTGATTGGATACCGGGTATGAAAGACATGCGACTCAGGGATCTGCCAAGCTTTATCCGAACCACAGACCCAAACGACTACTTTCTCAACTTCCAACGTGATCAAGCTCAGAAGGCTTTCAAGGCATCAATGATCATTTTCAATACATTTGATGATTTAGAACTTGAAGTTTTGCATGCCATGCGATCAATGTTCCCTCCTCGAATCTACACAATTGGCCCTCTATTTCTGCAGTGTCGTCTGATGACAGACAGCGGGTTGAACTCCATTAAATCAAGTATGTGGAAAGAAGAGGCAGATTGTCTGAAATGGCTAGATAGCCATGAAGTTGCTTCAGTCATCTATGTGAGTTTTGGGAGCACAACAGTTTCAACACCCCAACAGGTGACAGAATTTGCTTGGGGCATCGTGAATAGCAACCATCCGTTCTTGTGGGTCATTAGGCATGATCTTATAATGGGTGATCATACAAATTTCCCACAAGATTTGCTACATAAGATTCAAGAAAGAGGTATGCTAGTGAGCTGGTGCCCTCAAGAGGATGTGCTGGCCCACCCTTCAGTCAGCTTGTTTCTCACACATTGTGGCTGGAACTCTACACTAGAGGGCATATCATCTGGTGTGCCCATGCTCTGCTGGCCTTTCTGGGCAGAGCAACAAACCAACTGCCGCTATACTTGCAATGAGTGGGGTGTGGGCATGGAGATTGATAACAATGCAAAGAGAGAGGAGATTGAGGTCCTTATTAGGGAAATGATGGGAGGAGAGAAGGGGAAGGAGATGAGGAAGAAGGCCTTGAAGTGGAAAGAGAGTGCTGAAATTGCTACAAAGGAGGGAGGATCTTCTTACACTAATCTTGAATTATTAGTTCAAGAGTTACTTCAACCAAGAGAAAGTGAAGTAATGTAGTTGGTGTTAGCCATAAATTTTGCTTATGGCCCATTAACTATACAATGGGGCCTACTCCAACTAAATATCAGACTCACTGCTCTAAATATAAAGTTGAAAAGATAAGTTGTTTTGGAAGACCAAGAGTGGTTATACTTGTTATGTATCATTTGATATAAGAGGGGACTGTTGAACTCCTTTAATTTCTTAAGTTAATCCAATCCATTTTGCTGGCAAAAAACAAAGAAAAAAGGGCTATATAGTTGTTAATTTCATCAGGATGGGTTGGTAGCTGATAGCATTGCATAAAAGTATCTTGTTAGAGAAATTATGATAGCTGTAAATCAACACCTACTTTTGGGACTGAGACATCTCACTGGGATTTCATTTGTACTGTTAAGATCATGGATCAAAATTGTGGCAGCCACTACCTTCGCCACTATGCTAAGTTGTATTTAGTGTCACTCACATTCGTAACAGACAGCTATGCAAGTCTGTTACGTCCGCTACAAGGTCGTTATGGAGAGAGCTAGACGGTTATTTTCCAAAGATTTTTAAAATACATAATAAGGCTTATTTATTTTCTTCTTCTCTCCAAATAATATTTTCATCCAACTCTTTTATCCTTTTATACTTAAAAAAAATATCAAAAAATTACATGAACTTACCAAATTGCAGTCAATATAAAGAGTTCTTCTCAAGGGTTCTTCTTTAGGTATATCCTGATAAACACCTCCTTTTATAGAGGTGTTCTTTTCTCTACACTCAACAAAATTGCATTATTTATTTTGATGAAAGTTAATTTGTTATTTGGATAGAACTTTAAACTTTAAGTATTATTTTATAATTTATATATCCTTTTTGATATATAGTTGTACTAAATTGCTTATTTGAAATTTGAATTTAGAAATGCATAATGGGATCTAACTTAGTATTGCTAATCAATATGAATGCATGGAAGAAATTAGATTAATATATATATTATAATCATTTAGCGATAGAAACTTTTTATGCACTAAATGGACTGTTGCACCCTTCTATCTCAGTTATTATTGGAAAAAATACCAAATTCTAACATTTTTCAATATTCTGGTTAATTTGGATATTTTTTTCAAAAGCATTTTACAACTTTTTCGATTCACACCGGTCTACTGCTATATATCAGCCTCTATGTAGCATTTTGGTCACTAATTCCTACACCCACTGCAACCGTTATTTTGATCCTTGGTAAGAACCACATCATCCAAACGGTAGAATCTTGACTCGGGAAACTCAATCATGTTCAAATCTATGTTTATACAGGACTTTGGAAAAGTAATCAATCACCACATGTTGGATGTTCTTATAAAGGTACAGAAGTCCAATGCTGATTGTTCGGGTTATTTGACGAGATGTTTTGAAAGGTACATGTTTTCTTTGGGTTCAAGGAGTTTAAGAGCCATTTATGTGCAAGTAGGAATTTTCTAAGAATGCATATGAACAACTTGAAAGCTACAACCTTCAATGAAAAGTATACAATAGGAGATAGTATCAACATATGGTAATGCTGAGCATATAAAGACATTAATATCAGTCATCACAATTAATTGTGGTTACTTATAGCTAAATAAAGTCACTAGTTATAAATTTAACTATAGTCAATATTATAGCGTACTTCTTCTCAAAGAAGAATTTCTTAGATGATACGCGATTTCAAAATAGAAGTTGGGTGGAACTTTTGAAGTACTTGTGCCAAGATTTTCATTGGCATGGTAAGTAGGGGTGGTAAAACATGACCCGAACCACCAAACCAACCGACCCGACCCTACCCGCATATTATCCGCTTAACCCGACCCATTTGATAAGCGGGTCAGTCACGGGTCAAGTATTCATGACTCGTAATTAAGCAAAAATTGAATTTGATTGTTTTAATGCATATGCTAAAAAAGAATGAATGGATCTTAACCAATTCAACCCCCTTTTTATTAATGGAAAGCAAGGTAATGCGAATCAAATAATTGTTGAAATAAGATTAGGCCAAATTTGAGCTTAAAAGTCAGTTTTGGTCAGGCAGGGAACCATGGTTGAGTTGATTGATTCACTAGATCGATGGATGTGGGTTATGCAGGTCGACCTGTCATGTATAACCCACAATGGTTATGTGGGTTTAAGTGGGTCGGGTCGGGTCGGGTTGACCCGTGGTGGATGCGGGTTAGGGGTTTCAGACCCATTTAATAAACGAGTCGAATGCAGGTTAGGCTTGTCTGACCCGTTTAGCACGATCCAACCCGATTGTCACCTCTAAATTGGTAAGTGATCAATCGTTTAAGAAGCACATTACATTCAAAAACGTTTCTTAAAAGTGATACATAAAACATGTGCTACACTGTGCATGAAATATTTTATCAAGCCTAAAAGTAGGAATGTTTATCTTTCATGTGTGTCTTAAGAGAGAAATGTGCAACATGCATGGCATTCTTCTCATATACATAGGAACTATGATTGTAGCATATTTGAGTTGAAAAGGACATGAAGTCATAAAGCAAACCGAAGTAGATAAGAGAAGGTTATGCCAACTTCGATGTTAGATGTCAATAAAAGTCATCCTCCATAAGAGACACCATATATTTTCTTAATTGATTAAAAAAAACTATGACAAAAAACTTCATGTGACTTAAAGTTTGACACATGCAAGGTATCATTTCATATAAGTTGAGCTGAAATCCATATATTGAAACTAAGAGTTATTAGCCAAAGTTATACAGATGGAGGAAGCGATGTGGATAGGATTTATCCTCATCATCAATATTGTTTCGGAAACAATCAATTCTTAAGACTTTGTCATGTAGACACCTTTTATTTTTGACCAAAACTTACATGTCTTCTATGATATTAAAGAGCACCTCATACACAAGATACAAATGGATCCCCCAAATCTAGTTCTTCCTGTTTGCCAAGGGTCCAAGTTTCAGACCAAGTGGGTTCTAGGGATTTTGGAAATTATACAGAGGCTTTTTGGGGGCTCAAAATGGATTTTTTGGGGGCCAAGAAATTAGGTGTAGATTATGTATATATAGATGTAATCTATAACGCAAAACTATATACGTAATGAACCCAATGAAAGCCTTATTTTCAACAGAGGCAATCTTGTCAAACCATATAAATCTCGGTACGTATGATTTCGTCTTCTTTTTTTTAGTATAAGTGTGATTTTATCTTCTTGTGTGGTTTAATTGTCGATCGCGGATTTTATCCTTCTGCACACACGAGCACAACACTTCCCACTCATCATCCGTTGTGGATGAATTCATTGCCCTTCTCTTCAAAACCTTGTTTATACCTTGTCAACTTAAAAGTACTAACCTTAATCAGCCACAAGTTAAAGTTGCTTTTCCATCAAATCTTCATGCCTTAAATTTTGCATTAGACGCTCTTGCAGGCATTGTACAAGGACTTTCCTTAATGACTAGAAATCTAGGTAGCCATAGAATAAAATGGCGTGCCACTTTCCTTTTGATCAGCTGGTTCCCATGATCCAATGGCCCTGGTTTACCTATTGAACCTTTGGTCTTATGTCTTAATTGGTCGATCTTTTGAGTTGAATCAGGGCCAAAATGGAATTGGGGCTGTTTGGATCTTCTCCATCATTGATTTAATTTACCCAACCATTATGTAAATTAAACTAGGATGAAGAATGCAATCCCTCATAGTCTAATTTGCCCCCCCCCCCCCTACAATGGGTAGCCACGCTATATAAGCCACAACAAGTGGACGGCCTATCCTGACTGGTCAACAAACACCAAATTGGCTTTGTAGGCCACTAATCAAGCATCTGGGATCATCCTTTTGGAGCCCACCAGATATAGTGGTCAATGCATGGCCCATCCAGACCATCAGGCAATGATGCCAACTGTCTGATGTCGATGATGGAGACCAGAGAAATCCTACGCCATAGAGCCTGCACTGACCCAAACAAATATCTCAGTCTTAAAGTAGATCCACCGAACCAACCAAAAACCATAAAAGAAGAAAACCTTAGAGTCAACACAACCCATAAATTAGATCAACAACCACAACTCCTAGAACAAAGCTAAACCAGTAAAGCGCCCCGTGCTGCCTCAGCTCACCTCTTAAACTCCTCATTCTCCTAGTGAAAAAAAAGACTTATCATTCTCCCTCTGGCAGCGCACGGATCTGTTGCCCTTAGATGTCATGGGCCTCGGACCAGCCCCACAACCACAAAACCTTCTATGCAATGGTGTCATCTATCCTCAATTAATGTCGATCCAACTCTTATCTTGGTCGGTGCACCTAGCTAGAACAAGTTGAACATATAAATTCATCTTTATCACCTAAAGCACTCATCATCACAGAGAAGACATGGAAGTTGTTAACTTGTTTTGTAGAGAACCAAACTTCACAGGTAACAGCTAGCTAATATGTAGTTGTTAACTTGTTTTGTAGAGAACCAAACTTCACAGGTAACAGCTAGCTAATATGTAGTACATATATGGGTGTTCATGGCCGGGCCAACCAAAGCCCAATCCCGGCACAACCTTCTTTAGGCCGGGCTTGCATTAAGTGAAAGAAAGCCCAAAGCCCGGCCCTACCCTGCCCATATAAGGAGTGCATGTAATTTAGTTTAATCAGGCCAAAGATTTGCTACAAAGCCCACGAAATTACTAAATGGGCAGCCTGACTTCTATTTGGGCTTCGGCCAATGTTTCTAAACCAGGGCCGGGCAGCCTGCCTCTGAACACCACTACTTACATAAGTGATAAGGACTATGTGTCTCCTATCTTGTTTCGCCTTTATAGGATTGATATCTTATGTTTTCTTGACTAGACTAGAAAATTGGCAAGTACAAGAATAACTAAATAAATAAATATTCATAGGAGTATGTATGCGTAAATGATTTGCAAGAACCGTTTGGCATCTCTAGTTTCAAGGTCTATACGTCTTAGCCTGTCAATGGGACGGGCCGGGCCTGGGCTTGGGTTGTCCAATCCCATCCCGAAAATAGGACGGGCCTGCCAGGTGTTGCCCAATCCCGGCCCTAAATTGAACGGGCCTACATCCAATCTCGTCCCGTACGGGCCTGGGATGGGACAGGGCCGGGCCCGGGCTTAGCCCGATCCTGGACATAAGCAAAACATTCTCTAATTATTCTTACCGTCACCAAACACCCGGCGTGAACCGGACTTTAAACCCTCCTCCTTTTTCCGGGCTTGGGACCGGCAATGCAATGCAACAAGCAACATGGCAGAGTTAAAAACTTTTTTTTTTTTTGCCGGTGACGGTAGAAAATAAAAAAATCAATAGAAATGAATGAGTATCCTATATATAGGCTATATGGGTCAAGTAATGTAGGAACGGTTAAAACCTTTTTTTTTCCCGGTGAAAGTAGAAAATCAGAAAATCAATAGAAATGAATGAGAATGAGTATCATATATAATCAAGTTAAAGTAATGTAGGATCGGTTGAAAACTTCTTCTTTTTTTTTTTTTGGCCGGTGAAAGTAGAAAATCAGAAAATCAATAAAATGAATGAGAATGAGTATCATATATCGGTCAAGTAATGTAAAAAAGAAATCAACATAAATTATTTTTCTTTTAATATGTCTAAAACATCAGTTAGTGCGTTCTCATCATTGTCTAAATCATCATCACTAATTGGGTCATGACTAAACCAATCTTGGGCACAAACTAATGCTTCTACCGTATCTGGTTTCAAAGAAGTCCTATGTGGGTCAAGTACCCTCCCTCCTGTGCTAAATGCCGACTCTGAAGCAACGGTAGAAACTGGAATAGCTAAAATATCACGAGCCATTCGAGATAAAATAGGATACTTAGTTGAATTTAATTTCCACCATTGTAATATATCTATCGTGTCATCATCTTCTGTAGACTTGTCATCAAAATAACGATCTAATTCTGTTTTTTCTTCTATAATTGCCTTATTGGTGATTTCATTTCGATACTTTAAAAAAAGAGAACGAGCCTTTCCATATTCATCATCACCAGCCTTTCTTTTCAATTGCCTACTAGTTGCATCATTTTATCTACTATTTGATCACTTTCTTTAGCACCAAATCTCACACGATACTCCTCATAAATCTTTTTAAATAAATTGCGAGCTTCAATCATACGAGTATTTCTATATTCCATTGTTTCATATAATATCTTAAAAACCCATTCCAAACACACTATCTTAGAGGAGGGATCAAGCAATATGGCTATTTCAAACATTTGATTATAATTCTTCCAATATTTATCAAATTTTTCCATCATCACTTTAGCCATTCTTGCAGAAACAAAATCAAAATCACCTAATTTTTGTACTAACTCATTATGTATTGTACAAACTTCAGGTAAAAAAGTATGTATAGTTGGATACTTTCTAGCAGAGAATCTATTTGTAGCTTCATAGAACCTTTTCAAAAAATCATTAAGAGTAGCAACCTTGTCCCATTCCTCATCCGAAGGAATCAAAGTCTTATAGTGTAAGTCATCTGTTAGAGATAGATAAGAAAAAACATCTCGAAAATACAATGCAGAAGATACCATAAGATATGTGGAGTTCCATCTAGTTTGAACATCAAGAGGCAATCCCCTTGTAGAACTTAGCCCTTTCGCACTTACAATATCACGAAACTGATGTATACGATTCGAGCTATTCTTAATGTATTTAACTACCTCCCTGATGTTGTCAATAATTGGGCCAATATCTTTAAGTCCATCTTTCACTATAAGGTTAAGAATATGTGCAGCACAACGCATATGAAAAAATTTACCATTTAAGATGAGAGCATTGGTTTTCATAAGTTGATTTCTAAGTGTCCTTACAATACAATCATTTGTAGAACAATTATCTAATGTCAAACATGATAATTTATTCTCAATATTCCAATTTAGTATACTTAGAGTAATATTGTCAGCTAGCATTTGGCCAGTGTGGGGAGGATCAACATTATGAAAGTTAATTATACGCGATCTAAGAACCCAATCAGAGTCAATATAATGTGCTGTAATAGCCATATAACCTAAATGCTGGTTGGATGTCCACATATCTGATGTGAGAGCAATCCTGCTAGTGAGATCCTTGAATTCTTTAAAGATCTCATTCTTTTTTCCATTGTACATTTCCATACAATCTGCCTTCACAGTATTGCGTGATACAATCTTGAATTCAGGTCGTAGAGTCGCACAGAACTTTTTAAAACCTCATTGTTCAATAACATTAAAAGGATGATCATGTAATAACAACATTTTTGCAAGGGCTTCTCGACTCTTTTTTTGTTCAAATTTAAAAACACCAACACCGGTTTTTGTTTGAGCATGAATCCTTAAAAGTTGTTGTTTTGTTGACTTATCAGTGCTTGGTTTCATAAGACAAGATTTCAAGTGTCTATGCAGGTGTGAAGTTCCATCCTCAGGTCTACTGACTAGAGATTTCTTGCAATAGTTGCACACCGCTTTAAGTTTAGGGACATCCTTCCCATTAACTTTCACAGCCATTTCAATTTTTTGAAAGTGTCCCCAAACCACTGATTTGAGCTTTCTTGCACTAGGCTCATTTGAAATTACTTCATCATTGGAAGAGGCAATGGGAGGCGCTTGCTCATTACCACCACTACCCATCTCATCATCAGTGGGGATGGAGTCATGTGGTGGAATGAGAATGCTACCAACACTACTAGAAGGCGTATCAGAAGGCATATTCAAACAAAAAATAAGCTACTAAACAAGTAAAGCAGTTATCCACAACTAAATAAGTAAACAAGTAAAACAGTGTCTACTATCCACAACTAAGCAGTTATCAATAAGCTACAATCCACAACTAAACAAGTAGCAGTGTCTACTATCCACAACTAAACAAGTGATTATATTTAAAATAGGAAGAGTCCAAAGACGTATCTTAGTATCCCGCTGTAAGATCCCGACCCCAGTCCTTTTGTTTAGCATTGTTTTAATTGTGGTTTAACTTGTTAAGCGAGATTTGATTTAGCTTGACCGCGTATTTGAGTTTGACCGGATTTTTCCTTGCCTTGGAGATTTTGTAGACCGTTGACTTTAGTTTGACCCGGTCCTTAGGATTTGTATTTTTATGGGAATTACTTCGGGTTTCTAAAAATTCGGGATTTGGAGTATTTCGACTCATTTTACGAAGTTTAACAACTTTCATATTTTAACCATTTTGATTTGATGAGCAGAAAATGCGGTTTTTCGAGGAAAAAGGGCAAAACCGACTTTTCACCCTAAATCTGTCCATGAATTTCGAAAATTCCAGAAATTGGGGAAATTATACTTTTTGGAAAGTAGATATTTCGCCGATCGTTTTTGTCTTCTTCGTCGTTTTCATTCGGGACCCGCAAACATTAGTTTCAGCCTTGGTAAGTTTGGGGCCCATGGGGCCCAGCCCATTTTCTCTATAAAAGCCATGGGCTCTTCTTGTCTCCCCCATTCTTTCTCTCATTTCCTGCAACAAAGTGGGGTTAGGGTTTCTCCCAGCCCCCTTTCTCTCTCCTCATGTATCCCTCCTCCCTTGATGCTAAATGGAGATTTGAGCTCCTCTTCTTCTTCCCCATCTTCCTAGCTTCCCCTAGACACCATTTTTGAGATGTTTGAGCTAGAGAAGACCCATCTTTCAAGCTCTTCTTCTTGTTTGGGGCACCCAAAGGTTAGCAATGGTTCTCTTTTCTTTTCATCCTTGTTTTCCTCCTCATTTGGAGTGGTTTCATCTCTCATGCAATGGGTTTCATGGAATTTCGGAAATGGATTTGTTTTCTAGGGTTTTTCCATGAGCTATTTGGGGGTTTTGTGATTTTGGGAGCTTGAGACCCTAGAGCATGGTTTGGAGAGCATCTTAGCCTTCATTGAGGCTTGAGGCAAGTGAATTTCACAATTAATATGATGTTTTGTGTTCTTGTTTAAGCTTCATGGTTTTCTTCCTTATTTTGTTCAATTTTTCATGGTTTATGGATTGGCATTGAATGAATGAAGCAAGGTTAGATTGATTTTCACTTAGTTTGCTATTGTACAATGAGTTGGGAGTTTGGCTTTCACTTTGTTCATCTTGAAAAATTAATCCTCTTTATGTTAAGCATGGGGTTCAATGAAAGGGGGAAAACTTTGATCTTTGAAAAAGGCTTGTGTTTGATCAATTTGATAGGTTTATGGATGGTGTTTGATGAGTTTGGAAGGTCAAGGAAGGGCCCAACAATTTATGGAAATTAGTATGAAAGAAAGGAATCAAAGAAATCAAAGAAAAATCAGAAAAAAATGCAAGAAGAAGACTCGGGCTGGACTGGGCAGGCCCAGTCCGCTCGAGCGACCCAGTGGGTCGCTCGAGCGGACCAGGCACTGTCTGGGTCCGCTCGAGCGACCCAGCTTCTGTCTGGGTCCGCTCGAGCGGGCCTGGGTCCGCTCGAGCGAGCCCAGCTCGGTCTGGGCTCGGGTCTGGGCCAGTTTTGAGGATTTTGTGGGCCAGTTTGTGGGGTTTCCTTGGGCCTGATTCAAATCAGTTCTGGGTCATTTTTAAGTTCAGTTGTGGGCTGTTTTGAGACTGTTTTGTGGGCCTGTTCAAGGCCAGTTTTAGGCGGTTTTAAAAACTGGTTATTGGGCCTTTCAAAGTTTTGTTTTGGGCTGCCTTAAAAATCAGTTTTGTGGGCTTGATTAAGGTCTAGTTTTGGGACTGTTTTAAAGTAGGTTGGTGGGCCAATTAAGTTTGGTTTTGGGCTGTTTTCAAGATTGTTTGGTGGGCCTGTCCAGGTTAGTTGGGTTGCATTAAAAATCTGTTTTTGCGAGTCTGGTTCAGGTTAGTCTTGGGTTGTTTTAAAGTATGTTTTGTGGGCCAATAAATATTTAGCTTTGGGCTGTTTTTAAGATTTGTTTTGTGAGCCATTCGAAGTTGGTTTTGGACTATTACTAAGGACTGTTGTGGGCTCGGCCTAAGGCCAACTATAGGCCTGTTTTAAAGAGTTTGGATTTTCTTGTGATACTTGGAAAGTTTGTGAAATGGGAATGGGACCAATGAGAGAATGAAAGTATGTAAAATTATCCGGGAATCGTCTGAGTCTCAATGCGCACTTTCTCATTTAAATATTATGGATTTTCATTGGCATCAAACGCGCTCTTTACTAATCAATGTTTAAATGATAGTTGTGCATTGAGATGGTTCCTTGGTAAGTCATTAAGTCATCCTACATAATTCCATTCCATTTCAAGTCAGAAAAATGTATCTGTATTTGTATTCGTATTTGTTTCCTTTGGTGAACTAATTTAAATAGCATCGACGATTTGTTATAAAATCATGTGTCTTCCCATGTTCGAAAGGGTTGATCGTATGATTTTATACAAATCACCTTGATGCGTATTTGAACGGTTTACCAGAGATACTCGTATGTTTTCTCCGATTCGATTTGAAAAGAGATTGAGTATGTTCGTTACATTCGGGATTTCTTCGATAAAACTATTGTTTTAACAACACTAGTATTTGAAAATAAAAACCTCGAGGCAAGAAGGGGCCAGAGCTATGTGGTGCGAGCCCATGAGCCAAAGAGGCTACGATTCCGAAAAACAAACCCCGAGGCAAGACGGGGCCAGAGCTATGTGGTGCGAGCCCCTGAGCCAAAGGGATTAGTATTATGTTAGATTTGTATCCTGTCTGAGTTTGAAAACTAAAGGCACCACTAGGCTTAGGTCACCTTGTCGGGCTGATCACCCGGCTTGGGGTCTTTACTCTGTCCGCCAGCTGCAGCTTGGATTCCGTCTGTACCGACCATGGCAACGGTAATGATCTGCCGGGTCCCATTTGTATGGCTACGGTTCTGATCCTCTGTTTAGTACCACGTTCAGTGGCTACGCTCTGTCTGCTCTTATCACTTCGGTAATAGGAGGATTTAGCTATTGGTGGTCGCCTAGGTTTTATCCGCATATTACTTTAGTTTATGATTATTGTCGGTTATGCTTTCTATGCTTTGATTTGTTTAACGTTTACGATATCGACCCTCATCGTATTGTTTCTACTATTCAGTTTTTAAATGTATTTCCAATTATTAAATGTTTGCTTGGATGGTTATCTTTTCGAGACATTTATGCTTTAGAGACTGTTCGTTATTGCTTTGATATTCATGTTCGGTCTTTCGATCGTCTTATCGTGATTTATTGTTATTATTGGTTAGATTCCTTATTCGGTTTTACGAGGATTTCGCCTGGTTTTATGTATGTTCTTTCATTCATATTATTTGTTTATTTGCTTGCCAGACCGTCGTGTCTGACCCTTTTTGTTTGGTGCCAGTTTCTTCTCTTTCTGTTTGTAGGTGTTTGATCAGAGGAGGCGGTGGGACCGCCGGTCTGACGTGAGAGGCTGCCCGTTGATATCATCTAGATGTCAAGTTTGGCACCAGAGTTCGTATTGAAATGTTGGGGTAGTATTTCTGTTTAGTTGGATATTTTTGTATGCTTTATCAGCCTTTTTCTTTTGGGTTTGTAATTAAGACATCTGTTAATTGTAACTTGAATATGTGGGAAATAATAGATTTGTTACTACCAGCTCAGTGTGTTATGATTTATGATTTATGCCAGTCTGTTTATGATGGCTTTATGGTATTGGTCGCGTGCGACACGGAACCCGATGGCCACGGATTCCGGGTCGTAACACCATGTGTAGCTTCCGCGAAAAATATACTCTGATTGTGTTGGGATGTGATTATCCTCATTCACGCGGATCTTGGGAAACATATCAAAAAGTTTCAAATTATTCCAAAATTTCGCACCCCGAGATCGGTTCGCTGCAGGTCCCGGTTTCGGGGCGTGACAGGTTTGGTATCAGAGCTGGTTAGTTTCTAGGAAATAAAATACTCTAGAGATATTAAGACGTGTGGTGAGGATTCGTTAGATTGTGTCGATTTGTTTTCTCGTGTCTTTGTTTCTTTGGATTTGAGTCGGCTTTTCTTTCAGTTCGGGAGATTTTGCTTGTCTTTTCTTTTAGTTCTGTTGTTAGGAGATTTGGACGGCCAAATTTCCTCCTTAGTGGTGGAGAATTTAAAATCTCCATACTTTTGTTCAGTGTCTTTTATTTTTGCTTGTGTCGGAGACTGAGAACCTCTTGGATTTAGTATGTTGTTTTCGGAGAACATCAGCAGACCTTCAACCTTCAGCGTCTTCATTGTGGTTAGTAAGAGAAGACATGTGCAGTTGCCAGTCAAAGTAGAACTTGAGCAGCGTTCGAAGACCCCCTCTCAGTTAATCGAAGATCGTCATGCAGCGCACCAGAGTAAGTAAATGTGGAATTTGGGGGAACTCTGACCATCTTTCCAAGATGAAGGACTGCAAGAGGCGTATCAGTTATTGATTTTATGAAGGGAGAAGTGACTTTAGTTAGTAAAGATTTGGAGTGGTGCAAGGAACTCAGGGATTTCCTCGGATTCGACGAGCATGGTCGTGGTTTTGGTTGAGAAGTTCGGTAACTTGCAGCTTAACTAGCCGGTGTAGTTGATTCAGCAAGGGAGTACCTCGGTGGTTTGAATGTTCATTTCTTATTTAAAATGATTTTTCTTGATGTTTTCATCTTTGATATGTTTTCATTGATATCTATGGTTTATCCTTGTAATGTTTAAAAATGGATTATGTTTCTTCTTTAAGGCTTACTTTGAAATAAACTATGTTATATACTCTTTTCATGAGTCACATGATCTTGTTTTCAAGATTGGTCTTTAAAAGCATGTAACTCAAAATTGTGTTTCTTTCTCAAAGAGTAGTGTGAGATTTCTATTTCATTGAGTTGTTTTCTTTGGCTATGTAAAATGAAATTTCTTAAGGGTTTTTGTGTTTAGATTTTATGTAGATTTCCTACAATTGTCTTAACGCTCAACTTTATTTAGATTTCCGCAAGATTTTTTATAAACAAATGAGTTAGTTTTCAATAAGGTTTAGTGTTTAATTAACACTCAGATTTCAACAAAGTTTAATGTATAGTCATACTACATGAATTTGATTTATTTTTGAAAATCCTAATTTGAAACTGTTGAGTATTTCAATGATTTGTTGGGTTGTGAAAATATGAATTTCAAATGAATAATGTTGTTTCATGTTCAAAACTTTGGAAAACCTCATTTATTAAGTTTTGTTTGATAATTTGGAAGTTCAGCTTCTACTGTGTTTTAAAGTGATCAAAATTTAACTAAGTAATAGTTTTAGTCCCTATGTTTAGGATTTTACGAGTTGTTTTGCATCGAATGGATGAGTTGTAGTAGCCTTTGGTTGGAGTTCGGAGGTGTATGAAGTGAAGGGATGATGAATGTCCGGATGTGTATTAGTTCAGCTGAGGACAAAGTTGGGTCTACGAGAGGATTAACATCATTCAAGACAGGGATCGAAAGTTTCAGATGTCGATGGTGGAAGACATGAAGAATGAAATCTGAAGAGGCAAGCGTCAGGAGCACCGTGTACAGCTTTGAAGGATTTAAGGCACAGATTTCCAAGTGATGGAAAGAGGCAGAACTTACAGTTTCTTGGACTGACAGTGACTGACAAGGTGAGTAAAAGAATTGATCCAGTGCGAGAACGACAGATGACACCAAGGATGATTGGATGAATTGTTGGACACCAGTTTGGTCAGAGGAGTTTGTTTTCGAGCAGATATGTGGATTAGTGTGAAGCCTTCAACCGAATCAGAGTGTTGTTTACCGTGCATTTCACCGTCAGGCTTGATCAGGGGATTATCTCAGTTGCCGAGTCAAGCAGTAGGGTGTCAGTGTTTTCGTTTGTCATTTGGGTTTTTGATTTCGATTTAGTTTAAGCCATTTGGAGGACCAAATGGATTCTAAGGGGGGGAGGATGTAAGATCCAGACCCCAGTCCTTTTGTTTAGCATTGTTTTAATCATGGTTTAACTTGTTAAGCGAGATTTGATTTAGCTTGACCGCGTATTTGAGTTTGACCAGATTTTTCCTTGCCTTGGAGATTTTGTAGACCGTTGACTTTAGTTTGACCCGGTCCTTAGGATTTGTATTTTTATGGGAAATTACTTCGGATTTCTAAAAATTCGGGATTTGGAGTATTTCGACTCATTTTACGAAGTTTAACAACTTTCATATTTTAACCATTTTGATTTGATGAGCAGAAAATGCGTTTTTCGAGAAAAAGGGCAAAACTGACTTTTCACCCTAAATCTGTCCATGAATTTCGAAAATTTCAGAAATTGGGGAAAATACACTTTTTGGAAAGTAGATATTTCGCCGATCGTTTTTGTCTTCTTCGTCGTTTTCATTCGGGACCCGCAAACATTAGTTTCAGCCTTGGTGAGTTTGGGGCCCATGGGGCCCAGCCCATTTTCTCTATAAAAGCCATGGGCTCTTCTTGTCTCCCCCATTCTTTCTCTCATCTCCTACAACAAAGTGGGGTTTGGGTTTCTCCCAGCCCCCTTTCTCTCTCCTCATGTATCCCTCCTCCCTTGATGCTAAATGGAGATTTGAGCTCCTCTTCTTCTTCCCCATCTTCCTAGCTTCCCCTAGACACCATTTTTGAGATGTTTGAGCTAGAGAAGACCCATCTTTCAAGCTCTTCTTCTTGTTTGGGGCACCCAAAGGTTAGCAATGGTTCTCTTTTCTTTTCATCTTTGTTTTCCTCCTCATTTGGAGTGGTTTCATCTCTCATGCAATGGGTTTTCATGGAATTTCGGAAATGGATTTGTTTTCTAGGGTTTTTCCATGAGCTATATTGGGGGTTTTGTGATTTTGGGAGCTTGAGACCCTAGAGCATGGTTTGGAGAGCATCTTAGCCTTCATTGAGGCTTGAGGCAAGTGAATTTCACAATTAATATGATGTTTGTGTTCTTGTTTAAGCTTCATGGTTTTCTTCCTTATTTTGTTCAATTTTTCATGGTTTATGGATTGGCATTGAATGAATGAAGCAAGGTTAGATTGATTTTCACTTAGTTTGCTATTGTACAATGAGTTGGGAGTTTGGCTTTCACTTTGTTCATCTTGAAAAAAAAATTAATCCTCTTTATGTTAAGCATGGGGTTCAATGAAAGGGGGAAAACTTTGATCTTTGAAAAAGGCTTGTGTTTGATCAATTTGATAGGTTTATGGATGGTGTTTGATGAGTTTGGAAGGTCAAGGAAGGGCCCAACAATTTATGGAAATTAGTATGAAAGAAAGGAATCAAAGGAATCAAAGAAAAATCAGAAAAAAATACAAGAAGAAGACTCGGGCTGGACTGGGCAGGCCCAGTCCGCTCGAGCGACCCAGTGGGTCGCTCGAGCGGACCAGGCACTGTCTGGGTCCGCTCGAGCGACCCACTGGGTCGCTCGAGCGACCCAGCTTCTGTCTGGGTCCGCTCGAGCGGGCCTGGGTCCGCTCGAGCGAGCCCAGCTCGGTCTGGGCTCGGGTCTGGGCCAGTTTTGAGGATTTTGTGGGCCAGTTTGTGGGGTTTCCTTGGGCCTGATTCAAATCAGTTCTGGGTCATTTTTAAGTTCAGTTGTGGGCTGTTTTGAGACTGTTTTGTGGCCTGTTCAAGGCCAGTTTTGGGCGGTTTTAAAAACTGGTTATTGGGCCTTTCAAAGTTTTGTTTTGGGCTGCCTTAAAAATCAGTTTTGTGGGCTTGATTAAGGTCTAGTTTTGGGACTGTTTTAAAGTAGGTTGGTGGGCCAATTAAGTTTGGTTTTGGGCTGTTTTCAAGATTGTTTGGTGGGCCTGTCCAGGTTAGTTGGGTTGCATTAAAAATCTGTTTTTGCGAGTCTGGTTCAGGTTAGTCTTGGGTTGTTTTAAAGTATGTTTTGTGGGCCAATAAATATTTAGCTTTGGGCTGTTTTTAAGATTTGTTTTGTGAGCCATTCGAAGTTGGTTTTGGACTATTACTAAGGACTGTTGTGGGCTCGGCCTAAGGCCAACTATAGGCCTGTTTTAAAGAGTTTGGATTTTCTTGTGATACTTGGAAAGTTTGTGAAATGGGAATGGGACCAATGAGAGAATGAAAGTATGTAAAATTATCCGGGAATCGTCTGAGTCTCAATGCGCACTTTATCATTTAAATATTATGGATTTTCATTGGCATCAAACGCGCTCTTTACTAATCAATGTTTAAATGATAGTTGTGCATTGAGATGGTTCCTTGGTAAGTCATTAAGTCATCCTACATAATTCCATTCCATTTCAAGTCAGAAAAATGTATCTGTATTTGTATTTGTATTTGTTTCCTTTGGTGAACTAATTTAAATAGCATCGACGATTTGTTATAAAATCATGTGTCTTCCCATGTTCGAAAGGGTTGATCGTATGATTTTATACAAATCACCTTGATGCGTATTTGAACGGTTTACCAGAGATACTCGTATGTTTTCTCCGATTCGATTTGAAAAGAGATTGAGTATGTTCGTTACATTTGGGATTTCTTCGATAAAACTATTGTTTTAACAACACTAGTATTTGAAAATAAAAACCTCGAGGCAAGAAGGGGCCAGAGCTATGTGGTGCGAGCCCATGAGCCAAAGAGGCTACGATTCCGAAAAACAAACCCCGAGGCAAGACGGGGCCAGAGCTATGTGGTGCGAGCCCCTGAGCCAAAGGGATTAGTACTATGTTAGATTTGTATCCGTTCGAGTTTTGAAAACTAAAGGCACCACTAGGCTTAGGTCACCTTGTCGGGCTGATCACCCGGCTTGGGATCTTTACTCTGTCCGCCAGCTGCAGCTTGGATTCCGTCTGTACCGACCATGGCAACGGTAATGATCTGCCGGTCCCTTTGTATGGCTACGTCTGATCTGCCGGTCCCATTTGTATGGCTACGGTTCTGATCCTCTGTTTAGTACCACGTTCAGTGGCTACGCTCTGTCTGCTCTTATCACTTCGGTAATAGGAGGATTTAGCTATTGGTGGTCGCCTAGGTTTTATCCGCATATTACTTTAGTTTATGATTATTGTCGGTTATGCTTTCTATGCTTTGATTTGTTTAATGTTTACGATATCGACCTTTATCGTATTGTTTCTACTATTCAGTTTTTAAATGGATTCCCAATCATTAAATGTTTTGCTTAGTTGGTTATCTTTTCGAGACATTTATGCTTTAGAGACTGTTTGTTTATTCGTCTTGATATTTAATGTTCGGTCTTTCGATCGTCTTTTCGTGATTTATTGTTATTATTGGTTAGACTCCTTATTCAGTTTACGAGGATTTCGCCTGGTTTTATGTATGTTCTTTCATTCGTATTATTTGTTTATTTGCTTGCCAGACCGTCGTGTCTGACCCTTTTTGTTTGGTGCCAGTTCCTTCTCTCTTCTGTTTGTAGGTGATTGATCAGAGGAGGCGGTGGGACCGCTGGTTTGACGTGAGAGGCTGCCCGTTGATATCATCTAGATGTCAAGTGGGGCACCAGAGTTCGTATTGAAATGTCGGGGTAGGATTTCTGTTTAGTTGGATATTGTTGTATGGCTTCATTAGCCTTTTTATTGGGTTGCAATTAAGACACTTGTTAATTGAAATTTGAATATGGGAAATAATAGATTTGTTACTACCAGCTCAGTGGGTTGTGATTTATGATGTATGCCAGTCTGTTTATGATGGCTTTATGACATTGGTTGCGTACGACACGGAACCCGATGGCCACGGATTCCGAGTCGTAACACCTTGGTTAGCTTCCGCGAAAAAAAAAATACTCTGATTGTGTTGGCATGTGATTATCCTCATTCACGCGGATCTTGGGAACTATAACAAAAAGTTTCAAATTATTCCAAAATTTCGCACCCCGAGATCGGTTCGCTGCAGGTCCCGGTTTCGGGGCGTGACAGGTTTGGTATCAGAGCTGGTTAGTTTCTAGGAAATAAAATACTCTAGAGACATTAAGACGTGTGGTGAGGATTCGTTAGATTGTGTCGATTTGTTTTCTCGTGTCTTTGTTTCTTTGGATTTGAGTCGGCTTTTCTTTCAGTTCGGGAGATTTTGCTTGTCTTTTCTTTTAGTTCTGTTGTTAGGAGATTTGGACTGGCCAAATTTCCTCCTTAGTGGTGGAGAATTTTTTAAATCTCCATACTCTTGTTCAGTGTCTTTTATCTTTGCTTGTGTCGGAGACTGAGAACCTCTTGGATTTAGTATGTTGTTTTCGGAGAACATCAACAGACCTTCAACCTTCAGCGTCTTCATTGTGGTTAGTAAGAGAAGACATGTGCAGTTGCCAGTCAAAGTAGAACTTGAGCAGTATGTGAAGATCCCCTCTCAGCTTAATCGAAGATCATCATGCAGCGTACTAAGGTAAGTTAATGTGGATTTTTGGGGTGAACTCAGACCATCTTTTCAAGATGAAGGACTGCAAGAGGCATGTTACCTGTGGATTTTTATGAAGGGAGAAGTGACCTTAGTTAGTAAGGTTGGAAACTAGTGCTAGAAACTCAAGGATTTCCCGGATTCAACGAGCCTTGTCGTGGATTTGGCTGAGAATTTTCAAGACTTGCAACTTAGCCGGTGTAGTTGATTCAGCAAGGGAGTACCTCGGTGGTTTGAATGTTCATTTCTTATTTAAAATGATTTCTCTTGATGTTTTCATCTTTGATATGTTTTCATTGATATCTATGGTTTATCCTTGTAATGTTTAAAAATGGATTATGTTTCTTCTTTAAGGCTTACTTTGAAATAAACTATGTTATATACTCTTTTCATGAGTCACATGATCTTGTTTTCAAGATTGGTCTTTAAAAGCATGTAACTCAAAATTGTGTTTCTTTCTCAAAGAGTAGTGTGAGATTTCTATTTCATTGAGTTGTTTTCTTTGGCTATGTAAAAATGAAAGTTTCTTAAAGGTTTTCGTGTTTAGATTTTATGTAGACTTCCTACAATTGTCTTAACACTCAACTTTATTTAGGTTTTCGCAAGATTTTTATAAACAAATGAGTTAGTTTTCAATAAGGTTTAGTGTTTAATTAACACTCAGATTTCAACAAAGTTTAATGTATAGTCATACTATATGAATTTGATTTATTTTTGAAAATCCTAATTTGAAACTGTTGAGTATTTCAGTGGTTTGTTGGGCTGTGAAAATATGAATTTCAAATGAATAATGTTGTTTCATGTTTAAAACTTTGGAAAACCTCATTTATTAAGTTTTATTTGATAATTTGGGAGTTCAGCTTCTACTGTGTTTTGAAGTGATCAAAATTTAACTAAGTAATAGTTTTAGTCCCTATGTTTAAGATTTTACGAGCTGTTTTGCATCGAATGGATGAGTTGTAGTAGCCTTTGGTTGGAGTTCGGAGGTGTATGAAGTGAAGGGATGATGAATGTCCGGATGTGTATTAGTTCAGTTGAGGACAAAGTTGGGTCTACGAGAGGATTAACATCATTCAAGACAGGGATCGAAAGTTTCAGATGTCGATGGTGGAAGACTTGAAGAATGAGATCTGAAGAGGCAAGCGTCAAGAGCACCGTGTACAGCTTTGAAGGACTTAAGGCACAGGATTCCAAGTGATAGAAGGAGACAGAATTTGCAGTTCTTTGGACCGACAGTCGCTGACGAAATAAGCAAAAGAATTGATCCAGTGCAGGAACTACAGATGACACCGAGGGTACTTAGGAGTGTTGGGCACCAGTTTGGTCAGAGAAGTTTGTTTCCGAGCAGATATGTGGAATAGTGTGAAGCCTTCAACCGAATCAGAATGTGGTCGACCGTGCATCTCACCGTCAGCTGTGTTAAGAGGAGGTCTCTCAGTTGCCGAGGTCTAGCATAGGGTGTCAGTGTCTTCGTTTGTCTTTTTGGGTTTTCGATTTCGATTTGGTTTAGGCCATTTGGAGGACCAAATGGATTCTAAGGGGGGGAGGATGTAAGATCCCGACCCCAGTCCTTTTGTTTAGCATTGTTTTAATCGTGGTTTAACTTGTTAAGCGAGATTTGATTTAGCTTGACCGCGTATTTAAGTTTGACCGGATTTTTCCTTGCCTTGGAGATTTTGTAGACCGTTGACTTTAGTTTGACCCGGTCCTTAGGATTTGTATTTTTATGGGAAATTACTTCGGATTTCTAAAAATTCGGGATTTGGAGTATTTCGACTCATTTTACGAAGTTTAACAACTTTCATATTTTAACCATTTTGATTTGATGAGCAGAAAATGCGTTTTTCGAGAAAAAGGGCAAAAACTGACTTTTCACCCTAAATCTGTCCATGAATTTCGAAAATTTCAGAAATTGGGGGAAATTATACTTTTTGGAAAGTAGATATTTCGCCGATCGTTTTTGTCTTCTTCGTCGTTTTCATTCGGGACCCGCAAACATTAGTTTCAGCCTTGGTAAGTTTGGGGCCCATGGGGCCCAGCCCATTTTCTCTATAAAAGCCATGGGCTCTTCTTGTCTCCCCCATTCTTTCTCTCATCTCCTGCAACAAAGTGGGGTTTGGGTTTCTCCCAGCCCCCTTTCTCTCTCCTCATGTATCCCTCCTCCCTTGATGCTAAATGGAGATTTGAGCTCCTCTTCTTCTTCCCCATCTTCCTAGCTTCCCCTAGACACCATTTTTGAGATGTTTGAGCTAGAGAAGACCCATCTTTCAAGCTCTTCTTCTTGTTTGGGGCACCCAAAGGTTAGCAATGGTTCTCTTTTCTTTTCATCCTTGTTTTCCTCCTCATTTGGAGTGGTTTCATCTCTCATGCAATGGGTTTTCATGGAATTTCGGAAATGGATTTGTTTTCTAGGGTTTTTCCATGAGCTATTTGGGGGTTTTGTGATTTTGGGAGCTTGAGACCCTAGAGCATGGTTTGGAGAGCATCTTAGCCTTCATTGAGGCTTGAGGCAAGTGAATTTCACAATTAATATGATGTTTTGTGTTCTTGTTTAAGCTTCATGGTTTTCTTCCTTATTTTGTTCAATTTTTCATGGTTTATGGATTGGCATTGAATGAATGAAGCAAGGTTAGATTGATTTTCACTTAGTTTGCTATTGTACAATGAGTTGGGAGTTTGGCTTTCACTTTGTTCATCTTGAAAAAATTAATCCTCTTATGTTAAGCATGGGGTTCAATGAAAGGGGGAAAACTTTGATCTTTGAAAAAGGCTTGTGTTTGATCAATTTGATAGGTTTATGGATGGTGTTTGATGAGTTTGGAAGGTCAAGGAAGGGCCCAACAATTTATGGAAATTAGTATGAAAGAAAGGAATCAAAGAAATCAAAGAAAAATCAGAAAAAAATGCAAGAAGAAGACTCGGGCTGGACTGGGCAGGCCCAGTCCGCTCGAGCGACCCAGTGGGTCGCTCGAGCGGACCAGGCACTGTCTGGGTCCGCTCGAGCGACCCAGCTTCTGTCTGGGTCCGCTCGAGCAGGCCTGGGTCCGCTCGAGCGAGCCCAGCTCGGTCTGGGCTCGGGTCTGGGCCAGTTTTGAGGATTTTGTGGGCCAGTTTGTGGGGTTTCCTTGGGCCTGATTCAAATCAGTTCTGGGTCATTTTTAAGTTCAGTTGTGGGCTGTTTTGAGACTGTTTTGTGGGCCTGTTCAAGGCCAGTTTTAGGCGGTTTTAAAAACTGGTTATTGGGCCTTTCAAAGTTTTGTTTTGGGCTGCCTTAAAAATCAGTTTTGTGGGCTTGATTAAGGTCTAGTTTTGGGACTGTTTTAAAGTAGGTTGGTGGGCCAATTAAGTTTGGTTTTGGGCTGTTTTCAAGATTGTTTGGTGGGCCTGTCCAGGTTAGTTGGGTTGCATTAAAAATCTGTTTTTGCGAGTCTGGTTCAGGTTAGTCTTGGGTTGTTTTTAAAGTATGTTTTGTGGGCCAATAAATATTTAGCTTTGGGCTGTTTTTAAGATTTGTTTTGTGAGCCATTCGAAGTTGGTTTTGGACTATTACTAAGGACTGTTGTGGGCTCGGCCTAAGGCCAACTATAGGCCTGTTTTAAAGAGTTTGGATTTTCTTGTGATACTTGGAAAGTTTGTGAAATGGGAATGGGACCAATGAGAGAATGAAAGTATGTAAAATTATCCGGGAATCGTCTGAGTCTCAATGCGCACTTTATCATTTAAATATTATGGATTTTCATTGGCATCAAACGCGCTCTTTACTAATCAATGTTTAAATGATAGTTGTGCATTGAGATGGTTCCTTGGTAAGTCATTAAGTCATCCTACATAATTCCATTCCATTTCAAGTCAGAAAAATGTATCTGTATTTGTATTCGTATTTGTTTCCTTTGGTGAACTAATTTAAATAGCATCGACGATTTGTTATAAAATCATGTGTCTTCCCATGTTCGAAAGGGTTGATCGTATGATTTTATACAAATCACCTTGATGCGTATTTGAACGGTTTACCAGAGATACTCGTATGTTTTCTCCGATTCGATTTGAAAAGAGATTGAGTATGTTCGTTACATTCGGGATTTCTTCGATAAAACTATTGTTTTAACAACACTAGTATTTGAAAATAAAAACCTCGAGGCAAGAAGGGGCCAGAGCTATGTGGTGCGAGCCCATGAGCCAAAGAGGCTACGATTCCGAAAAACAAACCCCGAGGCAAGACGGGGCCAGAGCTATGTGGTGCGAGCCCCTGAGCCAAAGGGATTAGTATTATGTTAGATTTGTATCTGTCTGAGTTTGAAAACTAAAGGCACCACTAGGCTTAGGTCACCTTGTCGGGCTGATCACCCGGCTTGGGGTCTTTACTCTGTCCGCCAGCTGCAGCTTGGATTCTGTCTGTACCGACCATGGCAACGGTAATTATCTGCCGGTCCCATTTGTATGGCTACGGTTCGGATACCTTTGATCTGCCGGTCCCATTTGTATGGCTACGGTTCTGATCCTCTGTTTAGTACCACGTTCAGTGGCTACGCTCTGTCTGCTCTTATCACTTCGGTAATAGGAGGATTTAGCTATTGGTGGTCGCCTAGGTTTTATCCGCATATTACTTTAGTTTATGATTATTGTCGGTTATGCTTTCTATGCTTTGATTTGTTTAATGTTTACGATATCGACCTTTATCGTATTGTTTCTACTATTCAGTTTTTAAATGGATTCCCAATCATTAAATGTTTTGCTTAGTTGGTTATCTTTTCGAGACATTTATGCTTAGAGACTGTTTGTTTATTCGTCTTGATATTTAATGTTCGGTCTTTCGATCGTCTTTTCGTGATTTATTGTTATTATTGGTTAGACTCCTTATTCAGTTTACGAGGATTTCGCCTGGTTTTATGTATGTTCTTTCATTCGTATTATTTGTTTATTTGCTTGCCAGACCGTCGTGTCTGACCCTTTTTGTTTGGTGCCAGTTCCTTCTCTCTTCTGTTTGTAGGTGATTGATCAGAGGAGGCGGTGGGACCGCTGGTTTGACGTGAGAGGCTGCCCGTTGATATCATCTAGATGTCAAGTGGGGCACCAGAGTTCGTATTGAAATGTCGGGGTAGGATTTCTGTTTAGTTGGATATTGTTGTATGGCTTCATTAGCCTTTTTATTGGGTTGCAATTAAGACACTTGTTAATTGAAATTTGAATATGGGAAATAATAGATTTGTTACTACCAGCTCAGTGGGTTGTGATTTATGATGTATGCCAGTCTGTTTATGATGGCTTTATGACATTGGTTGCGTACGACACGGAACCCGATGGCCACGGATTCCGAGTCGTAACACCTTGGTTAGCTTCCGCGAAAAAAAAAATATACTCTGATTGTGTTGGCATGTGATTATCCTCATTCACGCGGATCTTGGGAACTATAACAAAAAGTTTCAAATTATTCCAAAATTTCGCACCCCGAGATCGGTTCGCTGCAGGTCCCGGTTTCGGGGCGTGACACCCGCAATCCCCAACTTATGGATGCCCGGCGCCCGCCACTCGATTGAGACTAAGATTTCCTTAAGAAGAAAAAAGAACATATACAATTAAGGTGCTGTAGAAATCAACAAAAATGAATAGAAAAAATATAAGTCATATGAATTGTACATAAATTTAAAAATGCAAAAGAGATGCAGGTGGAGTCCCAAACACTCTGTAATGAGTATTGTACATATTCAAACCCAAAAGTGCATCATTATCATCAAATCCTTAGCCATAAAGATGTGAACACTTCAATTCTAAGTGTAAATTGCAATATCTTGATTTACTCATAAAATCCTAACCTACACTACAATTCTGACTGCAAACTGTAACACTCATGAGCTGGGAATTAGAAATAGCTCAGACAGTCTCATATACTTATTTGAGATATTGAAAGTGAGAAAAGTGACCCATTTGATCATCTTTATGTGCAGCACTCTGTAATGAAGAGCAGCATAATGGTAGGGTGAAGGGGAACAAAGAAAGTTCTTTTTTAGTTTGGTTTTGTTTAAGGTTGGGCGCTTTAACATCCAACGTAGCAATATCCTAAGAAGGTAATAACCCCACCACACCATTGGTTCATCGAACTATAACTAGTACCAACTTGCGAATTACAACATAAATGCAAATTAATCAAGCTGCTAACTAGGAAGCCATGATCTGAGCATAGACTAAGAGATAGAGAAAGGAAGCAGGGGAGGAAGAAAGGGATTACCAATAGAGAGGGATAGAGAAGATGGGAGATGGAGGGAGGGCGAGGGTGAGAGAGGGCAGAAGGCGAAGGAGGAAGAGTGAGAGAGGGCTAGGGCAAGAGAGAAAGAGGGTGATAGAGGGAGACTGGGCAAGGCGAGGGAGGTGGGGAGAGAGGGCTAGCCTGATAGGGAAAAGAGGGAGAAGGGCAGCGTGACAGCGTCGGTACGATGGTGCAAGAGGCGTGTTGCTGGTGCGGCGTGCGTCGTGCGTCGTCACTGTGCGAGAGCAGAGAGCTGAGTGAAAGAGCAGAGAGCAGAGAGCAGAGAGCAGAGAGAGCAGAGAGCAGAGAGGCTTGTGCTGCGTGCGTCGTGCGTCGGTGCGATGGCTCGCCGTGACGGCGATAACAGATCAGAGAGCTTGGATCCTGAGATGATTCAGATGAGCGCTGAGAGCGAGAGGAGAGAAGATGAGAAGAGGCATAGATGAGAGGCACAGTGAGACACAGAAGAGAGAGCTGAGAACGAAAATTCCAGAAGGTAGGGTTTTTTTTGGGCACTTATGTTTAGGGCTTTATTAGAGAATAGAGATGGAGGGCGAAGTTACAGAACTGCCCCTCCTAATTAGCCGTTTTTTTGCTGTTAGTGAGGGGCAGTTCAGTAATATATATATTTATTATTAATTAACTTTGCAGCGGGCCGGGCCGGGCCTGAACGGGCTGGGTTGTTTCTACCCAGTCCCAGTCCCATTAAGGTCGGGCTTTGAAATTTATTGTCCAAGCCCAGCCCACTGGGTTCAAATTTTTTTTAAAAGCCCTGTACTTTCGGGCTTGGGAAGGGCCGGGCCGGGCTTTTTACCCGTTGAAACGCGTCCCATTGACAGGCTCTTATAGTGGTTTGATTCAGATGTTTAGAAATTGAGACCGTTTGGATGGTGCACATTACATATCTGTTTCAACCAGACAACAGGCATTTTTCATCTATTTCATATGGGCTGGAAAATGGTGAAATGGTGCTTTTTGACACAGATGATAGTGTCTGAAGCGGGCAGACCATGCTGCTATAGTGTATTTTCTGGCAGTCCGTTTTTTCTTTATTTTTTTAACATCCGTGGCCCTAAATGATTATCAAAACCGTTTAGAATCTTCATTACCCTAAGAACGGCCAGGGGATCAAATTTGAACAGTTATTCATTTACAGATCTCCAGATATTTGTGAAAAAATGTGGACCCTTAGATTTGGATTTTTGGACTTTGTGGGCCCCTAAATCAAGATCTGAACCATTAATCCACTTAAGAAGCCTAAGAATGGTAATAATATCAAATGTTAGCTCTTAGCTCCTTATGGATCTTGAGATATTCATGAGAAACCGTGGAACATTAATCCTCCTATGTCTAAATTGCTGGGTTTGCACATGATGACGAAGTTGTCATGTATTTTCTCATTTTTCTCAATGATTGGGTCTAAACCAATAATCCAGACCATTCAATCTCTTTAGAGTATCTAACACAACTGTAGAGTCAAATATTAGCCTTTGATGATGCACCATTATTGAGATATTTGTGATAAAATGCAAATCATTAAATATTAATTCTTGATTTATGTGGGTTCCTTTAGCAAGATCTGAACCGTTGAACCTCTTTCGAATGCTTAAAAGCCTACGAGAACAAATTCTAGCCCTTGATTCCTCATATTTCTTGAGAAATTTGTGGAGAATGTTAACAGTCAAATTAATAAAGTGTCTATTTCAAACTATTTATTTGTTTTACCAAACGGTCTATTTATAAAATGTCTATTCTACACAGATCTATTATCTACCAATCTATTTGATACAGATAAGATTTGCCAAACAAGCCCTTATTGCATAAATGGAAGCAAAGATGGGCAATTTCAAACTTAATTACACAAGAAAATTTAAAACCACTAATTAAGAAATGCATTATAATGGCATACAAAAATCATTGTGATGAGCAATTTTGAACCCATATGAGTAATTTTAGGACTACTAATTAATCAATTTATAAATGCATATATATACTTTACAAGAATCATTGCATAAATGGAAGCACAAATGACCAATTTTGAACAATGACCCTACAAATTTATAAATAATAATTAATCAATGCATTGATATAGAAAAATCCTCCAACTGCTCAATTCATTACTATATAGGAAAATGACTCAAACCAAACATGAGATCCATAGAACATAAGAACATGCTTTGATTGGACCGATAAGAGAAAACAATCATAAACAAATAAATAAACATAAGTATTTAGTTGATGCATGAAACACCAAGATCGAATCCCGGGGGGGGGGGGGAATAGGATGCTATTAAAAATTTAGGCCACTTCTAAACATTTTGATTTTTAGGTGACTTATGCTTTGATGATGGTAAGCTAGCTTGTTAAGAGAGAGAGTTTCTAAGTTATACATACAAATACAAAAGACAAATACAACCTTTAATCAAGCTCACACCCAATCATAAGGCCGACAATCATAAAAAGGAAGGTAAACACAAATCACCATAACACAATCAAATATAGTGGTTCGGCCAAGTTGCCTACATCCACTCCCGGTAATCTTACCGGATTTCACTAATCAATTCAAGGTTTAGGATCACCTCAAACCTTACAACCTCATCACTATGCTTTTCAAGGCTAAGCATGAACCTTTACAACACAATATGTGCTTTTCAAGGCTAAGCACCAACCTTTACAACATTGATTTTTCTCTTAAGTGAAATGCCTATTTATGCATTGGTAAGAGAACAAATTAAACACAGTAGTTTGCCTCTAGATAGGCTGAATGGACAATGATAACATACTACTAGAAGCATGCATATGAATGATAATGTTTATGACTAATGCATGAACTAGAAAACACTCTTTCTCTTTTGAAAAGATGAAACTACAAATAATGCAAAGGATGATAATAATATGTAAGAGAAGGAGTTGTATTACTCAACACATGGTTTGTCAAAAGATCAAACTTGAAATAATAGATTTGAACGTTAATGTTCAAAAACACATGTGAATGAAAAGACATATGTTGATTTCATAATGCTAAATGTTTTCAAAGATTGTTATGAAAAGAAACAACATCTTTAGAAGAGGACTAACACTTTGATCATGCTTTAAAAGAAAACAAGGATGAGAAATCTAAGCATGAAATAGAGATAGAGATTTAGAAAGCACACCCGTTTTAAAGATCAAGGATTGAAAAGTTGAGATGCTTCCATAATCCCTTTTGAAAAGCTCTTGAAAAGTTCCTCTCCTTTGGGCTCTAAAGTTCTCAAAAATTCAGCAACTTTCCCCAAAGAGAAAGTCACTTTTTATAGAAAAAGTGTTCCCAACGGATAGCTATCGGCTAGCCGACAACTTGGTGTCGGTCAACCGATAGTCTAACGGTCATACGCAACGGCTATATTTTTGAAAAAATTGCTGACCAAGAAACACTTGTTGGATTGACCGACAGCATCGGTCGACCGACATAGGATCCGACACATGAACCGACAGAGCAAAAAAGCTAAAAATGAAGCTTTCTGATATTGGGACCGATGATCTCTCGGTCTAGAAATTTAAGCCCTATCGGTTGACCGATAGGAGCCGAAGATCTGACCGACAGAGAAGATCTGAAAGTTGCAGCTCTCTGGAACTGGAACCGACGATCTGTCGGCTGGACTCGGTTCTTATGTCGGCTGACCGATAGGAGCCGACAGACGGACCGACAATTTGAACAATCAGAAATCCCAAAGATCTGAAGATTTTCCAAATAAAAACAAGGCTTATGATAGAAAGACATGCAAGAGGATCCTAAGAAGGAGAACATGAATGAGAGAGAGATCAAGATGAGACAATGAATGCATCCAATCAAATTGCAACAAAATAAACACTCTAACAATGCATTTGCAAAAGCATGACAAGCGCAACGAGATCATTCATTCATTCGTTATCTAGTTGTCCTTCATTTTTTTCATGAAACTGAAAGCAATGAAAATAAGATATGTGGCAGTGTAGCCGCATTGCCTAAAAGAAAACGAAATGGTATGATGTTGATTTGAAAGCTAAAAAATGATTAGTACTTTGGTCACGCCATGGGCACACAGTTAAAAATGCACGTCTATTTCAAAAAACAAAAATGGACGGCTAAATTTTGGCCATTCTAATCCTTATTTATTTATATACTCATTTTCTTCATTACTTTATTTGACTTATGAGGAGGGTGTACTTTTCAACCTTTGAGCTAGTGACCTCTTTTGGATGTTTCATTTGTATTTACACGGCCGATGCCAAGTCATATCGGTCAATACGAATCGATATTAGCCAATACTGAACCGAATCGATAATTTATCAATTTCGGTATCGTATTGCAAAAATATCTCCAAATTATTAAGGATACTTCCAAAATAATTTCAAATTATCGATCTCGGCCGATATATCGGCCGATAATTTCAATTTATCGGTCAACAACCTTTAAAACCCTTTTTACCCATTTTTCCCATTTTCTTCCCCATTTCAACCCATTTCCTCCAAACAACAGTTGCTTCTCTTCCTTCTTAACACTTTCAACACCTCTCAAGCCATAAAAAATACATATTTTTATTGAATTTAGTTAGTAAGGAAAAATCACTTACAATTCTACCAAAGTTAGTGTTTTTTTTTTTTATTTTTTTTAGATTTGTTGAGAAATATCTTAGAAATGATGATTGCATGTCCTTTTTTATTGTGGGTATTTTGCATTCTCTTAGATTAACGCATCTTGATACTAGATCTATATATTGGGGGTTTTAGAAATGGGTTAGTTTTATGGTTATATTTTATAAAATTTGTGATATTTTAACTTAGTTTGGTATGTATATATCTAAATCTATTTAATTGTAAACAGAATTTATACAATTTCAAAAAAGACAACGATACAGGATGTCATGAATTAGAGGGACCGAAAATTTGATTTCTAGTTGTTACTAACCAAACCAAGCCTTTTCCCACTAGGTGGGGTCGGCTATATGGATTTGACGACGCCAATCAAATCTGTTTAGGGCCATGTCCTCCGTTAAATTTATGTAGGCAAGGTCATGTTTAATAGTTTCTTTCCAACTTCTCTTGGGTCTCCCTCTCCCTCTCCTACTCCTAGCAATCTCCATGCTTTCACACCTTTTAACAAGTGCCTCCGTTGGACGCCTTCTAACATGGCCGAACCATCTCAGTCTATTTTCTCTCATTTTATCTCCAATCGGTGCTATTCCTACTTTGCCCCTAACCTCCTCATTCCTAATCCTATCTCTCCTTGTGATCCCGCACATCCATCTTAGCATTCTCATCTCCGCAACTTCCATCTTCTTGACATGATTATACTTTACTGCCCAACACTCTGATCCATATAACAACGCTGGTCGTACCGCCACCTTATAATACTTTCTTTAATCTTGAGGGGGACTTTTGGATCACACAAGACCCCCGAAACACTCCTCCATTTGGTCCACCCGGCCTGAATCCTGTGACTTACATCAGTATCAATCCCTCCATCCTGTTGCACCATAGATCCAAGGTACCTAAAGTTTTCTTTCTCTACAATCTTTTGTGTGCCCAAACCTACTTCTATGCTACCAGGTGTCCTACTTTGACTAAACTTGCATGCCATATATTCTGTTTTGCATCTACTTAGCCTAAACCCTTTTGTCTCTAATGTTTTCCGCCACAATTCTAGTTTAGCATTCACTCCTTCTCTCGTCTCATCCACTAAAATAATGTCATCTGCAAATAGCATACACCACGGCACCTCATCCTGGATATGTCCTGTAATCTTCTAGTTGTTACTAATGGAAAAAAATATTTTTTTATAATATTCTGCATTTTTTAGATTTTTTCTCATAATTTTTTTTACTAAGAAGAATTCACACCGCAATGGACCACGGTACCGCGATTTTGGTCATGGCCAATGCCGCAATTTTGAACCATGGTCAAGATCTTTTGACACTTCCACTTGAAGAAATTTTGAGTTCGGGGGAATCCATGGTGGGGCACGTTTATTTATAATTCAAGCAGCAAAAATAACTGCCTTTCAGGTAATATCAGATTTTACTTAAATGGGAGTTGGTCCTAACATAAAATTAATTACTTGAATAAAAATATAATTAGTATAATTTATTGAAGATTCTATTATCATGTTTTTTTTTATATCAAAACATGGGGAGAAGAAGGCCCTATTTACAAGGTTGGTTCCAGGCCAGTTCGGGTCGAGTTCGACCCGACCCAATTCAGAAGCCCATTAGAAAAGCAGAAGTACAGAGGCTAACAAAAGCAAGTGATGTCAGCAGCACGGTCAAACAAGCAATTTAACCAGATCAACAACAGAAACTGTTTACTTGATATCTTGATCATCCAAAGCCTAATCGGAGATCCGTTTGCACCTACGGACTCATTACGAACAGACTTACACAGTTGCAGAAAGGGATTGGAAATTCAACGGTCAACGGGTGAGCTTGACTGATCAAAGAGTAAAAAGTTATTTCTACGATATCGGAGCCATCCGGAGTCGAATTTCAAATCCGTTTTTTTCTAGCATGCTCATGGTAATGAGATCTAGAGCGCTGTGCAGAGATCAAGGTCAATGTCGGGTTAGTTGGACTCTATGATAGAAGCAAGCCCGGTTGGCAGATATCGCTGACATCATCAATGCAAGGTCAAAACGGGCTAAGTAGGGTTTGTAGTTCAGTGAATCAAAAGTGTTCGTTTCGAAGAATCATGTTGCCAGATCACATGTGATGCCGCTCATCTCACCAAATTTCAGTTAGCGAAGAAGGAGCAAGCAGGAGTTGATGTCATGGCTACATCATCTGTGGTTAAACAGAGGTTTTGACAAATTGAAAATAGGGATTTAGACCAGGTTAAACAGAGATTTGATCGTTCGGAGGCAGAGGTTGTTCTGCAGTTGTAGAGTTATCGAGACTCGGATTCCCGATCCGTTTTTGCTTGCATGTTCATTGTGAATGGATCTTCACAGGGGTGCTGAAGTCAAAGCAGTTTGAAGGCTGAATAGTGTGTGATTCAAATATCAACATCACTCGAACTCGTCAATAGATTCGAGCGTCAAAGTTCGAGGTGGAGTTTGACGAGAAGACGTACTTTACTCAAAGTTCAAGTGCTAGTTCAGCATGTCAGAATGTTAAAGAATGAAGACTGCGCCATCGGTGCAGGGAGGTACCTGTCAGCAAGGTATAGGAAGAAATTGTCGGCTATCTTCAAGGTGGCTCATGTTCAAGAATTGAAGAATGAAAATTGCACCATCAGTGCAGGGAGGAACCTGTCAACGAGGTACGAGAAAAAATTAGCGGTTATCTTCAAGGTGGCTCGAGTTCTACGAAATTCAAGCAAATGTGGAGATTGTTAGGTTTATGTCTTGTATTCCGGTTTGGTTCATTGGGTAGGCCAATGACCAAATTTAGAGTCAAGGGTATTTTGGTCAGTGTACCAGGGCTTTCTAGGGGGCTAAGAAAGCATAGATCTACGAAATCTAAGTCAATGTGGGCATTGTAAGGTTTATGTCATTTATTCGGTTTGACCGGATTGGTTCCTTGGTTGGCCAATGACCAAGTTTATGGTCAAGGGTATTTTGATCTTTGTACCGGGGCTTTCTTGGGGGCCAAGAAAGCAGAGATTAAATATTGATATAATCGGTAACCCTAGAGTACACTTCAGGATTAATGGATTCGAAGGGTAGCCCATCTCCACGCCTACATGAAATATCACTAAATTGCATTCTTATTGGGATGTATCCATAGTCGACTAATACATTATTCAAATATCTCTTGGAATCCTCTCTAAGTCACAAATCAAAAGGCCTTGGCCACCATGGCATAAGTCTTGGTCCCTACACTTTCACCGAAAGATTAAATATTTTGGGCAGCATATCCTGAATGAGACCTGAATTTGCTAGCCCATCTGATCCGCAGGTTGATTGAAGATATCGATCCACACTGATTTTATTGTCCCATCTCTTTAAACAAGATTACGAAGACATTTCTAACATCGTTTTGTCCACATCCCATCAGTCCACCTGAACTCACCTATTTGGAGTCCAAATCGTCAAAGGCTTTATTCTAGATAAACTCTGAGTGAAAGTAGTGGTTGCAATTCCTTCCACTTGATCAAAGTCGTGATAATGAGTATGCATAAAATTGTATTAATTATATTTTTTTATCAAATGGTTAATCCAAATTTCAACAATGAAAAAAAAAACCTCGACTGACGCAAAAATTGAGACACCGCATGCATTTGGAGGGCATTTATTTTAAATGATTTGGGTTTCAATAGGTGGCCCCAATTATGAAGTTCCACTCTCTTAAATCGGAGTCTTTTTAAGTTAAACCTGAATGCACCTACTTTCACATCTTTCACCCTCGATTCTTCACTCCTAGCTGACCAGTAGCACCTTAGGCTTGATCATATCTTTGTACACTTGGAAAGCCTGTAATGACTATCTCCTCCGTCGCATTTCACTGCATTCAATAGCCATGGATAAGAGAGCTCTACATTACCACAAAAAGGCACATAACCAAAATTTGAAGTGTCTGTTTCCTTAGCCAGTTTGGCAACTCTACTAATAGAGTCAAGTGAAGTAAAGTTGATTTTGATGGAAGAATAAGAAAATAAGTAGGTTATGATGATATTTTATTTTTAGCTGTTTGTTATGGAATCTTTTTTACTTTTTATACGGGAAAGTAAATTCTTTTATATTTTAGTAGATAAAGGTGGTTGATTTTTTACTTTTTTTTTTTTAAGATGACGGGAGTTTTGAATTAAAGTGTTTTGATGTAACATCTTGTCTGAAAAGTGGATGCTTAACTTGACTTTTACTATGTTAGTAAAGTGCCATACTATTTAGTGAAATTCTAAGAACTCAGATTTTTCTGGCCCTTGATATGGTTTGCCAAACATCACTCTGTCTAGCAAGTTTCGTAAGTTCCTTTTGTACCTTAGTTCAATCCAATGATAGATAATGGTCAGATCACTGTCAAACGGAAGGTCATAAGAATGCGTTAGAATTTTTGGATTGATCAGAAGTGAGCCCCACTTTATGGTTAAGATTTTTATAAAACTCTCTTGTGGTTTTACTTTATTTATAAAAAAAGCCTTCACCATTTAAGATTTCTAATAGCCCCTTAAAACATGAAACTGTTTCTAAAATCAAGATTGGCTAAGATTTATTTGATACCAAACCCATCTGATCATAACGGGTATGGGTTGGTTGGATTTCATACAGTTTATCCAATAATCCTTATGAATTTATAATTTTTCTTTTCTTTTCTTTCTTTTGTTTGTTTTGACAACGATATCCCAATGATATTTGACCCAACAGACAGGATTAATACCCCAGTCGCACCAGGTAAAGATGTGGCATGCCTTAAATATAATAAGATAATTTTTTACTTTCAAACATGATTTTCATCAAATGAGGCCGAAAGGTCGAGGCAACAATCCAAACCCGCTTTAACTCGATTCCAGTTGATATTCCTAAGTTCATATTTGCTCGAGATCCATCAACTAGTGTTGCAAATGGATATCCAATTATATTGAGGTCTTTGATTCCTAATAAAGCAAGTATGCATCCAATATTTAGATTTGGGAGAAATTCAGATCTAGAAAAGGATCCTTATATGTTCTCACCCAAGTATCCGGATTAAAGAGAATTACTTTGACATATTTTAAGTATACAAATGTTTTAAGGGCCAACATAGCTTAAGTTATATTCTGATTTAAGAGTCTACTTAGTTTTAATCATTTGTTATTTAATAGCTCAGTTTATATATTTAAATAATTATTTTCAAGTTGTTTTATACAATTATAGTAATGCACTCTATATCTTATTTTTTATTCAGAATTAAATCCATTCTTTTTTGCTGATATACAAGTATAGCTTCCATGTCAACATCAAATCTCAACTCCAAGCTATAAACATAGACTTGGGTCCGGAATCCACCATGGTTACACCCTAGATCCAACCTAGTCCTTTGTATCCTTAGTCAAAATAATTGACAAATGATCCTCTAATAAGAAGAGATCGGGCCAAGGAAAATGTTTAATAGAACCAATAATTCATAAACTTGGACTTCTAATCCTTTATTTGGGTCTTGTTAAACCAATATGACAAAGGTTACCCAATTTTTTATTAGTCATGACTAACACACAATAAATAAATAAGTAGTTTGTTAATTTCTTGTCCGATCATCTATGACCAAGGTTGTCTAGGAATCCCTCTAATGAAATGACTCAAAAGTAATTTACCTAATGAAGTCTCTTTATCTAGAAAAAATTTCACCACCTTAGGGTTTTTTTTTTTTTTCATCTCACCACCTTAGTTGGTATCAACATTTCAGAATACAAATGAATAAAATTCTTTTGTGATTTTCTCTCTTCATCATTTAGGGATCCTTTCTATTTACATGACCTCATGACCAATCATAAATGACTGACTAGGATATTGATACGGATAATATCAAAATACCAAAGCCGTTCTCTATGTGACCTATGAGAAGGAGAATAGGTTGTTGGGAAGATCAAAGAAAGAGCTTGTTCTTCCTCCGTAAAGAATTCTTCCAAGAACTCCGAACCTAATCTTTTCAAAAAAGCACATACTGTACTTTTATGTTTACGAGACAAAGTTCAATTCATAAACTTGGACTTCTAATCCTTTATTTGGGTGTCTATTAAACCAATATGACAAAGGTTACCCAATTTTTTATTAGTCATGACTAACACACAAGGTCATCTATGACCAAGGTTGTCTAGGAATCCCACTAATGAAATAACTCAAAAGTAATTAACCTAATAAAGTCTCTTTATTTAGAAAAAATCTCACCACCTTAGGTTTTTTTTTTTCTCATCTCACCACCTTAGTTGGTACCAAGTTTTTTCTGTCTTTATATGTTGAAGATGACTTGTGATCATCAATATAATTCATTCAAAAATACGCATCAACTTTGAAGTGAAAATGATCTTAAGGTGGACCTGAGAGTTGGTGGGTCTTGCAATTTGGATCAGCTCACTGAAAAGCCCATGCTGCCTTTTGTTTCTAAGGAAATCAGTGGGTCCACTCCAAAGAGGCTAACGATATGGATCATCTGTTTGGTGGGGAACCCTCTCTTAAGCAAGATTCAGAGTTGTCTATCCCTTCTAAGACTACTTTGAGGACTTATTTAAAAAAGCATATCGGGTTTATCCAAGCAGCTAGAATGAGGAGCTATTCTCTGGCTTTAACCAAGGGCAAGAGGGAAGTTGGAAAACGTGGGAGGAAGAAAATTTTAACATCTTTCAAAGGGGAAGAACAACATAAAGTGGTTGCGCAGGGTTGCTGTTTAGGCAATTCTTCCCAAGGTTTGGCGGGGGCTGCCCCTGTTACGATTGAGGGCAGTGGCGATCTTAAAGGCGATGCAGATCAATCAAGTAGAGAGGATGCTTTTGATGCTGCAGAGGATGAAGCTCATTAGACCACCAAGTTGGGTAAGAGCTTGGGGGTCACTATTGGGGACAATGAAGCAGAGATTATTCAGAAGCTCATTGAGGTGGAGGTCTTGGAGACCGGAGGTAAGATTGTTACTTCCTGATAGCTCGTGTGTTTTTGTGGGTGCTCTTTTTCTACTTTATGATTATTGTTAGTCTAAATGTGAGAGGGCTTGGTAAGCCTGAGAAGAGGCTGGCAGTCAGGAAGTTGGTCAGAAAATACAAAATAGATTGTTTGACGTTGCAGGAAACTAAAGTAGCATCCAATATTCACCGCATTGTTCGTGAAGTTTGGGGTAAAAGCAGGTGTGGTTGGAACTGGGTTCCTTCGGTTGATGCTTCTGGAGGGTTGATCATTGTTTGGAATGATGAGATCTTAACAGTGAAAAATGTTTTTTTGGCAGATAGGGTACTGGCAGCCAAATTTCGTGGGGTCGGTGATGGTTTTGTTTGGGCTTTGGCCAATGTTTATGGGCCGAATGTTTATTCTGAGAGAAGCGATTTTTTGGATATACTCACGACTGTTAAATCCCAGTGGTTAGTCACTTGGGTTTTTGGGGGTGATTTTAATATGATTAGATTTCCTTTTGAAAAGAAAGGGGGAACCTCCATTTCTCATGCTATGTTATTATTTTCTAAGTTTATTGATGATAATGATTTGATTGACATTCCGCTTCAAGGGAGGAGGTATACATGATCTAACAACAGGGAGCATGCAGCTCTAAGCAGAATTGACAGGTTTTTATTATCAAAGGAATGGGACAACCATTTTCCTGGAGTCATTCAGGTGGCACTTCCGAGATTAATTTCGGATCATTGTCCTATCAAGTTGAGTTCTAGCTCAGTAGATTGGGGGCCAAACCTTTTCATTTTGAGAATTGTTGGTTAGAGAACAAACAGTTTTTGGGTTTGGCTCGCTTTTGGTGGAGTCAAGTGCAGATTAATGGCTATGCAGGTTTCAAGATTGGTAAGAAGCTCCGTATTTCTTAAAGATCATATTAAAAGATGGAATAGAGAGGTGTTTGGTCACATTGAGGAATCTAGAGAAGCTTTATCTAAAGTAGTGGAAGATTTGGATAAGGAAGGGGAGAATCGGGAGTTGAGTCCAGAGGAAGTTGTTATCAGACAAGATGCTCTCAAGAGGATTTGGGATCTCAATCGTATGGAGGAGATTTCTTGGAGGCAGGAATCCAGAATCACTTGGCTCAAGGAGGGTGATAAAAATACTAGCTTCTTCCATAGGATGGCTTCGCTTAGGAGAAGAGTGAATTACTTGGGGGCACTAAAGCGAGGTGGTACAGTTCTTGAAAATCCTATTGAGATCAAAGAAGAGGTTGTTCGTTTCTTTGAAGATCTCTACAAGGGTGAAGATTTTGTTAGACCTAAGCTTGATGGTGTATTTTTTCCTACAATCTCAACAGATGTTCACAATTGGTTGGAAAGGGAATTTGAGGAGGAGTTGGCTCTAGCTTTGGAGTAGTGTGGAGGGGATAAGGCCCCTGGTCCGGATGGATTCAATTTCACTTTCATTAAGGCAGGTTGGGGGTTCCTCAAGAAGGATTTTGCTGACATGCTTTCTGAATTTCATAGGAGGGGCAGAATCAATAGGAAGATAAATGCGACTTTTTTATCTCTCATCCCTAAAGTGCCTAATCCAGTGGAGCTTCATGATTACAGACCCATAAGTCTTGTTAGGTGTGTGTATAAATTGTTGGCAAAGATTTTGGCAAACCATCTGAAGCGTATTCTACCTCTCATTGTCGGTCCTTTCCAAGGTGCATTTGTGGCAAAAAGGCAGATTCTCGATGGAGTACTGATTGCCAGTGAACACATTGACTCCAGAAAGAGGATCGACTTGGAGAAAGCCTATGATCATGTAGATTGGAACTTTATTGATTATATGTTGCTCAGATTTGGCTTTGGGGAAACCTGGCGTGGATGGATACGCGAGTGCATTTCTACTATATCCTTCTCAGTTTTGGTCAATGGATCTCCTTCAAAAGTTATTTAAAGCTTCGAGAGGCATTCAGCAAGGGGATCATTTATCTCCTTTTCTGTTTACAATTGTCATGGAGGCGTTGGGCTCTCTCTTATTAAATGCGAGAGAGTTGGGTGTCATTAATGGCTTTGAGGCGACTTAGAATGGGGAGGCAATTACCCATTTACAATATGCAGATGATACCCTTCTTTTCAGCTCTTCTAACATGGAAGAAATTTTGGCTCTTAAAAGGATATTGCAGTGTTTTCAATTGGTTTCGGGTCTGAAGATTAACATTTCCAAGAGCATGTTGGTGGAGGTAGGATGTTCTGAGGATATTGTCCATGCCCTAGCGGATTTGATCCATTGTAAAGTTGGAAGACTCCAGATCTCATACCTTGGTATTCTAATTGGGACGAAGCCGAGATCCAAGTCTTTATGGGATCCACTAATTGGTAAAATTGAGAAAAGGTTATCTTCTTTGAAGAAGCAATACTTATCTTTGGGTGGGAGAATTACATTGATTAAAGCATGCTTATCAAATATCCCAGTATATTATGTCTCTTTTCAAAATGCCAAAAGCGATGGTGAAAAAGGTGGATCATATCCGTAGGAACTTTTTATGGGACGGTCAGGGCGATAAGAAGAAATTACATCTTTTAAAGTGGAGTGAGGTGATTAAACCAAAGTGGAGTGGAGGTTTGGGTCTTGGTAGTTTGGAGAATAAAAATATGGCTTTATTAGTGAAATGGTGGTGGAGGTTTGGGGAGGAGAAGGAAGCTCTTTGGAGAATATGGGGAGGATAGGTGGGGATGGTAGCCTTCACCTATCCCTAGACACCGTAGGTCGGGAGTGTGGGGTGCCATTGCTTCAGTTGGTGATGTGTCTTCTGAGTGGGGGAAAGTATTGTCCAAAGGGGTTGGTTTTGTGGTGGGTGAGGGGGAGGGAGGTCAGGTTTTGGTTGGATGATTGGATAGGAGTAGGACCTTTGCATGAGTTATTTCCTAGGTTATTTAGAGTGGTGTTGAATAAGGATTTTGCTATCTATGATTGTTATGAGGTGAGGGAGGGTGGGACTGTGTGGAATGTGTCTTTTAGGAGAGGGCTTCGCTTGTTAGAGGATGTTCAATAAGGGGAGTTGTTGAGTCTTCTTTCTAATATATTTTTGTGCAGGGATTACAAGGACTCTCGGATTTGGAAACCTTCCTTATCCGGAGAGTTCTCGGCTAGAGCTTTTCACTTGGCCTTTACCTCCGGATCTTCTTCTTCTTTGGTTTGGATGGGGCTGGTTCCTCCCCGGTTTGAGGTCTTCTGTTGGCTTGTTGTTGCAGCAAAGGTGTCTATGGCAGATAATTTGAGAAGAAGAGGATTGACAGCGTCTACCATCTCCGACATTTGTGTGATGTGTCATAAGAAAGTGGAAACAGTGAAACACCTTTTTCTTCACTGTGAAGTTTCAACAGGTATATGGGGTTATTTTTTTAGCAGGTGTGGAGTAGCTTGGTGCAGTTCAGAGAATATTGCAGATGCGGTAGAGTGTTGGGCAAGAGGTCCATTTGTTGGATGTGGGCATACGCTGTGGAAGTTGATTCCTTTCGCTATTCTTTGGTGCATTTGGAAAGAAAAAAATGATAGAATTTTTAGAAGTGTCAAAATGATAGAATTTTTAGAAGTGTCTCCTCTACTTCAGACGAGTTGGTTGCCTCGATCTCATTGATGATTGCAAATTGGGCTTTAGTTAGAAAGGAGTTCTCGAATTTTAGTTTCAATGACATTTTAGTCAATTGGAAAGCTTGTATGAGGTGTGGTCGTTTTAAGTTGATGAAGTCCGTTCATTGATCTCCTCCCCCTCTTGGTGTTCTTAAGTTCAACGTCGACGGTGCTGTTAGAGGTAAATTGGGGTCAGCAGGAATTGGTGGGGTACTTCGAAATAGTAAGGGAGAGGTTTTATTCATGTTCTCCGAGCATGCAGGGGTTTGTGACTCTAATGAAGCAGAGGTTTTAGCGATTTTGAAAGCTCTTCGTTGCTTTTCTAGAAACTTTCATGGTGTTCTTATTGTGGAGAGTGACTCCTCTAATGTGATTGCTTGGGTGACTAATCGGAAGAGGAACCCATGGAAATTTCATTTCCTCTTTAATGAAATTCGGGCTTTATCTTCCTCAATCAATGTTCACTTTTTTTTTGCTTTAAGGTAAATTTGTATTGAGAAAAGGGCAAAGCCCCCCAAAAAGAGAACAAGAATATACAAAGACCTTAAGCAGGGGAAAACAGACCAAAAAGAGAAGAGAAAAGTGCCTGCAGAGCCTAGAGGAGAAGAAGAACAGAAGCTCTACTCAAGAATACAACGCTAAAATTAAAAGGAGAAACCATGGCCAACCAAGATAGGGTGAGGATACATAACTTTGACTGAGATGATCATTCTTTGCATGGTGTCCAGGAATAGCATTTTGACTTTCTCAAGAGAGGGCTTAATATCATTGTGCTTGGAGTCGTTCCGAAGAAACCATAAGGCGGAGATAGCATGAAGAAGATAGCAGCAGCACGTGATCTTCCATGGACATCTCCAGTTTGATTAATGGTCGACCAAATAAGAGAAGTTGAGAGAACTGAGGAAGACATTTCTTCATAAGGGGAAAGGAGCCAAAGCCATAACATGTTAGCCAGGGAGCAGGAAAAGAACATATGTAAATATGTTCCCTCTTCATTGAAGCAATTGTAACATCTTGAAGCTATAGACCATCCTCTGCATTTAACCCAATTATCTGTCGGGGTTTTTCTGTGAAGCAATCGCCAACTGAAACAGGCCAAGCGTGGATGGATAAACTTTTTCCAAACAAGCTTAGACCAGAAGGTAGCAGCGGCTGATGTCCTCAAGGAGTTTCAAGCAGCAGAAATAGAGAAGATACCTGTAGGAGACCCAGTCCAAATAAGAAAATCTCTGACTGAATTTAAACCTATTGGAATGAGACTCGTGGAGATGGAAAGAAGCTCCTGTAGCTCAGAAGGTAAGTGAGAGGGAATGCCCAAGCATTTTCCACTATAATGTCATCAACTGTATCTTTATCAGAGAATTGGAGAGAAGGGAATCTTGGAGCAATTGGCTTGGAGTCAATCCAATTATCAAACCAAAGACTAATGGATTTACCACTACCAAATAGCCATTTGCAATCTTTTTTAAAAAAAAAGGGAAGTGAGATCTGACCTTCTTCCAAATACAGGAGCCTCCCCTAGAATCCCTCAGAATCCAAAAAATAGGATCCCTGAAATTTCTTTCTCTAAACCAAATAGCCCAGAAGGAATCTGAATTAATAGCGGACCAAGCCTAGAGACCTAAGGCAAGCTTCGTTGAATTCCTTCACCCTTCGGAGACCCAACCCTCCTTCAGCTTTAGGAAGAGAGACCAAATCCCATCTAACCAAGTTAGACTTCAGCTTATCTGGGCTAGCCGTCCAAAGGAAGTTACACATTAAACGCTCAATGAGAAGACAAGTTTTGCTGGGAAGAGGCAGTACAAGAGCTATGTGCAGAGGGATGGAAGCTAACCCATGTCTCACAAGAGTCAGTCTACTTGCGAAAGATAAGCATTTCATTTTCCAGCCAGCCAGTCTAGATCTTATGGAGTCCAACATTTTGGAAAAATGGTTGTGCCTAGCACTTCCGAGGAAGGACACTCCTAGATAGATGGAAGGAAGAGGAACTTCATTAATTTGCAAAAGCTCAACAACCATGTTAGCTTTTCGGACGCTACAATTGCCAAGGAAGAGCTAACTTTTTTTTAAGATTGAAACATTGCCCAGATGAATCTTGATACAGATTGAGCAAATCTTGAAGCTGCTTTAGACCTCTCTTATGACCTTTGAGAAAAACCAGGATGTCATCCGCGTAGATTAGATGGCATGGGGTAGAACTGGCATGGGAGATTGGGAAGATAGAACCTTCAATCCTTAACTCTTCCACTTTGAGACTAAGGATTTCCTAAGCTAGAATGAAGAGGTAAGGAGAAAGAGGATCTCCTTGGCGCAACCCACAGGAAGAGCTGAAGAAGCCACTTGGACTTTTGTTAATCAGAACTGAGCCTTTGCAGGAGCAAACAAGTTCTCTCATGAGATTAATCCACTTAGAAGAAAATTGGAAAAATTGGAGAGCCCTGAACAAGAAGTTTCATTGGAGCCTGTGAAAAGCTTTAGAAATATCCAGCTTCAAGCAAACCGAGCCACCTCTACTTTTAGACTTAACCTTCTGAAGGAGATCGTGGGCTAGGGCCACATGATGATGGATGGTTCTCCCTTTGATAAATGCAGACTGATGCTTAGAGATCAGCAGAGGGAGGATGAGGGAAAGCCTTGAAGCTAAGATCTTAGAAATAATTTTATAGGTGAAATTGAGAAGGCTAATAGGTCTGAAATATGAGAAAGTAGAAGGATAATCTTTTTTAGGGAGAAGGGTGAGGAAGAAGGTATTAGAGGCTTTTAGTCTGCCTGAAATGAAGAAGTGGGAGACGGCCTTGATGACATCAGGACCAATAATACCCCAGCAGTGAGTGAATAACACACCCAAAAAACCACCAGGGCCTGGAGAGCTGGATCTCTTTAGACTGAAAACTGCATCTCTAATTTCCACAGGAGAAGGAACTGCTACAAGGAGTTGGTTCTGCTCAGAAGAAACTGAAGGCCCAGGCCTGTTAAAAAGAGCTTCGTCTGGAACAGAGGAGGCAGATTGCATCAAGTTTGAAAAGAAGGAACAAGCTTGGGTTCGAATTTCCTCTGCATCTTCAGTGACATTCCCATCCACTGAAATTCTATCCATTCTGTTAATGGAGCTCCTGGATTTAGCTGACAGGTGGAAGAACTTAGTGTTCCGGTCTCCATCTTTTAACCATCTAATTTTGGATTTTTGTTTCCAGTGGACTGCTTTAGCTGTGAGACAGTTATGGAGGGAAGATTTGCTAGAATTGAGAGCCAACAGAAGCGAATCGGTAGGATTGGAATCATAGAGAGATTGAGCTTCCATCACATGATTTTCAGCTTCAGCTATATTCTTCTTAAGGTGTCCAAAACCCTCATAGTTCCAAGTCTTGAGCTTGCTTTTGAGAAACTTAAGCTTTTGAGCTAGGATAAACTGAGGAGTGCCACTAAAAGAGATGGCCCGGTTCATCTCTACCAGAGGGATGAAGGAGGCGTGGGAGAGCCACATCTCTTCAAACTTGAAGGGGATGTTCTTGAGAGTGTTAATGATGGTGTTTCAAGCCCAAACTTGCAGGCCCATTTAGGCCTAGGATCTAGAAGATTAGACTTTGATTGTAATTAGGCTCATTAGTCAAAGCCACATGTACCACATGTACATACTTAATTGTACAGCCCCTTTACTTGACTTGTGCAGCCCCTTTACTTGACTTGGGCAGCCCCTTTACTTGACTTGTGCAGCCCCTTAATGTGTATAAATGTATCCTTAGTCCATTCAATCAAGATAGAAGATTACAATCCAATATTTCTCTCTTTTGAGTTCTTGTCATGGTATCAGAGCAAGGTTTGTGATTGTCTTAGTCATCTTCCATAGCCTTCCAAGTTATCTGCACAATCTGCAAAATGTGCTTTCCTTGGTTATGCTTCCCACCAAAAAGGTTTTGTTTGCTATGATCCCACATCCCAGCGTATTCGAATTTCTAGGAATGTTGTCTTCTTCGAACACCAGTACCTTTTTCAGTCTTATTCTGATTCATCTCCAGAAATCTCTTTTTCTAAAGTACCATCCTTTGATGATGAATACCTTTCTCCACCTTTGCGTTTTCATCCGGACAAGGTGTATGCTCGTCGACAAGGAACAAATGCCACTACTTTGCCTCCTTTGCAAGAACCGGTCCTGAATCCTGCTCCAGCATCAGATTCACCTCAACTTGCTATTCGTCGTTCTTCTCGTATCTCTCGTCCACCGGATCGATATGGTTTTTCTCATTCTTCATATTTTGCTACTTTATCCTCTGTATCCATTCCTTCTTCTTATTCACAAGCAGCAAAGCAGGAATGTTGGAGAAAGGCTATGGAAGAAGAACTTAATGCTCTACAGCAGAACCAAACATGGGTTGTTGTTCCATGCCCAAACTCGGTTAAACCTATTGGGAGTAAATGGGTTTACTCTATCAAATTGAAGGCAGATGGTACTTTGGATAGATACAAGGCAAGACTTGTGGCCCTTGGAAACAGACAGGAATATGGCATTGACTACGAAGAAACTTTTGCACCTGTCGCAAAGATGACCACTGTTCGCACCATCCTTGCCATAGCTGCATCTCAATCCTGGCCCCTTTTCCAATTTGATGTAAAAAACGCCTTTCTTCATGGTGATCTTAAAGAGGAAGTTTACATGCGTCTGCCTCAAGGTTTACCAAAACAATCAGAAGGACAAGTTGCTCTTTTGAAACGGTCCTTGTATGGGCTAAAACAAGCACCACGAGCATGGTTTGACAAATTCAAAGATGCTTTACTCAGTCTGAAGTTTCAACAGAGTCCTTATGATCCATCTTTGTTTTTGCATCACACATCAACAGGAATCACCATCCTTCTAGTCTATGTAGATGATATCATCATCACGGGCACAGATACTGCCACGATTCAAGATCTCCAATTTTCTCTGCATCAATCTTTTCATATGAAGGATCTGGGCCCTCTGCAATATTTTTTGGGATTGGAAGTTAATCACTCTGAGAAGGGGTTGATTTTGCATCAACATAAGTATACTATGGATTTAATTGAATCAGCTGGCCTGTCAAACTCCACACCTGTGGATACTCCTTTGGAACTGAATCTAAAACTCAATAGTGACAGTGGTGATCCCCTTTCTGATCCGACATATTATCGCCAGCTTGTCGGTAGTCTTATATATTTGACTACTACTCGTCCTGACATCAGTTATGCCGTCAACTTGATGAGTCAGTATATGACCAAGCCCCATCATCTCCATTTAGCAGCTGTTCGGCGCATTATTCGTTATCTTCTTGGCACTTCTCACAGAGGCTTGTTTTTTCCTGTTGGCTCACAAATGAAATTGACTGCCTATTCTGATGCTGATTGGGCAGGTTGCCCTGATACTCGTCGGTCCACCACGGGCTGGTGCATGTACTTAGGTGATGCTCTTATTTCTTGGAAAGTAAAGAAACAGGACAGAGTTTCAAAATCATCAACTGAGGCAGAATACCGTGCTATGTCTGCCGCCTGCTCAGAAATTATATGGCTTCGAGGTCTTCTTGAGGAACTTGGCTTCTCACAAAAATCATCCACACCTTTACATGCGGATAATACTAGTGCCATTCGGATTACTGAAAATCTGGTGTTTCATGAGCGGACTAAACACATAGAGGTTGCTTGCCACTTTATCAGGGATGAATATCTACGCAATGTTCTTTCCCTTCCGTTCATCTCCTCCAGCCTCCAGATTGCTGATATTTTTACAAAAGCTCTTCCTCGCCCACGTCATCAATTCTTGACAGACAAATTGATGCTGGTTGATTCATCGGCATCAATTTGAGGGGGGGTGTTAATGATGGTGTTTCAAGCCCAAACTTGCAGGCCCATTTAGGCCTAGTATCTAGAAGATTAGACTTTGATTGTAATTAGGCTCATTAGTCAAAGCCACATGTACCACATGTACATACTTAATTGTACAGCTCCTTTACTTGACTTGTACAGCCCCTTTACTTGACTTGGGCAGCCCCTTTACTTGACTTGTGCAGCCCCTTAATGTGTATAAATGTATCCTTAGTCCATTCAATCAAGATAGAAGATTACAATCCAATATTTCTCTCTTTTGAGTTCTTGTCAGAGAGGAGGTCTAGTTCTGTGAGATAGCAGAAGAGGGTTGTGGTCGGAAGAGATCCTTGGAAGATGAGTGACTATAGGATCTTCGAATTGGTCCATCCAGGCAGCATTGGTTAAGGCACGATCTAGCATGGCAGCAACATAGAAGTAGCCTTGTCTGTTATTGGCCCAAGTAAATCTATTCCCGCGGAACCCCAGATCTTTGAGACCAGCATTGAGCACCATCTCTGAGAACTCATTAACAGAGGTGGAGGAGGGGGGACTGTTAATGAATTTCTTTGAAGCCAAAAGAATAGCATTGAAGTCTCCTATAACTGCCCAAGGGAGAGAAGTAGAAGAGGAAGTAACCAAATAGTCCCAGAGAAGCCTTCTTTGTCTATAATCAGTAGAGGCATATACCCCAGTTATCAAGAGGAGGAAGAAAGAATATCATTAGCTTGAATAGTGATATGCTGGTTAGAGAGATCAAGAAGAGAGAAACTAAGATTGGGACTGGATTTGCAATAGCACCAAAGAGAGTTGTTAGAATTGAAAAAGGATAGGTTAAAGCCTAAAGACTGGATAACAGAGGAGATGGAGGAGGATGAAGGAATTTTTTGCTCTGAGAGGAAGAGAATATTGGGAGAACGGGAAGCAATGAGGTGAACCAAAGTGGTTTGAGTAGGAGTATTTCGAATACCCCTACAATTCCAAGAGAGGACCTTAGACGTTAGAAGTGTTGGAAGGGGGAGAGCCTGTGGTACTCCTCGTTTTAGGACCGAGAGCTTAGAACAATCAACTACTTCGCCAATGTTTTAACTAAACAGGGGACTGAGAGGATGTCTCCTTGGGAGGGTATTATTTTGTAGGTGGCTTCGGTGGGGTACAACGCTCTTGTACCTAGTTGCTCTTTTCTTTTTTTGTGTTTCCTCTTTTTTTTTTTATGTTTGTTATTATCTCTTCCTCTTTGTTTTCCACTTTTGTAACCTTCTTTTAATCAATTAAGCAGTTTCGGTTACCGTTCAAAAAAAAAAAAAAAACTTACAAAGATCGAAGACATTAGTTACTATTGAGTTTTATCACAATACTTTTTTTTATCATTTATAGCTGTTAAAACTTTAAAAAAGAGTGGGGACCCACGAAAACTCCCGCACATATAAAAAGAAAGCACTCACATAAGTGAGGAAAGAACATCCACACAACTTAGAGGTAGAAACTCGCACATACAAGAAAGAGAGGAGACTCGCAAGTTTGGTTCATTCTGTCGGCCGCCTTATGTTGTGCCTACCTCTAATCCAACCCCCGACTTACCCGTCCTTCCCCACGTTTTGAATTTTATGCACCCAGTTGCCACTTGCGACCTAACGTGGGTCACAACTCGCAAAATAACAAAGAACAAACTGCCAAAAAGTTTACAGCTGGTTGGCCAGTGAGAGGTTTATCTTATTTTATTTTATTTTTGGGTTTGTTGGGCCTGTCACTGTGAGCGTTTCTTACATCAGATATTCAGATGCAAGGATCAATGAGTCAAAAACAGTCGGATCTCTCCTAATAAAAAAAAGAAAAAATCTAAACTGCCCGGCCAGAAATGCTGGGATTGTTACAAGTAACTGGTCATGTTGATTGAAACGTCTGCTTTGTGGAATATGATGTCATCTCTTGCATCTGTATCGTATATTTTATCTTGTTTTAAATTCACAATAAGCCAAGCCCCAAAACCAAATGGACAGCATTATACAGAGAGGATCCAAGAAAGGCCATCTGCATTAGCTCTGAAAGAGAAATGGAGGAGAAGAAGCCTCATGTAGTATGCATTCCAGCCCCTGCACAGGGACACATCAACCCCATGATGCAATTAGCGAAGCTTCTCCATTCAAGAGGCTTCTTGATCACCTTTGTTAACACTGACTTCAGTCACAAACATCTACTGAGATCTAGAGGGGCTGATTTCTTAGAGTGTTTAGACGGCTTTCGCTTTGAATCCATACCGGATGGCTTGTCATCTTTAGGAGAGGCGATGGAAGATCCCGTGCGATTCTGCAAATCCATCCATGAGAACTGTGTGTCTTCTTTCCGCGATCTGCTGAGGAAGCTCCATCACCCATCAGATGGAAGTCGAGTGACTTGCATAATTGCTGATGCAGTTGTGACCTTCACTCTAAAGATTGCTTAAGAGCTGGGCATCCCAGAGGTTCTGTTCTGTTCGAACTCTGCTTGCGGTCAAATGGCCTATTTTCACTATCAGGAGCTCATCAGAAGAGGGCTTGTACCACTCAAAGGTAAAACAACTCAGGGGACTTTTATTGGCACCACACTTTCATCTCTCCACACCACACCAAAATAGAAAAAAAATTCCTTTTCTAAACTACCCCTCTCCACTCCTCCCTCCACCCTCTTCTCTCCACACCGCACCAAGAATTTTTATTTATTTTTGGTGCGTTGTGGAGAGATGGAATTGTTGTGTACCCAAATTTAATTTGGATCCAGGTTCGGATCTAATTAATGGACCAATGAAAATTGGAACCAAGGTTTAGGTCCATGGGTTCCATATCCAAGAATATATATGTTATAAATGTATATGAATGTATTTAAGTTTATTTAGCATATTATTTAGTAGTTAGGTATCAATTTGGTCAGGTATTTCTAAATGTTCACAGTGATACTAGAAAACCATGGGCATTCAAAGGTGAATCCATTAGATGGGCAGAGTCCACATATTTGAACTTCGGTTTGATTTCTCTTTTAAGATGAATGATGTGGGATTGTTTAGTAATTGGCTAAAGTCAGTTGCACATCTTGATTTGACACTAACCAAGTATAGATAGAATCATAATATGCCAGTGTTGTCTCAAATCCTTCACTTTTGACTTCCATAAACTGAATCTAATTGTATTATCAAACCAAACACCCAATTACCAATAGTGGGTAACAGAGGAACTGGAAAACTAATACAGTTTTGGCCCTTTCATGCATTAAAATGCAGATGAGAGCTACATTAGCAATGGCTATTTAGATACTACCATTGATTGGATACCGGGTATGAAAGACATGCGACTCAGGGATCTGCCAAGCTTTATCCGAACCACAGACCCAAACGACTACTTTCTCAACTTTCACCGTGTTCAAGCTCAGAATGCTTTCAAGGCATCAACGATCATTTTCAATACATTTGATGATTTAGAACTTGAAGTTTTGCATGCCATGCGATCAATGTTCCCTCCTCGAATCTACACAATTGGCCCTCTATTTCTGCAGTGTCGTCTGATGACAGACAGCGGGTTGAATTCCATTAAATCAAGTATGTGGAAAGAAGAGGCAAATTGTCTGAAATGGCTAGATAGCCATGAAGTTGCTTCAGTCATCTATGTGAGTTTTGGGAGCACCACAGTTTCAACACCCCAACAGGTGACAGAATTTGCGTGGGGCATCGTGAATAGCAACCATCCGTTCTTGTGGGTCATTAGGCATGATCTTATAATGGGTGATCATACAAATTTCCCACAAGATTTACAACATAAGATTCAAGAAAGAGGTATGCTAGTGAGCTGGTGCCCTCAAGAGGATGTACTGGCCCACCCTTCAGTCAGCTTGTTTCTCACACATTGTGGCTGGAACTCTACACTAGAGGGCATATCATCTGGTTTGCCCATGCTCTGCTGGCCTTTCTGGGCCGAGCAACAAACCAACTGCCGCTATACTTGCAATGAGTGGGGTGTGGGCATGGAGATTGATAACAATGCAAAGAGAGAGGAGATTGAGGTCCTTATTAGGGAAATGATGGGAGGAGAGAAGGGGAAGGAGATGAGGCAGAAGGCCTTGAAGTGGAAAGAGAGTGCTGAAATTGCTACAAAGGAGGGAGGATCTTCTTACACTAATCTTGAATTATTAGTTCAAGAGTTACTTCAACCAAGAGAAAGTGAAGTAATGTAGTTGGTGTTAGCCATAAATTTTGCTTATGGCCCATTAATTATACAATGGGGCCTACTCCAACTAAATATCAGACTCACTGCTCTAAATATAAAGTTGAAAAGATAAGTTGTTTTGGAAAACCAAGAGTGGTTATACTTGTTATGTATCATTTGATATAAGAGGGGACTGTTGAACTCCTTTAATTTCTTAAGTTAATCAAATCCATTTTGCTGGCAAAAAACAAAGAAAAAAGGGCTATATAGTTGTTAATTTCATCAGGATGGGTTGGTAGCTGATAGCATTGCATAAAAGTATCTTGTTAGAGAAATTATGATAGCTGTAAATCAACACCTACTTTTGGGACTGGGACATCTCACTGGATTTCATTTGTACTGTTAAGATCTTGGATCAAAATTGTGGCAGCCACTACCTTGGCCACTATGCTAAGTTGTATTTAGTGTCACTCACATTGGAGTGAGCTAGACGGTTATTTTCCAAAGATTTTTAAAATACATAATAAGGCTTATTTATTTTCTTCTTCTCTCCAAATAATATTTTCATCCAAATCTTCTATCCTTTTATACTTAAAAGAAGATCAAAAAATCACATGAACTTACCAAATTGCAATCGATATCAAGAGTTCCTCTCAAGGGTTCTTCCGTAGGTATATCCTGATAAACACCCCCTTTTATAGAGGTATTTTTTCCTCTACACTCAACAAAAATACATTATTTATTTTGATGAAAGTTAATTTGTTATTTGTATAGAACTTTAAACTTTATTTAAGTATTATTTTATAATTTATATATCTTTTTTAATATATAGTTGTACTAAATTGCTTATTTGAATTATGAATTTAGAAATGCATAATAGAATCTAACTTAGTATAGCTAATCAACATGAATACATGGAAGAAATTAGATTAATATATATATATTATAATCATTTAGCGATACAAACTTTTTATGCACTAAATGGACTGTTGCACCCTTCTATCTCAGTTATTATAGGAAAAAACACCAATTCTAACATTTCAATATTTTGGTTAATTTAGATATTTTTTCAAAAATATTTTACGACTTTTTCAATTCACATCAGTATACTGCTATATATCAGTTGCTATGTAGCATTTTGGTCGCTGGCTCCAACACCTGCTACAACTGTTATTTTGATCCTTGGTGAGAACCACATCATCCAAACGGTAGAGTCTTGACTTAGGAAACTCAATCAATGCTCAAATCTATGTTTATACAGGACTTTGGAAAAGCAATCAATCACCACATGTACTGGATGTTCTTATTAAGGCGTAGAAATCCAATGCTGATTGTTCGGGGTGATTTGACCAGTTGTTTTGAAAGCTACATGTTTTCTTTGGGTTCAAGGAGTTTAAGAGCCATTTATGTGCAAGTAGGAATTTTCTAAGAAGGCATATAAACAACTTGAAAGCTTCAACCTTCAATGAAAAGTATACAATATATAGGAGATAGTATTAACATCTGGTGATGCTGAGCATGTATAGACATTAGTATAGACATTAATATCAGTCATCACAATTTATGGCTAGTTATAGCTAAATAAAGTCAGTATTAGTTAGAAATTTAACTCCAGTCAATATTTGAGCATGCTTCTTCTCAAAGAAGAATGCCTTAAATGATACGTGATTTCAAAATATAAATTGGATGGAACTTTTGAAGTACTTGTGCGAAGATTTTCATTGGCATCGTAAGTCAATCGTTTAAGAAGCGCATTGCATAAAAAAAAAAAAGCTTCTTAAAGTTAAAAATGATACATAAAGCATGTGCTACAATGTACATGAAATATTTTATGAAGCCTAAAAGTAGGAATGTTATCTTTACAAGTGTGTCTAAGAGAGAAATGTGGAACATGGTATTTTTCTCATATACTTAGGAACTATGATTTGGAGCAATTGAGTTGAAAAGGACATGATGTCATAAACGCAAACCAAGTAGATAAGAGAAGGTCATGGGAATTTTGGTAATTATACAGAGGCTTTTGGGGGGCTAAAAAAAGGATTTCTTGGGGCCAAGAAATTAAGTGTAGATTATATATATATCGTTTGGGCCCCGCAAAAAAAGGTTGCCCAGATACTGAAGTGAGGAACTAGGGTCCAGGAAAGCCTCATTTTCCGCTGAACATAGGTAATCGTGTCAACCCACATAAGAATCTTTGTATATGATTTCGTCTTCTTTTTTTAGTATAAGTGTGATTTTATCTTCTTGTGTGGTTTAATTGTTGATCGCGGATTTTATCCTTCCGCACACACGAGCACAACACTTCCCACTCATCATCCGTCGTCGTGGATGAATTCGTTGCCCTTCTCTTCAAAACCTTGTATATACCTTGTCGCCTAACCTTAATCTGCCACAAGTTAAAGTTGTTTTTCCATCAAATCTTCCTGCCTTAAATTTTGCATTGGACGCTCTTGCAGCCATTGTACAAGGACTTTCCTTAATGACTAGAAATCTAGGTAGCCATGGAATAAAACGACGTGCCACTTTCCTTTTGATCAGCTGGTTCCCCTGATCCAATGGCCCTAGTTTACCTATTGAACCTTTGGTCTTTTGTCTTAATTGGTCTTTTGAGTTGAATCGTGGCCAAAATGGCATTTGGGCCGTTTGGATCTTCTCCCTCGTTGATTTAATTTACCCAACCATTATGTAAATTCAACTGGGATGAAGAATGAAATCCCTCCTTGTCTAATTTGGTCCACCCCCTACAAGCATCTGGGATCATCCTTTTGGAGCCCACCAAAAATAGTGGTCAATGCATGGCCCATCCAGACCATCAGGCAATGATGCCAACTGTCTGATGTCGATGATGGAGACCAGAGAAATCCTAGGCCATAGAGCCCGCACTGACCCTAACTAACATCTCAGTCTTAAAGTAGATCCACCGAACCAACCAAAAACCATAAAAGAAGAAAACCATGGAGTCAACACAGCCCATAAATTAGAACACCAACCTCAACTCCTTAGGGCCTGCTTGGATGTGTGGTGAACTGAAGTATGGTGAGGTGAAGCAACAAATTAAGAGAGAATAAAATATAAGGTGTCATGATGATGTTTTGTATTTAGTTGTTTGGTATAGAATCTTTTTTATTTTTTGTATATAAAAGTGAAATTTTTTTGTCTTTTAGTGGAAAAAGAGTTTGCTTTATTGACTTTTTTATGGAAAAAGGGAGTTTGATATGACCCATTGTACTTTATTATATGGATTCACCTCACTTAACTTTAACAAAGTAAAGTGCCAAATCATTGTATACTTTATTATATGGTGACGTTTGAGAAAAGATTTTCTCTTTCCACTATTGTATACTATATCCAAGTTTGGTAGCCGCAAATCATCACTGATTTTTTGTACCTAAAATCTGCGATTGTTATGATTTTGGAATCCGATCTCCCCCATCGGATATGCAAATCGTGCATGCAAAAGGGGTGGGTATAAAAGCCAAAATCCCACCCCCACTTCCTACCGTCTTGATCTCTCCCGCAAACTTACTTATTGCTATGGTAGATTGGATGTTTGGAGAGATAAAGGAATCAAAGTAAAAATGAAAAGATAAGATGAAAATTCTCAAGATTTATTAATATTTAATATCAGGATTCCTGTTTGAAATGATTTTAAGGTACGTAAGTGATAAACAACACGTTTTATAGTACTTAAGAATTCACAAGTTGAAAAAAATCCAGAAAGGAGAAGACCTGAGTATAGACACCCTGAAGAAAGATATGTATTAAAATAACTTTAGAAAAGATTAACTATAAGGTTGAAATAAATAGGTGGGTTGTTTATTATCCACGGATTTTGGTGTTTAACACCAAACATGGATTGATGAAATCCTCGGTCTCTCCACACTTACAACCAAACATGGAATGCATGGAATCATTAGCTATGCAAATCCTTGACAAGAATTTTAATTCTCCCTTGGAAGAGAGGAATCCTAAATCCTGCAGATTCCCATCCGGTTACCAAACGTTCCCTTAGGGAACCAAACTTCACAGGTAACAGCTAGCTAATATGTATTACATATAGGGGTGTTCATGGCCAGGCCAACCAAAGCCTGATCCCGGCACAGCCTTCTTTAGGCCGGGCTTGCATTGAGTGAAAGAAAGCCCAAAGCCCGACCCTGCCCAGCCCATATAAGGAGTGCATGTAATTTAGTTTAATTAGGTCAAAGATTTGCTAGAATGCCCACGAAATTGATCAAAAGCCCGGTTCAGCCCCACCTAGTTGACTAAATGGGCAGCCTGACATTTATGGCTCATTCCAGTGTTTCTAAAGCAGGGCCGGGCTGCCCGCCCCTGAACACCCCTACTTACATAAGTAATAAGGAATATGTATATCCTAACTTGTTTCGCCTTTACGGGATTGATATCTTCTATTTTCTTGACTAGAAATTGGCAAGTACATGAATAACTAAATAAATAAATATTCATAGAAGTATGTATTTGCAAGAACTATAGCATAAATGGAATCAAAGATGGGCAATTTCAAACTTATTTACACTTGCAAATTTAAAACCGCTAATTAATAAATGCGTTATAATGGCATACAAAATCATTGACCATATGAGCATTTTTGAACCCATATGAGCAATTTTAGGACAACTAATTAATCAATTTATAAAGGCCAAGGCTCCCCTAAGCTCGAGCTTAGGTAGAAAATTTCGTAAGCTTGTGCTTGTGGGGCCCACCTTTGGTCCATCCAAATGGACTAAACACATGATCCCCTTAAATTGTACATGTCCACCAACTTTCGGTAAGACCCGAATTTACTGGACCGTTGGATTGACTATATATCAATCCGAATAATTTATTGACCATCAAACTCTTGGGCCTATATGGAGATGATAGGAATTACGGTTGGGGCTGATTTTTTGTAAGGGAAAAAGATCCTAGGGAGTCCTTGAAATCCCCCTCCCCCCCCCCCCCCCCCCCCCCCCCCACCCTATCCCCATGTGGGTCCCCAAGTGGGCCCCACCACACACTTGAGCTTACCTTATCCTAAGTTTGAGCTTAGGGGAGCTGGCCTCATTTATAAATGCATATATATACTTGAGAAGAATCATTGCATAAATGGAAGCACAAATGATCAATTTTGAACACATACCCTACAAATTTATAAATAATAATTAATCAATGCATTGATATAGAAAACACCTTCAACTGCTCAATTCATTACTATATAGGAAAATGACCCAAACCAAACATGAGATCCATACAACATAAGAGCATGCTTTGATCAAACCGATAAGAAAAAACAATCATAAACAAAGAAATAAACATAAGTATTTAGAAGATGCATTAGCAAAAGCATGACAAGCGCAACAGGATCATTCATTCATTCGTTGTGTAGTTGTCCTTCATTTTTTCATGAAACCAAAACCAATGAAAATAAGATATGTGGTAGTGTAGCCGCCTTGCCTAAAGAAAATGAAATGGTTTGATGTTGATTTGACAGCTAAAAAACGATTAGTACTTTGGTCACGCCATGGGCACACTGCACACAGTTAAAAATGGACGTCTAAGTTTTGGCCTTTTCTAAGCCTTATTTATTTATTTACTCATTTTCTTCATTACTTTATTTGACTTATGAGGAGGGTGTCCTTTTCAACCTTTAAGCTAGTGACCTCTTTAATTTGGATATTTCATTTGTATTTACATGGCTACATTGAGTCGGGATCATGGTTGAAAAAATGGGCCGATAATTTTAATTTATCGGTCAACAACCCTTAAAACCCTTTTCACCCATTTTGCTCATTTTCTTCTCCATTTCAACTCCTCCAAACATCAGTTGCTTGTCTTCCTTCTTAACACTTTCAACACCTCTCAGGCCATAAAAAAAAGCATATTTTTTTTAAATTTAATTAGTAAGGAAAAATCACTTACAATTCTACCAAAGTTAGTGTTTTTAATTTTTTTAGATTTGTTAAGAAATAGCTTAGAAATGATTATTGCATGTCCTTTTTTGTTGTGGGTATGTTGCATTCTCTTAGATTTACGCATCTTGATACTAGATCTATATATTGGGGGATTTAGAAATGGGTTAGTTTTATGGTTATATTTTATAAAATTTGTGATATTTTAACTTAGTTTTGTATGTATATATCTAAATCTATTTCATTGTAAACAGAATTTATACAATTTCAAAAAAGACTACAATACAGCCATACAGGATGTTATGACTTAGGGGTAGACATGTCAAACGGGCCGTGCCGGCCGCTCAAAATATAGCCCGCCAGTGCCGACGCGGCTTGCCATGGAAAAACCCTGGCAGGCCCTGGCACGACACGGCCCAGTGGCACGGCCCACAATGGGGCGGGCTGGAGCGGGCCGTGCCGTGCCGGCTAGGCGTGCCTCCATTTTTTTTCTGATAGAGTTACGTTTCGAGTTTCGACATAGGTTTGAATTTAATTTTCTATCAATAGACATATTAGTTTTTCAATAGTTACTTTTCCTAAATATTTAATTAATATATACGTAAAGTAGTTCAAACTTACACAAACATTTAACAAATGATTGAGTGGTTCAAAATAATTTAGTAATATTTACTCACATATTACTTAAGTGATATATATGAATTTTCTTTTTCTTATCAGTATTAAAAATAAAAATTAGAACACAAGCAGGGAGAATGACAAAGAGATTTAAGTGGTTCGGTTAAACTCGACCTACTCCACTGAGAAGAGAAAACCATTTTGATCTTAACTTCTTGAAGGTATCTAAATAGGATTACCTTCAAAACCTTACAATCTTTTTAGAAAAAAAAAAGAATGAAAAACTTATAAATTACAATGAATGAAAAAGTAAAAAATCAGATTTGTAGTCCACTAATGTATTCTGCTGGATCAAAATCTTCCATTGATGATGTCAACTCTTGCTTCCTCTTATCTGCCAAATACCGGTCTCGTAGGCAAACACAACACTCCACCATTTCTTCAGTTAGATTTGTTCTTCTATCATCTACTACACGTCCACCTACACTAAAAGAATGTTCTGATGCTACAGAAGACATAGGAATAGTCAATAGATCACGAGCCATAGCTACCAACACCGGATAAATGCTTTCTTGTTGCTTCCACCAAGCTAAAAGGTCAAAACTAGATGCATCCTGCACCCGTATTACAATGACGTCAAGATACAATGATAACTCCATCACAGTGTTACTTGACCTTGAGCTGGATCCATGCCTGTGGACAGAGAAGAATACCACACATCCCACTCACCAACACCTGTTAGCTGGACTTCTGAATTGCCCATACTAAGCCCAGCTGTACCCATTTGCTCACAATAAAGTTAAAAAAGTTCTTGTAAATTTGCCCTTATATTTAAAAAAATATTTAAATCTATATAATTCATATTTTTATTTATTCCATCAATAAAAAACTGTACACCACTTAATTTTAACCTAGGATCAAATACAGCAGCTAAAGAAAATGTTATTGGAGCTTCTTTCCAATATTTATTAAACTTTTCTTCCATATCTATAGTAGTGCTACCCAGTAAAAAATGATCTCTAAATCTACTGAATTGTAACGTAATTTTAAAAAGCTTCATTAGATGTGGGATAATATATCCCAAAAAAAAATAACGTTGAAGTATAAAAAGCTTCTAATAAATCTCTTATATGAGCACATAACTCCCAATGTTCATCACTAATCATCAAATCTTGTGCATGAAAAGCACAAAATTCATTCAAAATAGTTTTTCGAGAAAGTTTCTTGTTTAATAAATCATACATAGAATTCCATCTATGTTCTACCTCTTTAGGCATTTTAATAGCTGATACGCCTTGCCTCGCACATATTTGGGCATACAATTGTCTTCTTTGTGCGGAGCAAAAAATAAATCTAGCAATGTCTTTAATAGCATCTGTGTAACTTATAATATGCTTTAAACCAATAGTTGCAATAAGATTTAAGATGTGACATACACATCTATTTTGAAAGATATAACTATCTATCAAAGTTGCAAATGGCATCTGCATATTCTCATTAATTCAATAGCCACTGTATTATTACTGTCATTATCTAAAGTTACAGATAAAACTTTTTTCTTAATATTATATTCATCTAGTTTTTTCCAAAATTAATGTACTTATTCTAGTTCCATTGTGTGGCCATCCAAGACAGCTAAAACTAAGTATACGTTTATTCATAATCCATCTTGCATCTATATTATGTGCAGTAATACAAAGATAATTACTATCACCCCCTTTAGAAGTCCACATATCTGTGGTTATGGCTATTCTACTAGGAATTTCTGCAAGGTAATTTTTTATATTTGTTTTCTCTTCCTGCCAGAGTCTAATAGCATCATTTCTAGCTGTATTTCTTGAAATACTGTGAATTTGTGGTTGACAGTATTGCTGGACCCATTGTTCAAAAAGATTATTTTTAACAAAAGCAAATGGTAATCCGGATAAAACAATCATTTTAAGAAGACCTTGTCTAGCACTTTGTACATTAAAAGAAAACATACTCAAACTGCTACTACTACTACCACCACCAGTAGTAGAAGTTTGGGTCTGTGAACCAGGCCTCCCTGTCCCTGCATTCTCTGGCTTATGCTTTATTAAACATGTGTTCCTATGTCTTAACAAATGGCCGATACCCCCTTTTGACCGGGCACTATAACTCTTACCACACAATTTGCATTTTGCCTTTTCTACATTCTTTCCATTTTCAATAACATCATACCTTGTATATATATCCCAAACTGCTGAAGTTTTACTCCTCTTGTTTGGCTTATGGGAACTCTGAGTCTGAGGAAAGGGGGGTGGTAAATCACCTACTTCATCTTGTAATTCAATAAAACTTTCTTCTACCTCAAAATTAACGGAAATAGATTCTGTGGGAAATCTTCTAGCCATATTTCAAAAAAAAAAAAAATTTATAAATAATAACAGTAATAGGCTAATAGCCTTCTTTGGTGATAATTTATTATAAGAAATGGGAGAAAATGAGAGTTAATATAATATAATATAAACTTATATATATGGAATCTCAAATCTAAATAATATAAATACCTCTAAATCTTTGAAGGCCCCCTTAATCTTGTCTCTTGATGACTTGATCTTTAGCCCTCCAAAACTTCTTAAAGAGTGAAAGAATTGAATGCTTTGAGAGAAAGTTAGAGAATGAGAGAGTTATGTAAATTGGTGAGAAATGAGTGTGTAAATTGGTGAGGAATGAGAATGGGAGGGTGAGGGTATTTATAGACTTAGTATAATGAAAAATGACATAAAATACCCCTCATATGACCGTTTATAGTTGTGGGGGGGGGTAAAATGGTCTTTTTTTCAAAATATGGCCGTTTTTTTGGCTGTTGGGCAGGCCTGGCGGGCTGGCGGGCCGGGCTAGCGTGCTGCGGGCTGGCGGGCCGGGCTAGCGTGCTGCGGGCTGGCGGGCTGGCGGGCTGGCTGGCTTGGCAGCCGAACGGGCCGCAGGGGTCAGCCTGTTTGCCAGGTGTCACGGGCCGTGCCCAGTGGGCCGTGCCGTGCCACGGCCCGTTGACTAGCGGGCCGGCCGGCCCACTTGACATCTCTACTTAGGGAGACCGATAATTTTATTTATAGGTGTTACTAATGGAAAATAATAATTTTTTACAACATTTTATAATATTCTAGATTTTCTAGATATTTTCTCATAATTTCTTTGACTGCGAAGAATTCACACCGCGACGGACCATGATACCACGATTTTGGGGATGGCCGATACCGCGATTTTGAACCATGGTCAGAATCCTCTAATACTTCCACTTGAAGAAATTCTGAGTTGGGGCGAATCCATGGTGGGGCACGCTTATTTATAAATCAAGCAGCAGAAATAACTGCCTTTCAGGTAATATCAGATTTTACTTAAATGGGAGTTGGTCATATCATAAAATTAATTATTTGATTAAATATAATTAGTAATAATTATGTTTTTTTTATATCAAAATATTCAATCCTAACCTTCTTCATCATTGATGGGTTCTACGGTAGCCCATCTCCATCTCAAACTATAGTAGGTACTTCTTACTAAATTGTCAAACATTTGACCTATCTCTTCTAGGTCCCTACTTTGGCAAGACCTGCATGTTAAGGGAGAATGGAGAGAGAAATTGAGGACACAAGGACCTATTTATTGCATTATACTAAATCCATTACATTTACCAATATCAAAACATTCAATCCTAAGTTCTTCATGTTAGGTTTATGTCTTGTATTCCGGTTTGACCGGATGGTTCATTGGATTGGCCAATGACCAGGTTTAGGGTCAAGGGTATTTTGGTCATTGTATCGGGGCTTTCTTGAGGACCAAGAAAGTAGAGATTATATAATGATGTAATCAATAACCTTAGACTCGGAGGGGAGAGGTGAGAGCTCTCTCTCTCCCGTGGTTCTCAACCATGGAAGGGGGCAGATGTGAGAACAAGATTGAGACCTATGGAGAAAGACTGAAAGAATAGGCCAAGTATTAAAGGGTTTGGAATCTTTATAACGAGTTGTTCAATTTCCTGTATAGTAAACTCCTCATAGCCCAGTGGACTTAGGCAATTGTTCAACCACGTAAATCTATTGTGCTCTTGTGTCGTGTGGTTGCTTGTAGTGTGATTGATCGTGCGTGTTGACCCTATTTAATCCCCAACGATTGGTATCAAAGTGAGAGCGAGGTTGAAGATCCTCATGTTTTTTAGCGAGTTCCTCGGGTTTCGCTGGAGGTGGAGATCGCTCATAAAGCCTAAGGGTTTCCTAGGGCTAGGGCTGCATAGATCGAAGGAGGTTCGGGTTTGAATCTCAGAGGACAATGATCGTTCAGATCAGTCGCAGAAAGTCATCCATGTTTGGAAACAAAGAGGCATAACAATCTCTCTGAAGAAGGGTATTCAAAACCCTCTGATTTAACATTACCGACAACTCCCTGCTATCGGTGTCGTAGTCGCCGAAGAGGTAATAGGCCGAAGGATTCTTCCATGGAAGCACAAATAGGTTTGACTCCATGTTGCAGAAAATGGAATCGAAGGAGTCCTTTGTTTGCAGGTTCCATTGTAGATCATGGATCAGTTTGGCAGAAGGAAGATCAGTTGTAGCAGATCGTCGGTGGCAAATATCAGAGGAGTTTTACACGCCATGCTCGGAGAAGAAGCGCAATCAGAAGATCAGAGCAGATCAGCCAGGTCAAGGTGGGTTATAGACGCTTGCTGCAAATCGAAAAGGATAGCCGCATGGCACTGCTCTGTTCCTGTTCTGATTTCAGAACCTATCGGCGAAGATCGCCAGAAGAAGAAGACGATTGCAAAAGATGATCGCAGGGTGATAAAGTTGTTGGAACTTCCTAGCCGTTAAGGTTCCTTGTTTTCAGTGTTTAGTTATAGTCATGCACCACGATTCGTTTAGTTATAGTCATGCACCACGATTCTAGGTCCTGTAAAATCGTGGGTTTATTGTTTCCTTTTTATTTTCATTGTAAGGCTATTTAATAGCCAGAAGTGTTATTCAATTGATAGAGAATTCTCCCAGTTTTTTAGTGCAATCACGTTTTGTGTTCACAAAAGCTTTCTACTATTCTCTTGGTTATAATATCTGGTATCAGAGCCCCATCACAGGGCCTGCTCAAAGCCTGCAACACAGTCACCAGCGTGAAGGAACAAAGATATGGCATCTGAAAACAACTTCGTGCAACCTGCCATTCCAAAGCGTGATGGACACTATGATCACTGGAGTATGCTGATGGAAAATTTTCTACGTTCCAAAGAGTATTGGAACTTGGTGGAGACAGGGATCACTGCAGCAGCAGAAGGAGTTGATCCAAGTGCAGCACAAAAGAAAGAGATTGAAGATCAGAAGTTGAAGGACCTGAAATGCAAGAACTACTTGTTCCAAGCCCTCGATCGATCGATCTTGGAGACAATATTGAAGAAGGACACAGCGAAAGAAATCTGGGATTCCTTGAAGCAGAAATATCAAGGAACAGCATGTGTAAAACGTGCCCAATTGCAGGCTCTCCGAAAAGAGTTTGAAGTGCTGCAAATGAACGCTGGAGAATCGGTCAACGACTATTTTGGAAGGACTCTCATCATTGCCAATAAAATGAGGATTCATGGGGAGCAAATGAAGGATGTGGTGATCATTGAAAAGATCTTGAGGTCTATGACTCCGAAATATAACTACGTTGTATGTTCTATTGAAGAATCCAATGACTTGGATACTTTGTCCATCGATGAGCTTCAAAGTAGTCTGTTGGTTCATGAACAAAGAATTAGTCGCCATGTTGGAGTGGAAGAACAAGCATTGCAAGTCACTTCTGGAGCACAGCAAGGAGGGCGAGGCAGAGGTCGGAGTACCTATTGTGGAAGAGGAAGAGGAAGGGGTAGATTTGGGTTTGACAAATCAACCATAGAATGTTATAATTGTCATGAGCTAGGACATTTTCAATGGGAGTGCCCAAAGAAAGAAAGGGATCAAAAGTCAAACTATGCAGAGACAAAAGAAGAGATGTCGTTGATGTCACATGTTGATTTCAAGGAAGCTGAAACAGAGCACATTTGGTTCCTTGATTCTGGGTGTAGCAACCATATGTCTGGCAAGAGGGATATATTTATTGCCTTAGATAGCAGTTTCAGAGAATCAGTAAAGATGGGGAATGACTCATGTCTTACTGTTTAAGGCAAAGGCAGAGTTCGATTGGAGGTGAATGGAATTATTCATGTGATCATGGATGTTTTCTTTGTACCAGAACTGAAAAACAATCTGCTAAGCATCGGACAGCTGCAAGAAAAGGGACTCGCTGTGCTCATTCAACAAGGAAAATGTAAGATCTTTCATCCTGAGAAAGGTCTAATCATTGAAACTGAGATGACTCATAATAGAATGTTTGTTGTGCTCGCTCACTGCCCACCATCAAGAGAGCAAAAGTGTTTCTCCACTCTGACCACGGACCAGGCCACTCTTTGGCATTGTCGATATGGACACCTCAGCTGGAATGGACTCAAGGTGCTACAGCAAAAGAAAATATTGGTGGAAGGGTTACCACAATTCAAAGCTATTCAACGAGTATGTGAAGGCTGTCTGATAGGAAGACAGCACCGTGATCCATTCCCAAAGGAAAGCATATGGAGGGCTTCCAAAATTCTTCAGTTGGTGCACGCTGACATATGTGGCCCAATCAATCCAATTTCGAACAGCAGCAAAAGGTATCTAATCACCTTTATTGACGATTTCAGTAGAAAAACTTGGGTTTATTTCTTGATAGAAAAGTCAGAAGCCTTTGCTACTTTCAAAGCCTACAAAGCTAGGGTTGAGAAGGAAACAGGAGCATTCATTCGAAGTCTGAGAACAGATCGAGGGGGTGAGTTCACATCACAAGAGTTCACACGCTTCTGTAATGAGAATGGGATACACAGACAATTGACAGCTGCATACACTCCCCAACAAAACGGTGTCGCCGAGAGAAAAAATCGAACCATTATGAATATGGTGCGAAGTATGTTGTCAGAGAAGCGAATTCCTAAAACATTTTGGCCTGAAGCTGTGAATTGGGCGGTGTATGTGCTGAATAGAAGTCCAACTCTTGCCGTGAAAAGCAAGACACCTGCAGAAGCTTGGAATGGACTTAAACCATCAGTGGAGCATTTCAGAGTCTTTGGCTGTATATCGCATGTCCACGTACCAGACAACAAGAGAGTGAAGCTTGATGCCAAGAGTCTCAAATGTGTCTTGCTGGGAGTAAGTGAAGAATCTAAAGCTTACAGGCTGTTTGATCCTATTTCAAAGAAGATAATCATTAGCAGAGATGTGGTCTTTGAAGAAGACCAAGAGTGGCATTCGGATGATAGTCACAAGCAAGCCATAGTGGCTGATTTAGAGTGGGAAGTTGATGGTGAAACAAGTACAGAAAAGGAAAGCAATAAAGATGAGTCTGAGGCAGTTGAAGAACTGGAAGATAATAGGTCCGATAACAGAAACTGTTTTGAAGGAGATACCTCAAATGTCGAGGACTCACTTCCAGAAAGAAGAACACGAAGGCCCCCAGCATGGATGAGAGACTATGAGACTGGTCAAGGTCTCTTCGATGAAGAAGGTGTCAATATAGCTCGTCTAGCTTTGTTCACCAATAGTGATCCAACGACATTTGAAGAAGCTGTGAAAAGTGAAAAATGGAGACATGCCATGAATCAAGAAATTGAAGCAATTGAGAGGAATAAGACATGGGAATTAACAAATCTGCCATCAGGAGGAAAGACTGTTGGAGTGAAATGGATTTTTAAAACAAAACTCAATGAGCATGGGGAAGTAGACAAGTATAAGGCGCGCCTAGTTGCTAAGGGATACAGCCAACGATATGGAGTGGATTATGCAGAAGTATTTGCACCAGTGGCTCGCTTGGATACAATTCGAATTGTGATTTCCATTGCTGCACATAACAGTTGGTCGATTTACCAACTTGACCTCAAATCGGCCTTCCTGCATGGAGAAATTAATGAAGAGGTATTTGTTGATCAACCTCCATGTTATGAACAGAAAGGGGAAGAATCAAAAGTCTATCGACTCAAGAAAGCATTGTATGGACTCAAACAAGCTCCCCGAGCTTGGTACAGTCGCATAGAGTCATACTTTGTCAAAGAAGGCTTCAACAAATGCCCCTACGAACATACTTTGTTTACTAAAACAGCGGTTGGAGGTAAAATATTGATTGTTTGTCTTTATGTTGATGACCTTATATTTACAGGGAATGATGAAGTTATGTTTGAACAATTTAAGAAGTCCATGATGGTTGAATTTGACATGACTGATCTCGGGAAAATGAGATACTTTTTGGGCATTGAAGTGTTGCAAAAGGAAGATGGCATCTTTATTACCCAACGAAAGTATGCTCAAGAGATTCTAGAAAGATTCAACATGGGCCAGTGCAACTCAGTGCAACTCAGTGCAAAATCCAATGGTTCCTGGGTTTAGACTCACAAGGGATGAAGGAGGAGTGGGAGTCGATGGTACTCTCTACAAGCAGATGGTGGGAAGCCTCATGTATCTAACTGCCACACGCCCTGATTTGATGTTTGTTGTGAGTCTAATCAGCAGGTACATGGAACGCCCCACTGAGTCTCATTTGATGGCAGCAAAAAGGATTCTAAGGTATGTGAAGGGAACATCTAGCTTTGGGGTGTTTTATCGGAAGGGAGGAAATGACGAGCTCTTTGGTTACACGGACAGTGATTATGCCGGAGATCAGGATGACAGAAAGAGCACTTCAGGCTATGTCTTTATGATGAATTCAAGTGCAGTATCTTGGTCTTCCAAGAAACAACCAGTGGTTACTCTTTCTACCACCGAAGCTGAGTTTATTGCTGCAGCATCAGGTGCTTGTCAAGTTGTTTGGTTACGGAGAATTTTTAAAATTCTAAGTCATGAGCAGTCCGGACCGACTGTGGTGTACTGCGACAACATTTCAGCCATCGAACTCTCAAAGAATCCTGTAATACATGGCCGTAGCAAGCACATAGACGTTCGTTTTCATTTTCTTCGAGATCTGGTCAAAGATGGAGTAGTGGAGCTAACACAGTGTTCTACCCACGAGCAAATTGCAGATGTCATGACTAAACCGTTGCGGTTCGAAGGTTTTTCGAAGATGCGTGAATCCTTGGGTGTTTGCGAATTCCCTGGAATAAACTGATTGTCAATGACATTCAGTTTAAGGGAGGATGATAAAGTTGTTGGAACTTCCTAGCCGTTAAGGTTCCTTGTTTTCAGTGTTTAGTTATAGTCATGCACCATGATTCATTTAGTTATAGTCATGCACCACGATTCTAGGTCCTGTAAAATCGTGGGTTTATTGTTTCCTTTTTATTTTCATTGTAATGCTATTTAATAGCCAGAAGTGTTATTCAATCAGATAAGAATTCTCCCAGTTTTCTAGAGCAATCAGGTTTTGTGTTCACAAAAGCTTTCTACTATTCTCTTGGTTATAACACAGGGGACCAATTTCAGCAGGCCATTGCTGGTGTAGCGGATATCGAAGAAGAAAGACCGCACCATCGCCCAGAATCAATATAGTCGCACGCTCTGCAAGTTGAGGACATGTCGATCTTTGCAGTCTCAGATAATACAATCGCAGAGAGTTCTGTCAATCAAAAGGTGGACCACGCGTTGTTGTAGAGAGAATCCAGACTCTGTTTCAGGTTGATGTTGCCAAAGAAGTAATAGAAGGATTCAGCCTGGGCGCTTGCAGAGCTTCTGTTGCTGAACAAAACGTAGGGAGAAGAAGGCCCCATTTACAATGTTGGTCCCAGGCCAATTCGGGTCGAGTTCGACCCAAGCCAATTCAGAAGCCCATTAGGAAAGCAGTAGTGCAGACTGCAGAGGCTGACGCAAGCAAGTGACGTCAGCAGTACGGTCAAACAAGTAGTTTGACCAGATCAACGGCAGAAATTGTTTAATTGATATCATGATCATCCAAAGCCTGATCAGAGATCCATTTGCACCGATGGACTCGTTACGAACAGATTTACACAATTGTAGAAAGGGATTGGAAATTCAACGGTCAACGGGTGAGCTTGACTGATCGGAGGGTAAAAAAAACATTTCTCCGATATCGGAGCCATCCGGAGTCGAATTTCATATCTGTTTTTTCTAGCATGCTTATAGTAATGAGATCTATAGCGTGGTGCAGAGATCAAGGTCAGAGTCCAGTCAGCTGGATTCGATGACTGAAGCAAGCCCAGTCGGTAGATATCGCTGACATCATCAATGCAAGGTCAAAAGGGGCTAAGTAGGGTTTGTAGTTCACTGAATTGAAAGTGTTCATTTCAAAGACAAATGTTGCCGAATCACATGTGATGCTGCTCATCTTCCCAAAGTTCAGTTAGCGAAGAGGGAGCAAGCAGGAGCTGATGTCATGCCTACATCAGCAGTGGTCAAACAGAGGTTTTGACAAATTGAAAGCAGGGATTTAGACCGGGGTAAAACACATATTTGATCGTTCGAAGGCAGAGGTTGTTCTGCAGTTGTAGAGTCATCAAGACTCGGATTCCCGATCCGTTCACTTCACAAGGGTGCTAAAGTCAAAGCAGTTTGAAGGCTGGATAGTGAGTGATTCAAATATCGACATCACTCGAACTCGTCAATGGATTCAAGCCTCAAAGTTCGAGGTGGAGTTTGACGAGAAGACGCGCTTTGCTCAAAGTTCAAGTGCTGGTTCAACATGTCAAAATGTTGAAGAATGAAGACTGCGCCATCGGTGCAAGGAGGTACCTGTCAACGAGGTACAGGAAGGAATTGCCGGTTATCTTCAAGGTGGCTCGAGTTCAGAATGTTGAAGAATGAAGACTGCGCCATCGGTGCAGGGTGATACCTATCAGCGAGGTACGATAAGAAATTACCGGTTATCTTCAAGGTGGCTCGAGTTCTACAGAATTCAAGCCAATGTGGAGATTGTTCGGTTTATGTCTTGTATTCTGGTTTGGTTCTTTGGGTTGGCCAATGACCAGGTTTATGGTCAAGGGTATTTTGGTCATTGTGGTTTTACTTTATTTATAAAAAAGCCTTCACCATTTAAGATTTCTAGTAGCCGCTTCAAACATGAAACTATTTCTAAAAACAAGATTGGCTAAGAAATTATTTGATACCAAACCCATCTGATCATAACGGGTATGGGTTGGTCGGATTTCATACAGTGTATCCAATAATCCTTATGAATTTATAGTTTTTCTTTTCTTTTCTTTGTTTTGTTTGTTTGGACAACGATATCCCCCATGATATTTGACCCAAGAGATAGGACTAATACCCCTGGTGCACCAGGTAAAGATGTGGCGTGCCGTGGGGAGCAAGTCCATGCCTTATAGAAATGAACCAACACCTAATCAAGTATATTATAAATTTAGAATTTTAATAAAAGAAGATAATTTTTACTTTCATACATGATTTTCATCAAATGAGGCAAAAAGGTAAACAATCCAAAGCTGCTTTAACTCTATTCCGATTGATATTTCTAAGTTCATATTTGCTCGGGATCCATCAAAACTTGTGTTGCAAATGGATATCCGATTATATTGAGGTCTTTGATTCCTAATAAAGCAAGTATGCATCCTATATTTAGATTTGGGAGAAATTCGGATCTAGAAAAGGATCTTTATATGTTCTCACCCAAGTATCCAGATTAAAGACAATTACTTTGACATATTTTAAGTATATATAAGTTTTAAGGGCCAACATAGCTTAAGTTATATTCAGATTTAAGAGTCTACTTATTTTTAATCATATGTTATTTAATAGCTCAATTTATATATTTAAAGAGTTATTTTCAAGATGTTTTATACAATTATAGTAATGCACTCTATATCTTATTTTAGATTCATAATTAAATCCATTCTTTTTTGTTGATATACAAGTATAGCTTCCATGTCAAAATCAAATCTCAACTCCAAGCTATAAACATAGACCTGGGTCCGGAATCCACCATGGTTCCACCCTAGTTCCAACCTCTTTGTATCCTTAGTCAAAACAATTGACAAATGATCCTCTAATAAGAAGAGATCGGGCCAAGGCAAATGTTTAACAGAACCAACAATTCATGAACTTGGACTTCTAATCCTTTATTTGGGTGTCTGTTAAACCAATATGACAAAGGTTACCCGATTTTTTATTAGTCATGACTTAACACACAAGAAATAAAAAATATATATATAGTTTGTTAATTTCTTGTCCGATCATCTATGACCAAGGTTGTCTAGGAATTCCTCTAATGAAATTACTCAAAAGTAATTAACCTAATAGAGTCTCTTTATTTAGAAAAAACTTCACCACCTTAGGGTTTTTTTTTTTTTTTTTATGCATCTCACTACCTTAGTTGGTATCAAGTTTTTTCTGTCTTTACATGTTGAAGATGACTTGTGATCATCAATCTAATCCATTCAAAAATACGCATCAACTTACAAGGACAGAAGACATTAATTACTATTGAGTTTTGTCACAACACTTTTTTATCATTTATTATAGCTATTAAATTTTGAAAAAGGGCAAGGACCCATGAGAGCGCCCATACATATAAAAAGAGAGCACTCACACAAGTGAGGAAAGAACATTCATACAACGTCGAGGGAGAAACTCGCACATACAAGAAGAGGAGACTCGCAAACTTGAATCATTCTATCGGCCGCCTTATGTTGTGCCTACCTCTAATCCTACCCCTGACTTACCCGTCCTTCTCCACATCTTGAATTTTATGCATCCAGTTGCCACTTGCGAAGTAACAAAGAACAAACTGCCAAAAAGTTCGCTGGTTGGCCTGTGAGAGGTTTATCTTATTTTACTTTATTTTTGGGTTGGTTGGGCCTGTCCCTGTGATCGTTTCTTACATCAGATGCAAGGATCAATGAATCAAAAAAGTAACTGGACATGTTGGTTGAAACGTCTCCTTTGTGGAATATGATGTGATCTCTTACGTCTGTTTCGTATATTTTATCTTGTTTTAAAGCATTGATATCTCTATTTCTACACTCTTAAGTCTTTAACTTTGAATTTTTCTTTTTTCTTAGATGAATGCTTTCTCACCGCACCTACCTTCTCTTATAATTTAATGGAGAAAGCCAAAAGAAATCCAAGTTTAACCTCTAAAACTTTTTTCATTTTTGAATGGTAAGTTTAACCTCTAAACTTACACCTAAATCTTATGAGAGCCAGTTGGATGCATGTTCAGATCAGGAGTGGCCAAATATCATTCAAAATAAAACCATCGGAATCTTTGATCTTAGGGGGCTCAAAGTTTAATGATTTTATTCGTGGGTATTTTATTCTGTCTCAATCTAACTGTAAATGATGATTGGTTTAGTGTCAAATTTAGATTAATTTCAAATGAAGGGGGAATGTGTGTAGGAGGGTTGGATTGATTGTTATTGGTTCCCACTAGAGTATTGTGGTTATAGTTATATCCAGCAAAGCTAATGCCTTTCTAACATTTGCTCTTTAACTGCTGCTTTTTCTTCTTTTTTTTTCAAATCAATTGTGTAGCTAGCCCACATGTAAGAAACTAGATGAAGGATGAGATCAATAAAAGCCCCCGAGAAACCAACTCTAAATAGAGTTAAAGTTGAAAGTTACCCCATATAAGGATTGGTTGATAACAATCAATAGCGAATTTAATTATCGTCTTAGTCTCATCTCATCAATTTATTGACTTAAAAATCACTTCTGAATTCTGAATAATGATATCTAAGGGCACATTGGATGGATAACAAATTCACAATGAGCCAAGCCCCAAAACGAAATGGTCAACATCCAAACAAAACAATAATGAAAAGAGAGAGATTTATTCACCACCTTGGCCCCCGTCCCATCTTATACGGCGTCTAATTGAGTGAAAAAACAATATTGACAATAGATATAGATAGATACAGAGAGGATCCAAGAAAGGCCCTCTGCATTAGCTCTGAGAGAGAAATAATGGAGGAGGAGAAGAAGCCTCATGTAGTATGCATCCCATGCCCAGTCCAAGGCCACATCAACCCCATGATGCAATTAGCAAAGCTTCTCCATTCAAGAGGCTTCTTGATAACCTTTGTTAACACTGATTTCAGTCACAAACATCTACTGAGATCTAGAGGGGCTGATTCCTTAAGAGTGTTTAGACGGCTTTCGCTTTGAATCCATACCGGATGGCTTGTCATCTTTAGGAGAGGCGATGGAAGATCCTGTGGGATTCTGCAAATCCATCCATGAAAACTGTGTGTCTCCTTTCTGCGATCTGCTGAGGAAGCTCCATCACCCATCAGATGGAAGTCGAGTGACTTGCATAATTGCTGATGCAGTTGTGACCTTCACTCTAAAGATTGCTGAAGAGCTGGGCATCCCAGAGGTTCTGTTCTGTTCGAACTCTGCTTGCGCTCAAATGGCCTATTTTCACTATCAGGAGCTCATCAGAAGAGGGCTTGTACCACTCAAAGGTAAAACATGGGCATTTCTAAATGTTCACAGTGATACTAGAAAACCATGGGCATTCAAAGGTGAATCCATTAGATGGACAGAGTCCACATATTTGAACTTTGGTTTGATTTCTTTTTTTTAAATGAATGATGTGGGACCGTTTAGTAGTTGGCTAAAGTATAGATAGAATCATAATATGCAAGTGTTGTCTCAAATCCTTCACTTTTGACTTCCATAAACTGAATCTATTTGTATTATCAAACCAAACACCCAATTACCAATAGTGGGTAACAGCGGAACTGGAAAACTAATATAGTTTTGGCCCTTTCATGCATTAAAATGCAGATGAGAGCTACATTAGCAATGGCTATTTAGATACTACCATTGATTGGATACCGGATATGAAAGACATGAGACTCAGGGATCTGCCAAGCTTTATCCGAACCACAGACCCAAACGACTACTTTCTCAACTTCCTTCGTGATCAAGCTCAGAAGGGTTTCAAGGCATCAATGATCATTTTCAATACATTTGATGATTTAGAACTTGAAGTTTTACATGCCATGCGATCAATGTTCACTCCTCGAATCTACACAATTGGCCCTCTATCTCTGCAGATGAAAGACAGCGGGTTGAACTCCATTAAATCAAGTATGTGGAAAGAAGAGGCAAATTGTCTGAAATGGCTAGATAGCCATGAAGTTGCTTCAGTCATCTATGTGAGTTTTGGGAGCACCACAGTTTCAACACCCCAACAGGTGACAGAATTTGCGTGGGGCATCGTGAATAGCAACCATCCGTTCTTGTGGGTCATTAGGCATGATCTTATAATGGGTGATCATACAAATTTCCCACAAGATTTGCAACATAAGATTCAAGAAAGAGGTATGCTAGTGAGCTGGTGCCCTCAAGAGGATGTGCTGGCCCACCCTTCAGTCAGCTTGTTTCTCACACACTGTGGCTGGAACTCTACACTAGAGGGCATATCATCTGGTGTGCCCATGCTCTGCTGGCCTTTCTGGGCAGAGCAACAAACCAACTGCCGCTATACTTGCAATGAGTGGGGTGTGGGCATGGAGATTGATAACAATGCAAAGAGAGAGGAGATTGAGGTCCTTATTAGGGAAATGATGGGAGGAGAGAAGGGGAAGGAGATGAGGCAGAAGGCCTTGAAGTGGAAAGAGTGTGCTGAAATTGCTACAAAGGAGGGAGGATCTTCTTACACTAATCTTGAATTATTAGTTCAAGAGTTACTTCAACCAAGAGAAAGTGAAGTGATGTAGTTGGTGTTAGGCATAAATTCTGCTTATGGCCCATTAATTATACAATGGGGCCTACTCCAACAAAATATCAGACTCACTGCTCTAAATATAAAGTTGACAAGATAAGTTGTTTTGGAAAAACAAGAGTGGTTATATTTGTTATGTATCATTTGATATAAGAGGGGTCTGTTGAACTCCTTTAATTTCTTAAGTTGATCCAATCCATTTTGCTGGCAAAAAACAAAGAAAAAAGGGCTATATAGTTGTTAATTCCATCAGGAAGGGTTGGTAGCTAATAGCATTGCATAAAATTATCTTGTTAGAGAAATTATGACAGTTGTAAATCAACACCTACTTTTGGGACTGAGACATCTCACTGGGATCTCATTTGTACCATGAAGATCATGGATCAAAATTGTGGCTGCCACGTAGTATAGCAGCCACCTTAGCCACTATACTAAGTGGTATTTAGCGCCACTCACATTCGCAACAGCTACTGCAAGTCCGCTACGAGGCCGTTACGGAGAGAGCCAGACTGTTATTTTCCAAAGACTTTTAAAATGCATAATAAGGCTTATTTATTTTCTTCTTCTCTCTAAATAATATTTTCATCCAACTCTTCTACCCTTTTTTACTTAAAAGAATATCAGAAAATCACATGAACTTACCAAATTGCAATCGATAAAAGAGTTCCTCTCACGGGCTCTTCTTTAGGTATGTCTTGATAAACACCCCCTTTTATAGAAGTATTCTTTTCTCTTCACTCAACAAAAATATATTATTTATTTTGATGAAAGTTAATTTGTTATTTGGATAGAACTTTAAACTTTATTTAAGTATTATTTTATAATGTATATATCCTTTATATATAGTTGTACTAAATTGCTTATTTGAATTATGAATTTAGAAATGCATAATAGAATCTAACTTAGTGTAGCTAATCAACATGAATACATTGAAGAAATTAGATTAATATATATATATTATAATCATTTAGTGATACAAACTTTTTATGCACTAAATGGACTGTTGCACCCTTCTATCTCAGTTATTATAGGAAAAAATATCAAATTCTAACATTTTTCAATATTCTGGTTAATTTGGATATTCTTTCAAAAATATTTTACCACTTTTTCGATTCACACCGGTATGCTGCTATATATCAGCCACTATGTAGCATTTTGGTCACTGGCTTCTATACCTGCTGCAACCCTATTTTGATCCTTGGTGACAACCACATCATCCAAACAGTAGAGTCTTGAGTACTTGGAAAACTCAATCAATGCTCAAATCTATATTTATACAGGACTCAGGAAAAGTAATCAATCACCGCATGTTGGATTTTCTTATTAAGGTGTAGAAGTCCAATGATGATTGTTCGGAGTGATTTGACCAGATGTTTTGAAAGGTACATGTTTTCTTTGGGTTCTAGCCTTCTAGGAGTTTAAGAGCCATTTATATGCAAGTAGGAATTTTCTAAGAAGGCATATGAACAACTTGAAAGCTTCAACCTTCAATGAAAAGCATACAATATATAGGAGATAGTATTAACATATGGTAATGCTGAGCATGTATAGACATTAATATCAGTCATCACAATTTATGGTTAGTTATAGCTAAATAAAGTAAATATTAGTTAGAAATTTCACTATGGTCAATATTTTAGCATGCTTCTTCTCAAAGAAGAATGTCTTAAATGATACGCGATTTCAAAATATAAATTGGGTGGAACTTTTAAAGTACTTGTGCGAAGATTTTCATTGGCATAGTAAGTCAATCGTTTAAGAAGCGCATTACATTCAAAAAAGCTTCTTAAAAGTTAAAAGTTATACATAAAATATGTGCTACACTGTACAAGAAATATTTTATCAAGCCTAAAATAGGAATGTTTATCTTTCATGTGTGCCTAAGAAAGAAATGTGCAACATGGTATTTTTCTCATATACTTAGGACCTGTGATTGTAGCATATTTGAGTTATAAAGGACATGAAGTCATAAAGCAAACCCAAGTAGATAAGAGAAGTTTATGCTAACTTCGATGTTAGATGTCAATAAAAGTCATCCTCCATAAGAGACACCATTTTCTTAATTGATTAAAAAAAACTATGACAAAACACCTCATGTGATCACTTAAAGTTTGACACATGCAAGGTATCATTTCATATGAGTTGAGCTGAAATCCATATATTGAAACTAAAGAGTTATTAGCCAAAGTTATACAGATGGAGGAAGCGATGTTGATATATAAGATTATCCTCATCATCAATATTGTTTCGGAAACAATCAATTCTTAGACTTCGACATGTAGACACCTTTTATCTTTGACCAAAACTTACATGTCTTCTATAATATTAAAGAGCACCTCATACACAAGATACAAAATGGATCTCCCAAATCTAGATCTTCCCATTCGCCAAGGGTTCAGGTCCAGGTAGGCTGGTCAATTTAGCCCGGTGAAATGCGTACCCGGCCCGGCCCGTACCAAGTCCGAAAACACAGGGCTTTAAAAAAAATTTCGAGCCCGCTTGGCTTGGATAATTTTTTAAAAGCCCAGCTAAAATAGGATTGGGATTGGGCAGAGCAAGCCCGGCTCAGCCCGGCTATAAAATAATTTTATTAAGTTTTAAATATATCTACCGAAACTACCATATCAAATCATCACATTAGATAATTAATTTTAACATTTGAATTGTTTGTCATGTTATAGGGTGTCTATGATGATTATTTGATTACTTGAACAGGATCTTTGAGATACTGATATGAACACATTAGTGTAAGGAGAAAATACTATCTTGGTAGTTGAATCTTTTCAATCCACAAAACAGTTTAATTTCACTCTGATGTGTTTTGAGATGAAACTGGAAAGTCCATACTTTTTCATATTGGGCTAGGCTCTCTTTGTTGATGGGGTCGCTTTATTTAGATTACTTCCATTTTCTGGAATTTAGTTATTGCGATTGAGGTTTAATTAGTTTTCTAATTTCTTCATTTATGCTTCTAAATTGAAACCGGTTGGGCTTTTGATGAGAAAAAAAATTGTGCTTGCTTTGAGGTGATTGGATTATCTTATTTCTCACTATGCCTTAGTTTGATCGATTATTATTTTTCATCCGTTTGTTTGATGGCTAGTGGTTGCATAGCGAGACTTTTTTGTGATTTCTGTGTCTATTACTGAGTTTGGAGTGGTGATTATTTGTCCGACTTTAGCTATTTACATCTGATGGCTAGCTGTTGAAGTGCTGATGAGATAGTTAGGATCAATTTTGTGTCATCTGATTTGATTTGAAGGGTTTGGATATTTTTGGATTCCATTTTAGTATTCCAGTTTTCTTCATTTACGGCTTTCAAATTCCAGTCAGTTAGCATCCGATGAAAACATGATCACCTTATGAGGCATGTTGCTTGTTACATTGCACTGTCGGTCCCAAGTTCGGAAAAAAGGTACGCTTTCAAATTCCAATCAGTTAGCATCTAATTAAAACATGATCACCTTATGAGACATGTTGCTTGTTATTTTGCATTGTCGTCCCAAGTCCGGAAAAAAAAAAGAGGATGGTTTAAAGTCCGGTCACAGTATAGGAATAATTAGAGACTCTTGATCTTATGTTCAAGATTATGCTAAAGCCCGGGCCCAGCCCGAGCCCACATGGGGTGGGATTTGACATAGGCCCGCTCAATTTAGCGTCAGGATTAGACAACCCCCAGCAGGCCCGTCCAGTATTCGGAACGGGATTGGACAACCCAAGCCATACCCATCCCATTGACAGACCTAGGTCTAAGGTCCAAGGTCCAGACCAAGTGGGTTCAAGGTCATGGGGATTTTGGTAATTATATAGAGGCTTTTGGGGGGCTAAAAACGGATTTCTTGGGGACCTAGAAATTAAGTGTAGATTATATATATAATCTATAACCCAAAACTATATACATAATGAACCCAATGAAAGCCTCATTTTCCGTGAACGTAGGCAATCTTGTCAAACCACATAAATCTCTGTGTATGATTTCATCTTCTTTTTTTAGTATAAGTGTAATTTTATCTTCTTATGCGGTGTAATCGTCGATCACGGGTTTTATCCTTCCGCACACACGAGCACAACACTTCTCACTCATCATCCGTCGTGGATGAATTCGTTGCCTTTCTCTTCAAAACCTTATATATACCTTGTCAAACTAAAAGTACTAACCTCAATACACCATTTCAGGGCTTTTACAGCTTCTCATTTACGGCGTGCATTGAATGCAAGCCGTAAATGATATAATAGTACGGCGCGCATGGAATGCGAGCCACAAAAAGGGTTTTTCTTATCTTTATTAAGGCGTGCATTTTGCGTGCCGTGAGATCTTATCAATTACGGCGTGCATTTAGGACACCGTAAATTATTAAGCATTTGCGGCCCACATTCGTAAGCCGTAAAAATATTAGGGTATAACAGCCCACATGTTGCACGCTGTAAAAGGCCAAGCCATTCAAATTAAGTTCACGGCCTGCTTTGAGAAGCTGTAAGATTAATCAGCTTTCACAGCCCACATTCCGCATGCCGTAAAAATAGAAACCCGCCAAATTAATATTCCAAAAATATTTCGCACCCTTTTTTTGACACCCAAAATTTAACCCCACATTAGGGATAGACGATACCCACTGAGAACCCAAATCTTGACACCAAAAAAATTTCGCACCCCTTCTTCTTCTCACGATACCTACCAAGAACCCATTGCTCACACTACTAAAAAAATGACTTTTAGCGTCGAACTTTTTGCCGCGGCTAGTGTTTTTATGGCTATTTGTTACTTGTTGCAACCACCAATAGAGTTAGTGGCAACAAATCCCGTTTTACCTCGCCCGTGTCTGCCCGTGACAAAACGTGTCAGAAATTTTTTTTTACCGACGAAAATTAGCGTCGGAAAATTTATCACCGACGTTTAATATAAAACATCGGTAAAGGTTGGTAGACTTTTTTACTTTTTAAAAAAAAAATAAAAAATAAATTAATTTTTACCGATGAAAATTTCTATTTTTTGCGACGAAAAATAATCGTCGGTAAATTTCCCAATTTTCTTCCCTCTCCCGCCACCGAAACCCCTCTTTCACTCTCTCTCTTGCGCGCTCTTCTCTCTCTCTCCGACGAAGGTTATGTTTTACCGATAAAAATATTCACTACAAGAAATCTAGGCTGCTGTGACGAAATTTGATAACGAAATTTTTTTTTTGTCTTAAAAGAACACCCAAAGAGGACGAAATATAAATTTTGTCGTTTGTTTTAATTTTTTTCAAAAGCATAGGAGACGAAAATAAAATTTTGTTTGCAAAAATAAGGCGCCACAGGCAGTCGCTAATGCCCTTTATACAAGCACCCCCCACCCCCTCCCATTTTTTCTTCACTTTTCCCTTCCCTCTTGTTTTTTCTCCTGCTCCCACCTTGCTCCCCTTCCCCTTTTTTTCCCTGCTCTCGCGCCAGCCCAGATCAAGCGGACGAGGCTGGATCGTACATGACCCCGCCGCGGTCCGCCATGGCGAAGAGCTTGCCGCTGAGGACGGCGATGCTGTGCATCCACTTCTCCTGGACGTCGACAGGGGAGGGGACGGGGGACCAAGATCCTGCAGCTGGGTCAAATACCTCCGTCCAGCCAGCGGCGGAGAACTCGCGGGGGACCCTCATGCTGGGGCCGATCTCCCAGCGGTTGAAGCGGGCGTCGAAGATCGAGCTGGTGGACGAAGGGACGTCGGAGACGGAGCCGCCGAGGACGAAGATCCGGGGGCCGAGGACGTCGCAGGCGGAGCCGGTGGAGGGGAAGGGTGGGGGAGGGAGGGGGTGGAGCCTCTTAGGGTTTAGGGCGCGTGGGTCAATGAGGAGCCATTGGAAGGAGGAGTTGAGGGGTCGTTAGGTCACAGCGGCTGGGGTCCCCCCCCCCCTTTTTTTAATCCCACTTTCCCTTTCTTTCTTTTCATTCTTACGGTTGTTGCTTCAGGTGGAGGCAGGGGAGAGCGAAGAGCAGAGTTGAGTTGGAAAAGAAGAGGAAATTAATCTGCCACAAGTTAAAGTTGTTTTTTCCATCAAATCTTCCTGTCTTAAATTTTGCATTAGACGCTCTTGCAGCCATTGTACAAGGATTTTCCTTAATGACTAGAAATCTTGGTAGCCATAGAATAAAACGACGTGCCACTTTCCTTTTGATTAGCTGGTTCCCAAGATCCAATGGCCCTGGTTTACCAGTTGAACCTTTGGTGTTTTGTCTTAATTGGTCTTTTGAATTGAATCAGGGCCAAAATGGCATTTGGGCCGTTTGGATCTTCTCCATCATTGATTTAATTAACCCAACCATTATGTAAATTAAACTGGGATGAAGAATGCAATCCCTCATAGTCTAATTTGCCCCCCCCCCCCCCCCCCCCACCCCTACATTGGATAGCCATGCTATATAAGCCACAGCAAGTGGACGGCCTATCCTGACTGGTCAACAGACAACAGGCACCAAATTGCAGGCCACTAATCAAGCATCTCGGATCATCCTTTTGGAGCCCACCAGAAATAGTGGTCAATGCATGGCCCATCCAGACCATCAGGCAATGATGCCAACTGTCTGATGTCGATGATGGAGACCCTAGAAATCCTAGGCCATAGAGCCTGCATTGACCCAAACAAATATCTTAGAGTCTTAAAGTAGATCCACCGAACCGACCAAAAACTATAAAAGAAGAAAACCATGGAGTCAACACAGCCCATAAATTAGATCACCAACCTCAACTCCCAGAACAAAGCTAAACCAATAAAGCAAGCAATCAAACAAAGCACCATAAGAAATCTATAAAAGTACTACAAACGCCCCCACAAAAGTGCATTAGCAGAAATTTGAAGCTAATATATATTAGAGATCAAGTACAAATCGTGATTGTATTACTCCAAGTACGGCTGAGGATTGAAGATGGAGAAGGCCTGGGCCTGGAGCTGTATCTTGTTAGCCATGACCATCTTAGCATCTGAGTGTGGAGCCCAAGACACCTCCTGCATAAACCAACTGGCCCCTTGCTTGAACTACCTCAATTCGACGAGTGGCCGCCCATCAAGCGATTGCTGCGACCCACTAACGTCAGTGATCAAATCCAATCCAAAATGTCTTTGCAACTTGATCAGCAGCAACACTGCCTCCAGCGGCATCAATGTAACACAGGCTTCGCTGCTGCCTTCTAAGTGTGGAGTTAATGTCAATTCTGGCATCTGCTCTGTTTCAAGTAAACACTTCCACTCCTTTCTCTTTTGTTGCAGTTGAAGTATTTCCATCTTCCCATGCTTTTTAGTTTGAGTAAATTCACAGTGATCTGCTTTTAAGTGTCTATTTGATTCTTTTGGTACTCTCTTTGAAAAAAAAAGATCCTATTTGCATTTATGAAAATACATATAGCTCAACAAAATTTATAAAATACTTGAAGACTTAAAAATAGGGGTGTCAATATGTATCTTATTATCTCAATTTCTAAGACCTTCACTGGAATGTATTGAAACTTGCCCCAGTTTGACAGTCATTTCACTGATATAACCTCTTGGATTTAGTAAACAAAGAGATGACTTTATCTAAAGTTAGAAACTTTGAGGCTGCTAAATCATGGGCTAGGATGATTTGAGTGGGACAATCTGATCTTCCGTATTCGACATGTACCATTCCCCAAAACAAGAACACAAAAGCCCCTCCTTCTTTCCTTCTCTCATAATTAACATGCATCCATATGGGCTCCATGACAAAAGGAACTCTTTTTTGTGGAATATCACTCCTGGCTCTATACCTTGGTTTTACGTTATTATGATGATAAGAAAATCTTTGATCAAGTAATAAGTGTTTTTTGTGCAGGTTCTCCCAACAACAGGAGCAGTACTGAACCAAACTCTGGGAGCAGATTTTCATTTGGAGACATCTTGTCGGCTGCTATGCTGCCATTGATCATTCAAGCTTTTTGGGCATGATGAAGTAATTGAGCATCAACATGATTGCTTCATGAGTGATCCTGATCAATCCTTTTTTTTTTTTCAATTTGTTAGATTTTTCTATTGATCATTGAACTGAGTAAAGGTTATGGTGTGTTCCATTGTTCTGGGTTAACGTTCTTTCTTTCCTAAATGATCAGTAGTGGTTAAGATGCAAATATTGTGCAGTGCCATATAGTAGTGAGGCATAATACCCAAATTACAGGCTTTCATTTGAACCAAGCACTCCATACATACATGTGGGTCACATCTTATTCCAGTTATCCAGATCATCTATCAGCTGAAAATTATTAGTTCTCCTAAGCAAAGCTTTGTGTACGTATCTTCTACTTCCAAGATAGACTAGAAAAAAAAAAAGGACTGCATCTATGACTAATTTATAGACACACAAATACAACTCAAAACACGAAGAACAGTTAGAGATCTGTCACGACCCGAACCCGAAATTTAATTATCTCAAGTTAACCGGCGTCGAAACCATATTTACTCCCGTGAATTTTAACACGTAAAACTCACAAGGGATACAGATACAAATAATGCGGAATATCACAAATAAAACCAACATTTACATTGATTTCAAAAGTTATTTACAACTCGATAATGATCATCACTTGCATACCAAAACAATGCAAGGATCTCAAAAGTACATACATATACTCTTTTCAATAAACAGAATTTACAACAAAATTCTCAACATCCAAACTATGCTCTGTCATTTCCACTCCACTAGTCCGCCTGGCGGAACCGGAGTGGTCTCCTCCGCTGCCGGTGCGGTCGCACCAACGGTAGGGGCAGCTGAGCCTGTAATGTCATCATAACACTGTGAATTCGACAATTCAGCAAAGTATAAATAGTGTTTATGATCATACATGCTACGCGTAAAACAGTAAACAATACTCAGTTAACAATCAGTTCATAATCTTATAACAAGTCATTAAGGATATTCATCCTTGACATTGGCAACTTGGCAACTAACATAATATTCCATAAGAATCAATCAAGTGCCATCTTCCTTAAAGGAAGGATTACCATCTCCGTAATCAAGGAGGCATGACCATCTTCTCAATAGAAGAATAATATGTGGGATTTCTCAGCGTCCGGGCCAGGAACTACTGACATCACCACGGAGTTCCGGAACACTCCACAAGTAACTGCTGCAGACAGTATCAAGATCAGCTCAATGAGCTTGCAGAAATCATTATGTAGTGCCGTGCCGATTCACAAGTAATTCATATACAATGTTAATCTTTAAAGTTGATTACAGTGAGCGGTTACGAGTTCATTAATATCAGTTAATTCCAGTCAAATGAATACCAACCAAATAGGTATATGGCTAGATCACTTAATGTGCACGTGTTATGTTCGACAGACATTACAGTTCTTATGGAAAGTTGCACATTAAAGACCCGCACTTAACCATTACTGGCAGTATCAAGGTACAAACAGCCTTGAAGAAATCAATAGGCTTTATCTTTTGAATTGCAGACCTAAAGTCTGAAAATACATCACTTTGATGCACTGTCGGCTCACTCATCGGTTGACCCGTCGGTTGACCGAGGTGTGTTTTTCGGCTGACCGATAGGTATCAGTCCAGTTGTCGGTTCGAAAACCAGAGGCGATTTCCTCTGTTCCAACTGTTGTTGTCAGTTACGTTCGTCGGTTGACCGATGGCATCGGTCAAGTCTCGATTCGAAAACCAGAGACACATTTTTCTACATATTTAACACTATTGGTCAACTCGTCGGTTAGCCGACGGCTAACCGACAGCGTCGGTTGACCGATGATGAGACACATAATTCATACACGAATTCTGTTCTGTCCATTTTCCTGTGATCCTGCACCAAAACTGTTGGAACCTCCTGTTCCCTTCTCCATACATCATTTAAACACAATTAACACTTCTATTCCATAACACATCACTCAATCAATTCCATTCAAGTTTCATACTATATCATTTAACAATTGGAAGAAAAACCTAATTCAATGGATGCAATCTACATCCAAACAACATGCAGTAGCAATTGAACCATAAAACTAATTTATACTTGCCTGTACTTGTGGTTTGATGTGATAGTCTCCCTTAATTTTGTTCTCAAGAAACCCAACAAGCAATTGATGGAGAAGATGAATTTCCAATTTTCTTTCTTTCGATTCTCCTTAGCACAGATTGCTTCCAGGCTTGTAAAAGACAAGGACTTCTCAGATTCTTCAAGGAAAATCAAACACGGAGAGGGAGAAGATTCACTTTCCTCTTTGTCAAGAGCTCCAAGGCTTCAAACCCATTTATCCCAAGTTACCCAACGAAGAAGAAGAAAAGACCATGAAGGAGGAAGAAACCAGCTCCAGCAATTTCTTCACATGCAATGGACTGAGATTCATGTATGACATGTGGAAGCCATGATATAATTGCATGTGCTGAGTACAGAACACATGTACTCCTCTTTTGCACTTTAAACCCATTCAACATTTGTAATTACACTTAAGGTCAAACTAAGACCTCTTTGATTTATCTTAGGTCAAATGGACTGAGGTGTGTTATGACATTTGATATACTCATCGAGATACACACGATGATATCAAATTCCACCCAATTCGACTATGCATGCATTAATTGATATTTACGAAAAAGTCCTCCAATTCACTAATTGGGGTCAAAAATCAAGTTCATGTCTTCCAAATCAGTTTATTAAGCTTAACTTAATCACCTAAGACTAATTTCAGCTACAGTGATCATTAATCTCATGTAATGTACTTAATCACATCTTAATCAACGATAATCACGATTAATTAAGGTTAATCGCGTTTAACTAGGGATGTGGTGTAACATTCCCCTAAACTTTTAGAATCATTCGGTCCTCCGAATGCAAAATCAGTTAGAATCAAGATATGAAACAAAATTAAGACAAACGTAAAATTCACCTGAACAAAGAGCTCTGAATATTGCCGAGCCATTTGCTCTTCTAGCTCCCATGTGGCTTCGCTGGTTCCATGATGTGCCCAACGAACTTTGACCCATTTAATTGTTCTCATCCGAAGCACTTGCTCTTTGGTATCTATAATCTCTACTGGCTTCTCAACATATGTGGTGTCCGGACGAACTTGAATATCATCATACTTTATGATGTGAGAAGGATCAGCCACATATTTTCGAAGCATTGATACATGAAATACGTTATGGATACCTGAAAGTGCTGTTGGAAGGTCTAGGCGGTAAGCCACATTGCCAATTCTGCTCTTAATCTGAAAGGGTCCGATAAATCTTGGTGAAAGTTTTCCCTTCTATAACGCCCCACCCCTTACCCATGCATGATATTGTCCGCTTTGGCCCACTGGCCTCACGGTTTTGTTTCTGATGGGCCTCAACCCATCAAAATGCCTCATGCAAGGTAAGGGTGTAAGCTCTACATATAATCCCAATCACTTTCCTCTCTATAGTCGATGTGGGACTCCGGGGCGTCATGTGAGGATTTCGTTAGTCAGTAGGTTGATCTCTTAGTTTTATTTTCTAGCATTGTGATGTTAGCTTGGGGCATATTGGAACTAACCTTCAATGTTTTACAGGATTATGGCTGGTAGGCATAATACCCGAGGTGAGGGTAGTTCATCTCAGAATGGCTCTGAGAATTAATTCCACCAGTTCATGGCAGCTTTCATTCAGTCCCAAAAGGACATGGCTGAGCAAAGCCAGAAACAAAATGAGGATCAAGCAGTATTCCAAGCACAGATGCTTGAGGTAGTGCAGAAGGTGGGCCAGCCATAGGCCAAGGAGTATGATCTCAATGAGTTGGTTGAGAAGTTCAGGAGTAGGTTTGGGATGTGTTCTCATGCAGCATGACAAGGTGATAGCATATGGATCGAGGCAATTGAAAGATCATGAGAAGAAGTATGCCACACATGACTTGGAATTAGCAGCAGTGGTGTTTGCATTGAAGTTGTGGAGGCATTATTTATATGGAGAGAGATTTGAGGTGCATACAGATCACAAGAGTCTGCAATACCTGTTTACACAGGGTGATCTGAATAACAGGCAGAGGAGATGGATGGAGTACATAAAGGATTATGATTTTCCGATCAAGTACCATCCTGGAAGAGTGAATGTTGTAGCAGATGCTCTCAGTAGAAAGGCAGCATTCAGTGGATGTATAATGCCTGAATGGAGATGGATGGAGCAATTCAGAGATATGGATGTGGAAGTCTGGCCAGTCAATGAGAATGTCCTAGTTGCTACAATGGGAGTTTGGGAGCCAGAAATAGTTAACAGGATCAAGGAATGCCAAAAGGATGATCCAGAGTTGCAGAGAATCATAGATCATGTGAATGACAAGCCAGAGTTTAGATTGATAGAGAGAGTTTTGTACTGCAAGGATAGGTTGTGTGTGCCAGATGTTCAAGATATCAAGTCAGAGTTGATGACAGATGCGCACCACACCAGATATTCTATTCACCCAGGGAGTACCAAGATGTATCAGAATTTGAAGAATCACTATTGGTGGGTGAAAATGAAGAAAGAGATTGCAGAATTTGTCTCCAGATGTATGACTTGTCAGCAAATTAAGGCAGAGCACAAGAAGCCTCCTGGTTTACTTCACCCGTTGGAGATTCCTCAATGGAAATGGGAGAATATCACCATGGATTTCGTGTCGGGATTGCCGAACACCAAGAAAGGCAATGATGTTATTTGGGTGATTGTAGATAGATTGACTAAATCAGCCCATTTCTTGCCATTCAAGACTGGACAGTTTATGGATAAGATGACTAAGATATACAGGGACAATATAGTCAAGTTGCATGGAGTGCCTAAGTCCATAGTGTTCGATCGAGACACTACGTTTGTCTCTCGGTTTTGGTCTACTTTCCAGTCATCTATGGGTACCCAGTTGAAGTTCAGCACAGCTTATCACCCTCAGACAGATGGACAGTCAGAGCGTACAATTCGGACATTGGAAGATCTCCTCCGAGCATGTGTTTTGGATTTCAAGGAGAGTTGGGATGAGAGTTTTCCTCTATGTGAGTTTGCTTACAACAACAGTTATCATTCAAGTATTGGTATGGCACCATTTGAGGCATTGTATGGAAGAAGATGCAGAACCCCAGCATGTTGGGAGGAAGTTGGAGTTCGGAGTTTTCATGGCCCCTCAGAGATTGCTGATTCCAGTGAGAAGGTCAGAGTTGTTCAGATGCGAATGAAGGAGTCACGGGATCGTCAGAAGAGCTATGCAGACAAGAGGCGGAGACCTTTAGAATTCCAAGTGGGGATATGGTTTTCCTGAAAGTGTAACGCCCCAATTCCGGATACCGAGAAAAACGTCAAAGTACCGAAATTGGAACGCTACTTCCCGGAAAATCCGAGAACTTCCAAGATCGTAGGTCCGCAGTGAGGTCCAATTTAAAACTTTTTGAACAATAATGTAACAAATATTGCGGAAGCCTATTATAAGCGGAAGCAATATAGACATAGCGGAAGCATAAGGTATCATCGTATATATGTCAAATGTAGATGGGCTGAAGTCCAGCCTAAATGTATTGTGATAACAAATCAAAGTTTAATTACATATTTTTACCACTACCCGTCTCACAACAAAATCTCTCAAAAACCCTAAACAAGAGAACGCTCAAACCCCTGCAGCTAGTGTCGGCTCTCCACCCTCCGGCTCGACCTCATGGTCTGCCGGCCCCCATCCGTAGTCGCCTGCTACGGGCACCTCAACGAGTGCGAACGCATCGCCCTCGAACTCGGGGTCAAGACCTAAGCACCAAGAGTGGGTCAGATCTAAAGATCTGGCAAGTCACAGTAAGCTAATAATATAGAATGTATGCATCAAATGAGTAGAGACAGTAATAAAGTTAAGAGAGTAGCAATGGTACGGATTCTAAGCAGTTAAGCAAGATAAACAAATAGAATCAAGATAAACATAATAACATAAATCTACACAAAATGGCACACTCACACAAGCTGGATACCGCGGGATATTATGCCGTTGCCCTCCCATACTGAACACAGCCGCGGCGGGGAAAATCTCACAGTGCTGGGGATTATCTAGCCCCGTAAATAACATCATCCATCAACACCCACTGAGACCGGACTCGGTATCGCACCGTCCGTCTCCAACAATGCTCATCATGGTAGCCCCACATCAAATCTCAATAGCTCCTACCAGTGATGATCAGTCCAACTGGCTGAGCTTAAATCAACTGAGTGAATGTCTATGCCGACTCGGAAACAATAAAGGTCTGTGTCTGTCTAGGCTTTACCTTGCGTGAACAAGGTCCTAACAAAAGTCCCTAAGAGGTCCAAGTACTCAATACAAACTGCGGATCATAGTCAAAGTCCAATTCCAATCATTGGATCCGTACCAAGGCCCACCAAATACATGGCCTGGTCTATAACAATCCATATGAGGTACAAGTCCATGTTCAATGACATATGATCCATCTACGTCCATAATGGGTCACAAGCCCATACCATATAACCTCTCCATTCTAGGGTAATTCACATCCAACTTAGGCAATAAAAAGAGCCCGCCTAGCCACAGACACGGGTCAATGATCCACCCAATCAGATTACCGGGTCACCTCTAAGTAGTCCTAGGTTCGGGTCCTCCATTTTCCATTTAATTAACAGGTATAGAATGATAGTAATAATATGAGGGAGATGAATCTCCAAGTACAAGGATCAAGGGGAGATATCAACGGTCCATCCTAAGTAATTGGTCCACATCAGGTTCAGGTCTATCTCAGGTAATTTGATCTTTAAGTGAAACCACAGATGCTAAGGAATACTGTATTTGGTGCTTAGAAGTTATGTGCATCATTTGGTAACGTATAAAGGTCGAATCATCTTAGATTACATAACCTGGACTTTAATTAGTGGACCCCATGAGTCATGGTTGAGCCGTACCATTGACTCGTGGCTGGCACAGTGATGGAAGTCTATTTGAATGGTCAATGGGCCCTACATATGATTGCAACAACAGAAATTAGAATCTGGGGATCGTCACTGTACACAATGTGCTCAGCCGACCTCCTGGCCTGGGCGGCCAGCTCGGCACACTATCATCAGAGAAGGTAAAACATCCTACAGGCAAGGCCTGCTCGTCCAGGACTTCCTTTGAGTTCGGCTAACCCCCTGGCCTGGGTAGTTGGCCGTGCACACTAGGAATTCTGGCTGAATGAAATGTCCCAGGTTCTAGTCTCCTTTGTTGGAATCCCGCCTTTTTGGAAATCCATCTTAGAGTTCGGCTAAGCAATAGAGCTTAATTGAATACTCAGCTCGGCCACCCAGCTCAGCTCGGCAAAGGGCCTAGCTTAGTTCGGTCAACCAGCTGAGTTCGGGAAAATGCATTGGGCTTGGCGCTTTGCCTCTTCAGGATCTAAAGAGCTACATGAAGTCGCAACCTGCCATAAATAGGCAATGCTACTTCCAAAAATCAAATCTTGTCAGAATCAAACAAAAACTGCAAGGTTCTTCCAAACAGCCAAAAGAGGAGTACACAAGAAGTTTCGGGCCATTTCAAAATCATTTGGCCTAACTTCGCTTCTCCGACAGCCGAAAAGGAGCTCTCGGCGGCAAAACCATCGGAGACACCAAATCTTCGATCAGGGCCGATGGATGGTCTCAAAATACTTCCAAAAAGGCTCCACATCAAGTTCCGAGTCAAACCGACAACGTTTGACCCTACATCAACCCTCGGAAGCCAAATCAGGCCTCTCGACGGCAAAGCTCTCCGGGACCATGGTTTCCAAGACAGAGCCTATGGATCATCTTAAAATGACTCCAATAGGTTCCCTGTCAAATTTCAAGTCAATCGGACATCGGTTGACCGCACATCAAACCGCGACATCTTCATCGCGACAAAAGCAAGTCTACTGGTGATAGGACCCCAAACGGCTTCAAAAATCAAACAAAAGCCTATGGTTGGTCTTATTTATTGCTCAGGAGGCTTCACACCAAATTTCAGGTCATTCCGACATCGTTTGACCCAGTTTCAGCTTTTGACGGAAAATCGGCAGCTCTGCACGATAAAGTCTTCGGCTTTCTCAGGAAATTGGAAACTTTGCAAAATAAAATGCAAGGATTCTCATCAGGTTTCCTACAAAGAAATCAGGCCAATAAATGGTCAAAATGTCAAGGAAAAGTACAGGAGAAAAAAGAATCGAAAAACAGCCAAAACGGACACAAAACGGGACACAAAGGGGGGAAAACCCCCCAGGGTCGCCCGGGATCGCCGGGAAGGCCCCGGAAACCCCGGTTTTCGCCGTTTTTTTCGCGATTCGAAGAGCCCAGCCTCTGGTACTTTCCAAAATTCATGCTTTTGAGACACCAAGCCCTCTGACATCCGTCCAAAACACGGGTTAATCATCAAGAGTATCGAAAGCAATATTGATCGCCACCCGGTCAACCAAAAAAAAGTGTGCTTTCTACCCGACCGATCGAGAAATCGACAGGACAGATGGCACCGACCCGCTGTTGGCAACAAACACCTGAAATTACATGGTCATCTGATGTCGATCTACATGAAGATCCATCGATGATCATCGACAGAAGAATTCCAAAAGACGTAGCACAGCCCGCGACTCTTCAGCTGCTCGGCGACCACTTAATGCGATTAATTGACTAGCTTTATTACAGTCATTAATCCATTTCTTTGGACGGCCCAATCAGAAGCAAGCATTCGGGAGTTACAAGTCAAGAGATTCATGGCATTTAACCCATGAAACTCCTCCCATCATGGCGATTAAAGGCGATTAAATGCCCTCAATCTCCTCCGGCCAATTAGAAGCCAAGAAAAAGGAGTTACAAAATAAACAATTCAATTTTGTAACTCCTCCCATTATGCGGCTTAATGACAATAAAAGCCCATAAACCCTCCTAAATGGCTACCAAAAAGCCTATAAATAGGAGAGCTCTCCAAGAAGAACAGGGACGGAGAAATCAGAAGAAACACAGAGACACAGACAAAGCACAGAAATCCAGAGAAAGAAAAAAGAGGGAAAACTCTGCGGAAGTTCTACACCGGCCACTGCAACAAGGTGACAAAAGTCCCTTGGGGGTACCCCCCCCCCCAAGGTCCTTGCCTTCTCCTGCTGCCGCCAATGGTTTAGACATGGCTTTTCAGCCCGTCTACTCGGCTTTTTATTGGACATAGGACCTCCTTTTGGTCTTTGTCCTCTAAAAACCTGATGTTATAGCCAAGCCAAGCGAACCAATAGCATCCTCTGTTCTCATCTGCATGGATGATGGCGAAGCCCACATATGGCTTGCGACCGTCAATCTAAACGAGTCCCCACAATCTCCTGAGAAGTTAGATCCTCCTTTTCTTGCTTTTCATTGTAGTTTGTATTTTTCCAAAAGAGACAAAAATCACAACTCTTGTCTTTCATTATTGATAAGAATTGTAAATCGGCTATAAACGCCAAAATCGGCTATAAACGCCAAAAATCGGCTATAAACGCCAAAATCGGCTATAAATGCCAAAAAAAATCGCCTTTCACGGCAAATCAAGAAAATGTCTCTTTTCTTAAATATATGTGCAATGGAAAACTTGAAAGAAGTTGATTTCCTTTTTACTTGCGAAGGTTGATCTCCGGATCACTACTTTCAATTCCAAGTAAAATAGAAAATCTGGCACACCCACACAAAAAAAGAAATGTTGATGCACGCCCCCTGCCCCCTGGTTACGAAAGGGTCGGAACCAAACGGACTCCCACGTCCGCCGACCTCGGTAGGAACCGAGCATTCGGAGCGCGGTCCATCATTAGCTCGGCTAAACGCGGTCCTCAACCTAACCATTATGCTCGGCAGAACTCTGAGTTCGGCTAGTGTTGAATCCAACCATCGCTGAGTTCGGCCAGTACTCAGCTCGGCAATTGCTGAGCAGCACTAATGCTGAGCTCGGCAACCGCTGGGCTCTGCAAGTGCTGAGCTCGGCCATCGCTGGACTCTGTCCATCTCCCCCATCAGTGCTGTGTTCTGTTACAGAACCCAGTTCTGCGACAGAACACAACTTCTCTTCATCATGCACAGGGATGGTGGTCCACCTCTGATCAAAATCCAGATCAGGTCGCACCACATGGTCGCGCAGGGCCCTTCACATAGATGTAGGGTCCTGATCTATCAAGGGTGGTCCCACTTCGATCCCGATCTCAACACAGCGAGATGGGTTCTTGTCATTCCCTCTCCGGAAACCCATCACTGCGACCCAATTCTCCTGGGTTTCTCTACAGACCATTACAGAAGCGAAAACACAGAACAATCATTCCCATATCATCCATCAATCATCAACCGGCCAATGATCATCCAAATGAGGTAATCCCATCCATCAATGGCCAAAGGAACCAAACAGACAAGCTCAGAGATCGATCTATTCATATATATTGAAATCTGGAAATCTAACTACAAATCAAAGAAGGAAAACATGCAATCTAGACTACTAGCACAGTGCACTTGCCTTGATCGATTGAAGGTAGAAGGAAAAGAGAGAAAACCACAGGAAAACCAAAAGGAAGGGTCTCGGCAGTTGCTCCTACGGTGCAGGTCGGTCTCGGCTGGCCTTCTGTCAGGGATTTCTGGGGCGAGGGAGAGAAAGAGAGAGATTGGAGGAGAGATGAGGGTTCGTTGGAGGGAATTGGGGAAGAAGAAGAGAGAAGAGATTGGAACTTGAGAGAAAAGGAGATGAACAGTAGTTGTTAGGGCAGGGGAGGGTTTAGTTTATATAGGTTGGGTTTTTGGGTTAGGGACAAAAATGCCCTTAGGGTTAGAATGGGATTAGGGTTAGGGTAAAGGGTATCTAGGTCTTTAGGTGGGCTTCTAGAAGATTCTTTGGTGCAAACTCCCTAGAGTAAATATAAGACTCTAGCTAGGGCCTCTAACAAACTTTCTAACTCCAAAAATAACAAAAGACCCCCTATTGACTCTACTAATTACACAACTAGACTAAACCTAGGAAAATACATAACTACCCTCACTAAGCCCCATAATTAGTATAATTAAAATACTTAGGCTAATATATAGTATTCAAATTCACATTGAGGGCCCACCAGGGGTGGGGTCTCACAGAAAGTGTCTCCAATGAGAGGTGTTGTCAGATTTGGACAGAAAGGGAAGCTTGCCAAGAGGTTTGTGGGACCGTTTGAGATCAAGAGCAAGATTGGAGACGTGGCTTATCGTCTAGTGCTACCGCCAGAGTTAGCGGGTGTGCACGATGTGTTTCATGTCTCCATGCTTCGGAAGTATATTCCAGATCCCACCCACGTGTTGCAGCACGAGCCACTTCAGCTTCAGGCAGATGTCACCTACGTGGAGCGTCCAGCACAGATCATCGACACTAAGGAGGTAGTGTTGCGTACTAAGACCATCCAATGGGTCAAGGTACAGTGGGAGAATCACAGTCCAGAAGAAGCTACATGAGAGCTGAAGGAGCAGATTCTGAAGACGTACCCCTATCTTTTTCCAGATGAGGTATGTTTAGGCATTTGGGGGACCAAATGTTCTTTTTATTTGTGAGAGTTGTAAGGTCCGTGCCTTATTGGGTCAGTTGGGCCCAAAACCCGGCCCGTTGACCTGTTTAATTTGTTATTATTATAATTAATTGTATTTTAAATATTTAAGTGGGTTTAGATCATAAGCAAGTTTCTTTTAGCATTAGAATAGTATCTGCGAAGTTTCGTTTGATTCCGAGTTCGCTTGATCATAACAGGGGTGTAGTTTGCAATTTAGGGAAAATTGAGTGTTTTTCCGAAATATTCCAAACGCCGTGACTTATGGGTTCGTTGGAAAGGTCTCGTCGTTCTGATTACTTTTGTCTCTTGACTCATCGCGATCCGGCGATCAGAAACCTTTCAAGTGGTCCATTCTTTCACCGGACCCACTTAAAGGGGCGATTCGGTCTTTTCCCCTTAATTGTCTTCTTAAACGATGTTTAACCCTAATTCCAGTTTCATTCTCTGCAACGGAAGAGAGAACCGCAGCCATCTTCTTCCTCTTCCTTTCTCAAGCCGGAATCTTAGCCTAGGAGACTCCATTCGGAGATCCGATCCGCTAGAGTTCATCCTCGCGATCCCCTCTTGCTTCCGGTATTAACCTGGTAAGGTTTCCAGTAACTCTATCTTTTTCAATTACCTTCCTTTTGGTTTAGATTAGGTCCGATCTTGATTCTTTTTATTTCTTTCTTCTCCTTTGCGTTCTAGGTGGTAATTGTTCGGGTTAGATTGTGATTTTGAGGGTAGAAAAGCTTCTCCTCAGATTTCACCCATTTATTTCATCTTCTGACATTGAGGCAAGTAGATATGCTTTTCATAATATATATGCATGTCTTGTTTTATTGATCTGATTATGATTCTGATAGGTATCTTATTAATTCCAAGCCTTTCTGATATTGATTTGGGGATTATGAATGTTAGGGTAGATTTGTGGAATATTGGATAAACGGTTTAATTGATAATTCTAGGTTGTCTTAAGTTATGAGAAATGTTGTTATGTGATCGAATGGATTGAATGGGGAGCACGGAGGCTCGTTTTCTGCAGGATTTGGTCTTGAAATGATCGGAGGAAAAAGGAGCAGAAACCCAAACTCGGGCTTCAGGTTCGCTGTCCGATCGATCGGTCGCACAGTGCGATCGATCGGACAGTGAACAGTCCCCAAATTAACTGTGGGCGATCACAGTCCGATCGATCGGTCACTCAGTCCGATCGATCGGTCTGTGAGAACTCTCAGTTAACTGGGAGGTGCCCAGTGCCGATCGATCGGTCACTCAGTCCGATCGATCGGACTGTGCACTAACTGTGAGGTGTTCAGTGCCGATCGATCGCACCTTCGGTGCGATCGATCGGAGGGTGCATGGTCACTAAAACTTCAAAGGCTTGTAACTTTCAATCCGCCCGTTGGATTTGCACATATAATACACCGTTGGAAAGCCCTTGAAATAGAGAAATCTCATGGTTCTGTTTCATCACGATCGGAGATCGGAAAGTGATGTGATTAGTTGAATTAATGATTCGACTCTGGTAACTTAAGAAAGAGACTGTTTGACCTAGGTTTGGGACTTAGATGTTGGAAACTATTAACTTACTATCACATGACCATAAATGGGTTGGAAATCGAATCACGTGCTTGGTGTGAATTCGATGGGTTGTCTAGGTATTCGTGTATTACACGTAGTGTAATCGAATGCACAAGGAATTGAGTTTAATGATGCTCAACATGATTGTACACCAAGGAATTATCCTAAGAGCATCATTGATCCAATCTCCTCATGTACTCCGTTAGAATACGTAGGATACAGGGATGACACCACTTACTTAGGATTGGATTGTAATTCTTCCTTGACTTGTGACTTGTATCCGTTGATAACATCTCCTTGTACACTCTCTTGGCATAAAACACGTAATCAATTATGAAACATAAATTCTTATAGAATTTAGGACTTGGACTTGACTTAGAGTGTACCTTAGGAAACCGTGTCTTGTTTTGATAAACATGACTGGCTAGTGATGGAAGGGATTATCTCGTGTTGCTTGTCTTGTGATATCTTGAATAAGATAATCCCTAGGATCTTGTCTTGTACATGGAACTAGCCAGACTTGCTTGTCTTGATATTCTTGTGTCAGAACCACTTTATTATTATTGTTGCATATCATGGCCATCTGCAGTTTGGGATTTAATGACGAATCGGTTACTCCGGTTGTCGGGGTGGGCAGTCGGCGTAGGACGGCGTCCATGGCGTTGAATAGCTGGGAGCGGGCTAGGACCGTGCTGCAATTCCCAGGACAGGGAGCTAGGATCCCACTGGAGCCGGACTATGGTATCAGTAGTCCAAGGGGATTGTTACTGGTACCCCGGGAGGTGGCATAGGACATCCTCGGAGTCTCCCTCTTGCTTGTCTTGCTTGCATTTGCATGGATAGTGGTTATTGTTAGATGATTGCTAGGATTTCTGTTATTGTTTCTACATATTAATCTCGCTATATGCCTAGCTTCAGATTCTTGTATTCATATGATCTTACCTGTCATTATTCTACACTTGATGCATGTGTATTTATTACGTTTTGTATATCTATTGCTCAACATGTCGTTGACTTTGTTCCTTGATGTACAGACACATAAGGTGAGTTCTTCTACGAGGAGCAGGCAGGTGAGGAGATCCCAGAGGATCTCCAACCAGCTGAGGAGGCACGAGAGTGGCGTGCCGATGACGTAGAGTAGCGTCATCATTTCGGGCACGAGAGACATACATGGGATTTTACTGGATTGTTCTTTTATTCATTTATTTCTCTTGTTGGACCTTCTTTTATTATTGACTTCCATACTTTTATTGGCCTTGTATCTTGAGATGGCCAATGTAATAAATAACTTAATTCTTAGTTTTGTTACTCTTTCTTGCAATTTTAATTTAATGAGATTATTATCCATTGCTTGAGATTCCATATGCCTAGAGTTCAATGAACTCCATGATTATTGTGACACATAAGGTTGGAAATATTAAATCCTCACCGCGGACTACGATTTGTGGGCCCAAAGGACAAAATTTTTAAATGGTCCTAAAATTCACTCTCCGGATCCGGTTATTTCTTTAATCGGGTTCGGGGGACGTGACACCTTCTGACCAAATCGGATTGTTCCTTTCATAGGTGATGCTTTCAAGAACACTTGATCACCAATAGCAAATTCAAGGTCACGCCGACGATTGTCAGCGTAGCTCTTTTGCCTTGATCGGGCAATCCTCAATCTCTCTTGTACTCTTTGTATCTTTTCTGCTGTTTCTGCAATCACTGTAGGTCCATGAAAACTTCGAGTACCAACTTCTTCCCAGCTAACTGGGGTCCTACATCTTCTGCCATACAAAGCTTCAAACGGTGCCATATCAATACTGGAATGATAACTGTTATTGTACGCAAATTCGCACAATGCTAAGTGTTCATCCCAATCACTTCCAAAGTCCATAACACTGGCACGAAGCAAATCTTCTAACGTCTGAATTGTTCGTTCGGATTGTCCATCAGTTTGAGGATGATACGCTGTACTAAACCGCAGTTTAGTGCCCATAGAATTCTGAAATGCTTGCCAAAATGTAGAAACAAACCGACTGTCTCGATCTGATACAATCGATACTGGTGTCCCATGCAGTCTGGTTATTTCTTTGACAAACAACTTGGACATTTCATTAAATCCCATATCCTTTCTAAATGGAAGAAAATGTGCAGACTTTGTAAGACGATCCACAATCACCCAGACGGTGTCATGATGTCTTCTAGTCATCGGTAAACCAGATACAAAGTCCATAGTTAAGTGTTCCCACTTCCATCTAGGAATATGTAAAGGATGAAGTAGTCCAGGAGGTTTCTTGTGCTCAAACTTTACACGCTGACAGGTTAAACATGAAGACACATATCCAGCTATTTCTCGTTTCATGTTGTGCCACCAAAACCTGTCCTTGAGATTCCTGTACATTTTAGTGCTTCCTGGATGCATCGAATACCGAGTGTGATGTGCTTCAAACATCAATGCTTGTTTTAGATCTTCTTGTGCTGGCACACATAATCTGTTTCGAAAATAAAGAGTACCATCAACCAGCACAAAATCTGGTCTAGCTGCAATATTATCTCTGATTTTAATGAATTCAGGATCATCAAACTGTCTGTTCTTGATTTCTATAATTAACATAGGTTCAAAGACAGATATTTGTGCAATCAACCTTTGGTTATCTAATATCTCCATTTCAACATCCAGATCTCTGAATTCTTCAAGCAACTTCCATTCACCCACCATGGCTGCCAAGGTAGCTGATTTCCGACTCAAAGCGTCAGCTACTACATTACCTTTCCCCGGCACATATGTGAATGGAAAATCATAATCTTTGATTAACTCTAGCCAACGGCGTTGTCTCAAATTAATGTCCTTTTGTGTGAACAAATACTGGAGGCTCCTGTGATCACAATGAACTTCAAATGTCTCTCCATAGAGATAATGCCTCCATTGCTTCAAAGCAAAGACAACCGCGGCGAGTTCCAAATCATGAGTGGCATAATTCTTTTCATGCTCTTTCAATTGGCGTGATCCATAAGCAATCACTTTGCCATTCTGCATCAGCACACATCCCAATCCTACTCCAGAGGCATCCGAATAAACCACAAACCCTCCGCTTCCTGCGGGCAAGGATAAGATTGGGGCTGATATCAATCTCTGCTTCAAATTTTGAAAACTTGACTCACATTCATCATTCTATATGAATGGAACATCTTTCCGAGTCAACTTAGTTAATGGGGCTGCGATCTTGGAGAAGTCTTTGACAAATCTTCTATAATAACCAGCCAACCCCAAGAAACTCCGAACTTCTGGTACAGTCCTTGGACTTTGCCAATTAGTAATAGCTTCAATCTTTGCAGGATCGACAGCTAATCCATCTCTTGTAATGATGTGACCCAGAAATGCCACCTGCTGTAACCAGAAATCACACTTCTCTAATTTTGCAAACAACTGATTGTCTCTCAACAGTTGCAATGCTGTTCTCAAATGATGAACGTGTTCTTGCTCTGACTTTAAATATACCAGGATGTCATCAATAAAGATAACAATAAACTGGTCTAAATAAGAAGTAAATATTCGATTCATCAGAGCCATAAACACTGCAGGTGCATTTGTCAATCCAAATGGCATGACAAGAAACTCATAATGCCCATATCGGGTCCGGAACGCAGTCTTCTGTACATCTTGATCTCGAACACGGATCTGATGATAATCAGATCGGAGATCAATCTTTGAAAAATAAGCTGCACCTTGGAGTTGATCAAACAACTCATCGATTCGAGGCAATGGATATTTACTTTTAATTGTCACTTGATTCAATTGCCTATAATCGATACACATACGCATAGAGCCATCCTTCTTCTTGACAAACAATACAGGCGCTCCCCAAGGCGAGACACTCGGTCTAATGAAGCCCTTGTCAAGCAAATCCTGTATCTGTTTCTTCAGTTCATGTAGTTCGGATGGTGCCATTCTATACGGTGCTCGAGAAATCGGTGCAGTACCCGGTACAAGTTCAATTGTAAAGTCTACTTCCCTTACTGGAGGCAGACCTGGTACTTCGTTCGGGAATACGTCTGGAAATTCACAGACGACAGGAATATCCTTCAATTCCTTCCTTAGTTTCTTTTCAGTGACAAATGCGATGTAGCCTTCACAACCACTTCGCATCATTCTTTCGGCCTTTAATGCAGATATAAGTCGTGTATCAAACTTCTTCTGTGTTCCTTCAAATAGAACACTGGTATTGACTTCATCTACTTTAAAAGTAATGATCTTGCGGAAACAGTCCAAACAGGCTCTGTACTTCGCAAGCCAATCCATGCCAAATATGACATCAAAGTCATTCATGGCCAATATGACTAAATCTGCTGGCATTAACACGTCACCAATTTTCACACTACACTGAGGTATGTATAACTCACACACTACTTTTCTTCCTAGTGGTGTGGTTACAGTAAAATCATAGGACAACTGTTTAATTTTGTTTTGCATATTACAAACAAAGGAAGGTGCAACAAATGAATGAGTAGAACCAGGGTCAAACAATGCACATGCTGGTCTACTATCAATATAAATAATACCTTCCACAACATTAGTTGCAGCTTCAGCTTGTTCTCTATTTGCAGCATAAACTTGTCCGGTAACACGAGGCCTATTCTGCTGCTGCTGCTGACGAGGCTGTTGCTGCCTCTATTGTTGTTGTCCTTGACGCTGTTGCTGTGGAGCTCGATTGTTTCTCCTACCATTAGGACATTGAGCCATTTTATGCTCCATCGATCCACAAACCAAACACGCTCCGGTGTTTCTCCAACAAGCTTCAGTCTTATGAGTTTTCCCACATGTCTCACAGACTGGTTTCTGTTCAGAAGTCTTAGCAACATACTTCTGCTTCTTACCCTTGGATTTATCTCCTTTCTTAAACCAAGGACTAGCATTTCTCTTTGGACCCTCATTGGATTCCATTTCTTCTCTATGTACTTCTTCTGCGACATATGCCTTATCGACAGCATCATCGAATAATTCAGGCATAGTACCTGCCAAGACCATCTTCTTGTAAGCGGGATTCAACCCATTGAGAAATCTCTTGACCTTTTTCTCCTTAGTATCAATCAGGTCCTTGGCATATTTGGACAACTTAGTAAACAGATGAACATAAGCTGTCACAGTCATCTGTCCTTGCTTCAAGTGCAGGAACTCCGATTCTTTTCTTTGTCTAACATGGTCAGGAACAAAATTCCTCTCAAATTGCTTCCGGAAAGTCTCCCAAAGTGTGGCTGCAGGTGTTGCAATAATTGCACCCTTGACACCCTTCCACCATTCTTGTGCTACATCCCGTAGCATTGAAGAAGCAAGTAATACTTTCTGCTTTGGGGTACAGACAATCGTTTCGAACACAACTTCAATGTGTTCAATCCATTCATCAGCTACTAAAGCATCTTCCTTGCCTTGAAATTCTGTAGCTCCTCTTTTCCTAAACTGTTCATAAAGAACATTAGGATCTTTTTCTTTTGCTTGTACTACCACTTGAGTAGCCACTTGAGGCTGTGGGTTAATTGGCGGTACAGGTGGAGCTTGAATCTGAGCTTGCAGTTGTGCTTGCACTTGTAATAAAGCCGTAATCTGGGCTTGCATAGTCAACTGCGCTTCATGGCTTTTAGCCATCTGCTCACTATTTCTAGCTAGCAGTTCCATAAGTGCAGTGAATCTCGCATCACTATCGTTAGGGGTAGGAGGCGTAGGAATAGGTCCTCCATCTCCACCGATACTCTGATCGGGATTGTCACCCATACTACCACCGCTTCCAGAACCAGATGCCATTCTGAAAAGCAGATACAGGAAGATAAGATAGTGATATCTATAACTTCCATGACACAATCCATGTGTAAACAGTAGTCACATTGGCAGTGAAACAATATCACATACAATGAATCAGTACATATCTTAAATCCAATATAGGATTTAATCGTTTATCTGTGTTCTCGTTTTACGATCGTTACGATTTATCTTTACCTATATCGCTTATGCTCTGATACCATATAATAAATATGTCACGACCCGAACCCGAAATTTAATTACCTCGAGTTAACCGGCGTCGAAACCATATTTACTCCCGTGAATTTTAACACGTAAAACTCACAAGGGATACAGATACAAATAATGCGGAATATCACAAATAAAACCAACATTTACATTGATTTCAAAAGTTATTTACAACTCGATAATGATCATCACTTGCATACCAAAACAATGCAAGGATCTCAAAAGTACATACATATACTCTTTTCAATAAACAGAATTTACAACAAAATTCTCAACATCCAAACTATGCTCTGTCATTTCCACTCCACTAGTCCGCCTGGCGGAACCGGAGTGGTCTCCTCCGCTGCCGGTGCGGTCGCACCAACGGTAGGGGCAGCTGAGCCTGTAATGTCATCATAACACTGTGAATTCGACAATTCAGCAAAGTATAAATAGTGTTTATGATCATACATGCTACGCGTAAAACAGTAAACAATACTCAGTTAACAGTCAGTTCATAATCTTATAACAAGTCATTAAGGATATTCATCCTTGACATTGGCAACTTGGCAACTAACATAATATTCCATAAGAATCAATCAAGTGCCATCTTCCTTAAAGGAAGGATTACTATCTCCGTAATCAAGGAGACATGACCATCTTCTCAATAGAAGAATAATATGTGGGATTTCTCAGCGTCCGGGCCAGGAACTACTGACATCACAACGGAGTTCCGGAACACTCCACAAGTAACTGCTGCAGACAGTATCAAGATCAGCTCAATGAGCTTGCAGAAGTCATTATGTAGTGCCGTGCCGATTCACAAGTAATCCATATACAATGTTAATCTTTAAAGTTGATTACAGTGAGCGGTTACGAGTTCATTAGTATCAGTTAATTCCAGTCAAATGAATACCAACCAAATAGGTATATGGCTAGATCACTTAATGTGCACGTGTTATGTTCGACAGACATTACAGTTCTTATGGAAAGTTGCACATTAAAGACCCGCACTTAACCATTACTGGCAGTATCAAGGTACAAACAGCCTTGAAGAAATCAATAGGCTTTATCTTTTGAATTGCAGACCTAAAGTCTGAAAATACATCACTTTGATGCACTGTCGGCTCACTCATGGTTGACCCGTCGGTTGACCGAGGTGTGTTTTTCGGCTGACCGATAGGTATCAGTCCAGTTGTCGGTTCGAAAACCAGAGGCGATTTCCTCTATTCCAACTGTTGTTGTCGGTTCAGTTCGTCGATTGACCGATGGTATCGGTCAAGTTTCGGTTCGAAAACCAGAGACACATTTTTCTACATATTTAACACTATCGGTCAACTCGTCGGTTAGCCGACGGCTAACCGACAGCGTCGGTTGACCGATGATGAGACACATAATTCATACACGAATTCTGTTCTGTCCATTTTCCTGTGATCCTGCACCAAAACCGTTAGAACCTCCTGTTCCCTTCTCCATACATCATTTAAACACAATTAACACTTCTATTCCATAACACATCACTCAATCAATTCCATTCAAGTTTCATACTATATCATTTAACAATTGGAAGAAAAACCTAATTCAATGGATGCAATCTACATCCAAACAACATGCAGTAGCAATTGAACCATAAAACTAATTTATACTTGCCTGTACTTGTGGTTTGATGTGATAGTCTCCCTTAATTTTGTTCTCAAGAAACCCAACAAGCAATTGATGGAGAAGATGAATTCCCAATTTTATTTCTTTCGATTCTCCTTAGCACAGATTGCTTCCAGGCTTGTAAAAGACAAGGACTTCTCAGATTCTTCAAGGAAAATCAAACACAAAGAGGGAGAAGATTCACTTTCCTCTTTGTCAAGAGCTCCAAGGCTTCAAACCCATTTATCCCAAGTTACCCAACGAAGAAGAAGAAAAGACCATGAAGAAGGAGGAAGAAACCAGCTCCAGCAATTTCTTCACATGCAATGGACTGAGATTCATGTATGACATGTGGAAGCCATAATATAATTGCATGTGCTGAGTACAGAACACATGTACTCCTCTTTGCACTTTAAACCCATTCAACATTTGTAATTACACTTAAGGTCAAACTAAGACCTCTTTGATTTATCTTAGGTCAAATGGACTGAGGTGTGTTATGACATTTGATATACTCATCGAGATACACACGATGATATCAAATTCCGCCCAATTCGACTATGTATGCATTAATTGATATTTACGAAAAAGTCCTCCAATTCACTAATTGGGGTCAAAAATCAAGTTCATGTCTTCCAAATCAGTTTATTAAGCTTAACTTAATCACCTAAGACTAATTTCAGCTACAGTGATCATTAATCTCATGTAATGTACTTAATCACATCTTAATCAATGATAATCATGATTAATTAAGGTTAATCGCGTTTAACTAGGGATGTGGTGTAACAAGATCAGAAGGAAATCCATACAACCTTTTGTTAATGGGAAAATTCGCTTCTTATTAACATTTGTGCGTGAAAGATAACCAACCTGCAAGGGATTTGCTAGTTTTGAAATTTTGGTGGGTTAGAACTTGATCCCATATCTTGAATATAGGCTGAGATGAAAGAAACCCAAGCCCTAACAAAAAGAGCCAACAAAGGGCTTCCTGGAATTAATTTTCAAGTTGCTCCCAATTGAGAACTTGGAAGATGAAAGAAAAGGATGTTAAAGCTAGAATCCATGAAACACTGAAAGATGAAATAAATCTGCTTATATTTGATCCACAAAATAGCTTAAAAAAAAATCATGGTATGAAATTGCCTTCACATGCTTACATTTATTTCACTGGACTCGTATGCTCTTTCAATGCAATTATGTAAGGACCAAGGAAGTTAACTTCTGGATCTACATGCAAGTGGACTATGTGATCATGAGTGTATCAGGCCAAACATGCATGGGCCAACCACCCAAAAAGTCCAAATATGTTGGCCACAAAACACTTTGTGCTACCTCACTCAAAAGTACTGTTAATTTGGTTGAAAATAGGGGTTGTCCAGTTGGTTGGGTACCCATTTTTCACCTAACTAAGGAGGGTTGGACTCCAAGGTTCCTTTTCCTACAGAAGTAAGCTTGTTTTTCTTTTCTTATTGCTGAGGCTTTTTTTATTGTCGAAACAAGATTCTTTCCCCATTGTTGGGTTCTCTCATGGGTCCCCGCCCCCATGCGATGATCATCCCTTGAGAAAGAAAAACTCTTTGATGAATTATAAGTGTAATAAAGCATGATTCTTTAACTATTGCTGGGTTCTCTCTCGGGTCCAGCCCCATGGTATAATCATCACTTGAGAAAAACTCTTTGATGAATTATAAGTGTAATAAAGGTTATTATAAAGGGTTTTTTTATCCTTCATCTTCCATCAACAAATTTGCTTCTTGGAAGTTGGAACCATCACCATACCATATCTGGCATGGGAATGTAGAAATATCAATCCAAAGTCAAGAGATGCAGCCGATCGAACCAAAGTCGAATGTGCCAATGCATGCCTTTGCCTTTAATCTCCATACCTGGATCCTAGTATAAATTATTAGCAAGATATGATCATTGAAAACAACAACGCCACCGGAAGGAACACACAACAAATATATAATAAAAAAAGGTCATTATATAAATTGAATAAATCCAACAAAATTGAAGACCCTTTGGGGTTTCGCTTAAAAGAAGTATTAAACATTAAGATATTGAATTTAAGGATGTGAATTGAAGACCCTCAGTTTGGACTTGTTTTTTTACCGAAATTCAGAGAATTTTTTTATTCTCAAATATAGTGGAATTCCTTAATCCTCCTTCGTGTTTGAGCATCCAGAAATTCTATCAAAAATCAAAGGGGTGGAATTCCAAATGTCATTTGATACGAGACCTTTTAGGTGGCTCAAACTTGAAAACTATGGTGAAGAAATATGCATTTACAAATGCTACAGGACAAGCCACCACATCTTGTCATGAATTTCTCAACACACTAAATTCTTATCAGAAATTCTAATAAAGAAATAGGTCAGGTTTGATTAATAATCAGATTCATAGCTCAGGTCTAATCAATAATTGGGTCAAGGTATCGGTCCATTCATGCATCCCATTTACCAGAGTGTACAATAATTTAATATATAACGATTATATCATTATTATTTGTAATTTACTTAATATTTACTGTAAAAATATATTAGATTAGTAGTATTAAGAGGATTTTACCCGAAAAATCCTTTAAGACTTGTCAATAGCCAAAAGCACCATGAGCATCTTATAATGACCACAGTAGTCTCAGAAGCCTTATTTGGTTTTTTTTTTCTTTTCTTCTCTGAGCAGGGATATCTCTGCTCCTCCCAAAAATCCTTTTGCCTTTTATCATGTTCGACTTCTTCTCTCCCTCCGTCTTTCTTCCTTTCTCTCCCTTATCCCCTATGGGTCGGCACCGGCAGCCTGCAGTTCTTCCTCTCCTCTTTTCCTTTCTTTAATCTACTGCAACGATCTTTTCCACTCTTGTAAGTGATTGGGACGCCAGTCCTAGCTTTTCTCTCTCGAATTGCTACGAAAGATCGAAATCTAAGTGTTTTCGAGCTCATTGGGAAATGGGGTTTTGATATGGCAGCTGGGTTTTCTAGAACAGGTGCTTTTTCCACGTTCAGAATCTTATATTTTCGGAAGATGGGTTTTAAGGATTGAATCTAGAGTTCCCAGCTGAAATTTGGGGTTTTCCTGATTACAAAGTAGAAGGGTTTTCTGGGATCTGCAAGGATTAAAAAGCTATTGTGCTTGGATTCATCATTTTGAGGGGAGATTTGGGTCTTTTTCATCTGGGTTCGGATTAGAACCTCTTCAGTTGCAGAAATCAGATTCCAGAATGTCAGAGGAAGAAGAAGACAGTGCACGCCCAAATTAGTGATGTGAACAGGGATATCCCTGCTTTTGTTAGTGCTGTGAGCGGGGATATCCCCGCCCACCAGAGTACTGTTGGTGCTGTCTCTCAATGACTGATTTCAGTTGAGACGGGGATATCCCCGCCCAAATTAGTGTTGTGAACAGGGATATCCCTGCCTCTGTTAGTGCTGTGAGCGGGGATATCCCCACCCACCAAAGTACTATCTCTAAAGGTGGTTTCAGTTGGGACGGGGATATCCCTGCCCATATCAGTGCTGTGAACAGTTACACCCTTAGCTTTGGTGATGTACGCACCAAGCGAAGGTGGGTATTAGTGGCCATGTATGTTTGAGTGGCTGGTGCTCCGAATCCAAGTGTGAGCTCACATCCATCGCCCAATTCTGATCAACATTGATAAAATGGCCAAATGTGGGACCCATTTGGCAAATTCTATAAGTTTAGATGATTAACTGCACACTTGACTATTATGAGAGTCTTTATCTTACACCAACCATCCAAACTCATACAAAGTAATCCACTGTTATTCTATTTCATCTTACTCCTCTTTAACTTTATCCATTACATGACACTTACTCTATTTTTACTCTATTCCTCTTGGAAACAAACTGGCCATTACCTTTAACTTTTTCTTGGCCCAAACCAAAAAAGGGTTTGAGGGTCAGGCCTGAGATGGAACCATTTTTTATCCAATTCATTTTCAATTTTTTGAAAGATGATCTGAGTCTGGATCCGGATCCAGTTCTGACTCGACCTAACTGGGTCTGGGTTTGCTTGGGACAAGAAACTCATTGCCAGCCCACTTTTTTTTTTAGAAACCCATTGCCCTTTTGTTTTCTCATGATCATGATTCATCAAGATAGTGAGTTTTCCCAAGTGAGAAATGTAGTGATTGTTTGAGACTTGAGAGACTGAGAAACTCACCATGGAAGCAAATGTGATTTGATTAGGTATGCAAATTCCTGATAAGGCATTACCATAATCAGCATGTGGTTATAGCCAGAGAGAGCTGACAAAACCAACTAGTCCTCATGGCCCGGGGGCACAACACAAGACATGATTTGTGAACGCCCTCTTTTGTTTTTTTGTGGATGTATGGTAAAGTAAACATCCACAATACTAGTGTGTGGGGATATCCCCGTCCCAACTGATACCAGTACTCTGGTGGGCAGGGATATCCTCACTCATAGCACTAACAGAGGCAGGGATATCCCTGTTCACAGCACTAATTTGGGCGAGGATATCCCCGTCCCAACTGAAACCAGTCCTTGAGAGACAGAACCCACAGTACTCTGGTGGGCGGGGATATCCCCGCTCTCAATACTAACAGAAGCAGGGATATCCCCGCTCACAGCACTAACACGGACGGGGTATCCCCTTCCAAAACACTGTCATGTTCGGTTTTCTTTACAGAAAACTAATCCAAATCAGAGTTCTAGCAAAGGATTCTAAAACCCTTGTCTTCTCTCCTCAAAACCACCCAACTCTCCAATCCATCTCAAATCTCTCACACTCCACACTTCAATCATCTCTCACCCTCTCTTACCTTGAGAAATCATGTGGGTTTTCAATGACTTGGGCTTCTCAGGAGCTACCCTTGCAGTGCTCCTCATCTCAGACCCCACCCTACTATTCACGAACCTAAAGAATCGCATCATCCCATCCGTTGGTTTCCTCAAAACCATCGTCCACGCCAATGAAAATGTGTTGTTATAGATCAAACGCTCGCCGTGCATTTCACACTACAAAATCCAAAACAAAATGAATCCCAATTTGTTTATCTTGAAAGATCATGGGGTACCCGAATCCAATATTATGAAATTAATCACAACCCATCCGAGAGGGCCGGTGCTCATTCCTGAATGGTTTAGGGAAACTGTGGAGATAGTGAAAGAAGTTGGTTTCAATCCAGTGACCCTGAAATGATTTGCAGAAACTCAAATTAAGAATCTTTGATTTAATGAAACTGATAGGGGATAAGGGAGAGAAAGGAAAAGAGGAGAGGAAGAACTGCAGGCTGCCGGTGCCGACCCATAGGGGATAAGGGAGAGAAAGGAAGAAAGACGGAGGGAGAGAAAGAAGTCGAACAGGGTAAAGGGCAAAAGGGTTTTGGGGTCTGTTTAAGGTAAAAGGAGCAGGGATATCCCTGCTCAGCGAAATAATTAAAAAAAATTACCAAACTGGGCCTTTGGGACTACTATGGTCTTTATGAGATGTTGAAGGTGTTTTTGGCTTTTTACAAGTCTTAAAGGATTTTTCGGGTAAAATCCTCTAGAATTAAATATTATAATAATAATATAGCAGCACATGTTCCCATGCTCAACACAGTATCTACATGCATTGCAAAATAATTAATCATAGATATTAAAAGGTTATGAAAGTACCTCCTTCAATGGAGCAAGTTGCATAAAATAGAAATAGGAAAATTGGGACAAAAATGGAATAGAAGAGATGGGGTTAAAGAGAACTTTTACAAAAGCGAAGAACTGGAATTTTAAAAAGTGAAGAGTAAACCTGAGTGGTTTGAGTAGATGTGGGTGGTTTGTTGATTAAAAGATATAAATGGGTAGGTTATATATATATATATAGAGAGAGAGAGAGAAAAAAACTCACTTAGATATTATTAAGAAGCCATCATAGCATCAACACATACATATTGCTTTACCAAATCTGGTCTAGAATACTACCACACTACTATATCGTCAACATGCTGACCATGTCTAACCAAATTGTGAGCTACTGCATTTCCCCTCTCTACCCAAATGTTGAACTTTAAAATTATTGAAACGCTTCAACAAATCATTGATCTTTCCAAACAAGGGTCCTTGTCTTGACATGTTTGGGCCAGAAGAACTCAGTGCATCCACCACCCACATGGAATCACTTTCTAGGATAATATTGCTCATCCCATTGTAACAAGTCATTTGGAGAGCTCTTAATGCTGCTAAGGCCTCTATGTCATCAACTTCATCCACTCTGTAGGTGCAGAAAATCAATGACCCACAATAACAGGAGGTGCCTTAGAGGACTTATCCAAAGTGATGAAGATTAGGAACCGTCCGAAAGCCTGAAAAAAGAAGAGCAAACAGTCAGAGGACCCTGGCCTGGGCGGCGCAAGGCTCTCCGATGCCAAAGTCAGTGAATGAACTGGAACAATGGAAGGAGAGGAAGAAGAGAGGCAGAGTAACGACTCTGTGGGTTGGATCGTCAGTACCTTGCATGTGAAATGCAGCTCTATTTATAGAGGATTTGGAAGATATCTTGGACGATATCTTGGTGTGGGTCCCATGATTCGACTGGGAAGTCATGATCAGCCCACAAAGCAATTAATGCGGTCCAATCCAGCCCACTCTGCATTCAATGCCAGTCGGATCAGCCCACATCGCATTAAATGCGCGTCTTGTTGGGCCAGATCATGTTGGGCGTCTTTGACGGTAGATGTACCATCGGATCCGCCCTCGGGCCTTGCCCTGATTTGGCTCCAGCCGCTGGATGCTGCCCTGTCAGGGATCTGGCGAAGATTGTGGGCGGCTGGATGTCGCGTCTGTCCCACCGGCTCGCCCTCCCTTTCCTCCACGTGTCGGATGACGCGGGGGAAGAAGGGCGCGAGTGGGGATTCTGCTCTTGCTTCGGCTTCTGTCTCGGCAACCCTGGCCGAGGTAGGGCTTTCAGCCGAGGTGGGCACCTGGGGTAGCCGAGCTCGGCGCTAGCAGCCCGGAGCTGCTTGATTTCGGCTGAGGCCTCTGTCCCGGTAGCCGAGGTGAGTTTGGTGCCACGTGGATGGCACGCGGACGGCACGTGAGGATGCTTAGTCTCATCTAATGGCTGTGATTAGCGTAATACTGGGGTTCTGGAAATCTCCCCACACATTGCCCCCTAGCTTCTGACCTTGCGGAGATCGTCAGTACTGTGAGGTCGGGAGCTATGTGACGGTCTACCCGGCGGGAAGAGTCCCTCTCGGCCCCGATTCGCGGTCGCTTTGGATGATCGAGGCAATAACTGGCGTCCCTCATTCAATGCTGAAGACAGGTCGACGGCTCTACGTGTCATCCTCTGGTTAGCTGTCTGTCTCCTCGAGATCGTACGCGCCGTTTCGTCAGGGACGTAATCAATTTTTGAAATGATTCGCGCGGAGCCCTAGGAGGCGCCCATTGGCGCGCCCAACTAGGGTTTCTGGAAAGGGGACCTTTTTGCTATATATAGGGCAATCGAGGTTCGTTTTCTTCTCCGTTTGCCATTCTGAATCAGAGGAGAATAAGCTACTGCGAGGGAATCTCATCTGAGAAGTGGTGCGCTGCTGAGGCCGAGTCTCTTTGCTGCCCAACGTCTTCGTTCTGCTCCCGTAAGTTCCTTCTGCCCTGCCTCTTCTCCTGTGGGTTTCTCTGTCTTTGGATTGGGATAGGAATGGGGATCTATAGCCACTGGTTAGAGGGCGAGGCAGCGATCGAGGGCTTTAGGTCGGCCTTTAGGGTCCCCGCTGACGTCCAAGTTAGGGGTGAGGACCCTAACGGCATCAACCGTCGCAACCTTCTCGGGGGGTTGGATGCCGTTTCCTCTAGTGGCCGTGACGGAAGGCGGGGTCCGATTTCCCCTTCACCCCCTTCTCAGGAGATGTCTCAGCCAATGGCGCCTCTGCCCTTGCCAGTTGCTACCCAATGCCTTCAAGATCGTGATGGGCACGGCTAGGTTAAATGAGGTTTTGGGCATTAACCTCGGCGTCTTCGATATCGAGGACGTATATGACATATGCAAGTCCGGAGATGCTTATTATCTCCGGGCAAAGCCAGGCCGGGACGGCTTCGTCCGATACTTGGAGGACTCAAGCAAGTATGCCGGAGACGATCTTCTGTATGTCTCGGGAAACTGGGAGTTCGGGATGGCCGACACCGATAGAGGCTACCAAGTCCCTCGCCATTTCGGGACCATTCCAAGTAAATACCCTGTCTCTGTTTTTCGTATGATTTCTTTCTGTTCTGCCGTGCTAATGCTTCTTATCGTTACAGCTTTGAAGGAGAGAAAGCGGGCCGCTCGATACATCTGGAAGAGGAACGTGGCCTGGCTCCGCCTAGTAAAGCGGTACAGTGGTCATGACGGCAGGGCGGCCTGGTCGTTGTTAGGGTATCAGCAGAGGTACCGTGGGTATCTAAGGGGCACCGTAGAGCCGATCCGGGGCGAAGGTGCCGGTCCCGAAGTCAGGCAGGAACAGGCCGGTCCAGAGGCCGCAGAGGGGCCTTTGCGGGCGTCGTCTGACGTTAGGGCCACGTCCGGCGTTCTAGCTTCCTCGTCGGGGTCGAGACCTCTCAAGGTCCTAGGAAGGGAATCGAGTCAGATTGCCCGATCTCCCTCGCCGAGTTCCGAGATGAGGCACACCAAGCGCTTGTCCTTCGAGGACCTTGAGGCCTTGGTGCTCGGAGCGGAGGATGCTCGAGCCCCCCAAGAGCCTGTGAATCTGAATTTCCCCGAGCCTCCTTCTCCGAATGCTCGGGTAATTCCCTCTGCAACTGCGGCGGAGGTTCCTACACCCCTAGCCTTGTTGGTCTAGAGGTACGTTCGCCCCCGGCTGAGGTCGAGCAGGAGGAAGCTCGGCCGCTGAAGATGCCGAGGACCGATGCAGGCCCTAGCTCGGTTGCTGCCTCGTTGCCCCAGGGGCCGCCGTTATGGGAGCCGAGCTTTATGCTTGAGCCGGGGAGGCCGATGACGGTGGAGGATCGCGTCCTTCACAAGATCGATCCCCCGGTCCTCGAGGCCCTGGGGCGAGCCTGCGCCCTCCCCCGGGACATGGAGCAGCTGGACAGGTACAGCGATCAGAAGCTGATTCTGTCGATGCTGCAGTCTAGCTTCACGGTAAATCTTTCTTCACTTCTTTTCGTTAATCCAGCGGTTTAGCATCTAACGCTCTTTGGATTTGACGTGGACGCCCCGTTTCTTTGACAGGCGGCACAGAAGTCCATGGCCGTGGCTAACAGGATCTACAGACACAGCACGGACGTTGCCGAGCTGACCGTGGAGAAAAAACGGCCTGCAAGAATCTCTGGACGCCGTTACCCAGAAATTAGCCAGGGTGGAGGGAGAATACGCGGCAAAGCTTGAGCAGGCGAGGGGAGAAGTCGAGGCGGAAAGAGTCAGAGTGGCCGAACTCGAGGTTTCCATCTCGAAGATGGGAGACGATTACGCGGCCCTGCTTCAAGCCGAATCCAAGAGGGCGGATGAAGTCGAGGCGAAGCTCGAGTCGGAGTGCGATGCTGCGTTCGAGGATGCCAAAGCGCAGGTCACCGCCCACTACAAGGAAAGGGTCCTCGTCGTGAGGGATAAGGCCTGGGTGAAAGGATGGCGCGCCGGCCTGAAGGAGGCCGGGGTCTCGGAGGACCACCCTTTCTTTCGGGAGCCTCCTTCGTATCCACTTCCGGCGCCGACCTCTGTTCATCCATCCGGCGAAGTTTCTGATGCCGCAGCCCGTGCATCTGACCGGGCATGACCTCTGGAGACTCGCTTTCTTGCTTTATGCTTTCTGTAATTTTTTTCAATTTGTATCTGCTTTTCCAGCCCTGTAATACTCTTGCTATTAATGAAAAACGGGCTTCTTTACTCGTGCATTTTCTCTGCATTTTTCTTTCTTTCGCTTCTGAATATGCGATTGAATGTATTGAATGCCTTTAATGTGACGCGCGACCCTCGAGTTAGAGAGAGTCGAATAGTCTTCACAGCTGTCTGTGCCGATTCTCCGTATTCTGGAGACCATAAATAGCAGTAAGCAGGGTGATACGGCCGATGAGGGAAACGGGCGAACGTCTCCACGTGGCGCCATAGGGATCGCTGGTCAACAGACAGGAAGACGTGCGTCCCACGTAACGTGTGGGAGACTTCGCCCCATAACTTCCTTCGGAGATCGAGCCCTTCTTCCTCCTATAAGTAGAGGTGGTAGGCTCGCCATGGGAGAGGAAAAGAAAAGAACTTAGGATAGCTTAATCCACATAGACGTAGGAGCCATGTCCAGTGGACTTTTAGAAGCATTTGATCCGGGGGGAGCCCCTGCGCCTGAGGACGGCTTTCTCCGAGGGGGGAAACCCGTCGTGGTCTGCGCGCTCTCTGAAGGAATTCCCCGTGGACCACGCGCTCTCTGAACGCGGGTTCATGGCCAACCGTCCCTGGTCCGGGTGCAGGGGAGTCTTCTGCAACTGTGGGATGGTGGCGCCCTCTGCGTCTGGCGGTCCTACAGGGTCCTGTGTCGCATCGAGCTCCCTGCGAGCCCCTTGTGGGATATCAGGACCGCGGAGCTGAGGGTGGGATTAAGGCCCGCTGGACCTGGGGGCTCTTCGACTTTTGGTCTCACTGACCGGAGGGTGTTGAAGAGCTCAGCGAGGTCCAGGGCCTCCGCACTGGAGGGGCTCTTGAATGCTTTGGTCTGACCAACCATAGCGTATTGTAGAGCTCCTGGCACCGGACGCCTGGGGTCCTATTTCATCCCAGAGGGCTGCAGATCGTCCTTCTTGCGGAATGTCACGGGATGCGACAAGCCTTTCCGCCGAAGGTCTCCAGTCGGCGAAGAATGGTCTTGAAGCCTGCTTTCCTTTTTTTTTTTTTTCAGAGGGCCACGAGCCTTCCTTCTGTACTTTGTTTTATTTTTGTAACCCTTGTAATGAAGTGATTACAATGAATAAAAAGAGCGAGTTTTGCAATCCTTACTATCTGTGTGCAGTATTTTTATATTCTCTTCTACTTTTCTTGTACTGCTTTGCTATGCTTGTATCTCTGTGCTGCTTATTGGCACTTTGGTGCTTGCACTGCTCTTTTATTTTGAAAGCTGGCCTTGGCCGAAATGGCTAGCTTTGGCCGAGACGAACTGCCTTGCGCCGAAGTGGATCCAGAATCCCGCTGGTCTCGGCTATGAGTTCAGCAATGGTCTTCGAGGGGGGTATAAACCCAGACTTTTAGGAACGACCGAGTGTTCGAACTCGAGGCCTTTTCCAGGGCGGTGGACCCTTGAGTGGGGTAAAACCCGGACTTTAGGAAACGACCGAGTGTTCGAACTCGAGGCCTTTTCCAGGGCGGTAGACCCTTGAGTGGGGGTAAAACCTGGACTTTAGGAAACGACCGAGTGTCCGAACTCGAGGCCTTTTCCAGGGCGGTGGACCCTTGAGTGGGGTAAAACCCGGACTTTAGGAAACGACCGAGTGTCCGAACTCGAGGCCTTTTCCAGGGCGGTGGACCCTTGAGTGGGGTAAAACCCGGACTTTAGGAAACGACCGAGTGTCCGAACTCGAGGCCTTTTCCAGGGCGGTAGACCCTTGAGTGGGGTAAAACCCGGACTTTAGGAAACGACCGAGTGTCCGAACTCGAGGCCTTTCCAGGGCGGTAGACCCTTGAGTGGGGTAAAACCCGGACTTTAGGAAACGACCGAGTGTTCGAACTCGAGGCCTTTTCCAGGGCGGTAGACCCTTGAGTGGGGTAAAACCCGGACTTTAGGAAACGACCGAGTGTTCGAACTCGAGGCCTTTTCCAGGGCGGTAGACCCTTGAGTGGGATAAAAACCCGGACTTTAGGAAACGACCGAGTGTCCGAACTCGAGGCCTTTTCCAGGGCGGTAGACCCTTGAGTGGGGTAAAACCCGGACTTTAGGAAACGACCGAGTGTTCAAACTCGAGGCCTTTTCCAGGGCGGTGGACCCTTGAGTGGGGTAAAACCCAGACTTTAGGAAACGACCGAGTGTTCGAACTCGAGGCCTTTTCCAGGGCGGTAGACCCAGAGCTGCCGGAGTCAGCCAAAGAGAGATGACAGATTGACGACAGGGCGAAAGCTGCTTTCATTGATTCTGAGATTCATTACATCTTTAGAAATAGAATTTCTTTAAGTGGGATGCATTCCACGGTCTCGGCAGTGGCTTGCCCTCTAAGTCTTCGAGCTTGTAGGCTGATTTCCCTGCCAGTGAGACTACCCTGAACGGACCATGCCAGTTCGGGGCCAGCTTCCCTTCGTTTGGCTCTTTGTCAGCTGGCAGGGTCTTTTTAGAACCAGCTCTCCCACGGAGAATCTTCTTTCTCTGACATTTTGATTGTATGCCCTGGCCAACCGCTGCTGATAGTCGGTCAGTCGCAGGGCTGCAGCTTCTCGGCGCTCGTCTGCCAGCTCCAGCTCCATTGCCAGGTTCGTTTCATTTCGGCCTTGGTCGACCAGCTCTATCCTCAGGGTGGGAAGGCCGATCTCTAAGGGAATGACCGCTTCCATCCCGTAGGCCAGAGAGAAAGGTGTCGCCGAAGTGGACCTCCTTGGAGTTGTTCTGTATGCCCAAAGCACGCTCGGAAGCTCCTCTGTCCATCTTCCCTTTGCCTTGTCCAGTCGCTTCTTCAGGCCGTCCAGTATCACTTTGTTAGAGATTTCTGCCTGGCCATTACTCTGCGGATATGCCAGAGTGGAGTAATGGTTCCTGATACCATGCTCCCGGCAGAAGTCTTTGAAGGATTTGGAGTCGAACTGAGTCCCGTTGTCCGAAATCAGAGTCCTGGGGATGCCGAACCTCGTTAGGATATTTTTCCAAACGAAGTTCCTGGAGTCCCGGTCCGTGATGGAGGACAACGATTCAGCTTCTATCCATTTCGTGAAGTAGTCTGTAGCGACGATCAGCCATCTCTTGTTCCCTGGAGCTCGGTGGAGAGGCCCCACAATGTCCAGGCCCCATTGAGCGAAGGGCCACGGACTAGAGAGGGGACTCAGGTCTTGCGCTGGCTGATGGAGAGAGTGGAAGAACTTTTGGCACTTCTCGCATTTCCTGGCGTACACCTGTGCGTCCTTCTGCATGTAGGGCCACCAGTAACCCTGGCTTATTGCTCTGTAGGCCAGTGATCGACCTCCTATGTGACTGCCGCAGATTCCTTCGTGGATCTCGTACAGGAAGTCGTCCACCTTGCTTGGGTGGACGCATTGGAGGTATGGACCTGTGAAGGATTTCCTGTAGAGTTTGCCCTCGGGAGAGAGCCAGAATCGAGCTGCCCTGAGTCTGATCCGGTGGGCTTCAGTCTTGTCCTCAGGGAGCTGGTCGTCCTTCAAGTAGGCGACGATTGGTTCCATCCAGCTCGGGCCGAGATCAGCACAGAGAACTAGCCGAGGTGAGTGGAGCTCTAGGCTTGATCTTGATATCGATCCGACCTCGACAGTCCTTTTTTTCCCTGCTTCGACGGCTGAGGCCAGGTTTGCAAGCGCATCTGCATGCGTGTTGATATCTCGGGATATTTGCCTGACCTCGGCTTTCTGGAAATGAGACAGCAGTTTTTTCGCAAGGGCTAAGTAGGCCGCCATCCTGTCGTCCCTGGCCTGGTAGTCTCCAGCGAGCTGGCTAGTTACCAGTTGAGAATCGCTGAAGATCACCAGGTGCTGGGCTCCAAGGATTTGGGCGTTGTTCAACCCTGCTATCAGTGCTTCATACTCTGCCTCATTGTTTGTTGCCTTGAAGTCCAAGGTGAAAGCCTGCTCTATGACCAGACCCTCTGGCAATTGGAGGACTATGCCGGCGCCAGCTCTCTTGGAGGTGGACGATCCGTCGACAAAGATCTTCCATGCCGAGGCGGGAGACTGTTCGACCTCGGTCACTTCTGGCTCGTGCCCTGTACCCCCCAGTTCCGTGCCGAGCTGGGTCGAAGCCGAGTTGGGAGAGACGAACTCAACAATGAAGTCTGCCAGAATCTGGGCTTTGATCGCAGTTCGGGGACGGTACTGTATATCATACTGCCCCAGCTCAACTGCCCACTTTGATATTCGCCCTGAAAAGTCAGCTTTCTTGAATATTGAACGGAGTGGATGCTCTGTGATCACCACAATGGTGTGGGATTGGAAATAATGGGAGAGCTTGCGGGAGGCGCTGACGAGAGCCAACGCAAGCTTCTCCAATAGAAGATATCTGGTCTCGGCATCGAGCAGGGTCTTGCTTGTATAATAAATTGGTTTTTGAACTCCCTCGTCCTCCCTGATGAGGACTGAGCTTACTGCGTGATCCGAGACCGCAAGGTATAAATACAAAAACCTCCCCCGGAGTTGGGGTGGAGAGTAAGGGTGGTGAGGATAGATAAGTCTTGAGTGCGGCCAATGCTTGGTCGCACTCAGGAGTCCACTGGAATTTTAAATTTTTTCTCAGAAGCTGAAAGAAAGGCCTGCACTTATCTGATGACCGGCTGATGAAGCGATTGAGTGCTGCTGCCATCCCTGTTAGCTTCTGGACTTCTTTTGTGGTGGAGGGGCTCAGGATGCCCTGGATCGCGGTGATCTGGTCTGGATTGGCCTCTATCCCCTTCCGCGTTACCAAGCTGCCCGAGGAACTTGCCAGAGGCTACGCCGAAGGCGCACTTGGAAGCGTTGAGCTTGAGCTTGAACGCGCGAAGGATGCCGAAGACTTGACCGAGATCCGCCAGGTGGTCACTGGAGTGCACAGATTTGACGACCATGTCGTCGATGTATACCTCCACCGTTTTGCCGAGCTGAGCCTGGAAATCTTCGTCACGAGGCGCTGATAGGTCGCCCCCCGCGTTCTTTAGCCCGAAGGGCATCACCTTTGTAGCAATAAGTGCTTGCGTGGGGTTATGAATGACGTTTTCTCCTCGTCAGGCTCGTGAAGTGGAATCTGGTGGTAGCCTCTGTAGGCGTCGAGGAAGCTCATTCGGTCGTGGCCAGCGGGTGGCGTCGATCAGTTGGTCAATCTTTGGAAGGGGGAAAACTATCTTTAGGGCAGGCCCTGTTCAAGTCTGTGAAGTCCACGCACACCCTCCATTTACCAGTTTTCTTCTTGACCACCACCGTGTTAGCCAGCCAGACCGGGTACTGGACTTCCCGGATGGCTCCTGCCTTTAGCAGGTTGTCGACCTCTGCGACGACCGCGTCTGTCTGCTGCAGCCCTATCCTTCGGTTCCTCTGCAACTACTGGCTTGTGACTGGGGTCCACATTTAGCTTGTGGCACATGACCTCGGGGTCGACCCCAGGCATTTCGCTCGGGCTCCAAGCGAAGACGTCGACGTTTTGCATAAGGAACCTTGAGAGTTCAGCTCTCTCCTCGTCTGGCAGTTGGGTGCCAATCAGGAAGAACCTATCTAGGTCCGCCGAGTTCAGCCTGACCTCGGCAAGGTCCTCAATGCTTTTCTTTTCGGGGTCTTGGCCGATTTCATCTAGGTCTTTCTCGAACTTGGCGAGGTTGACGCGTTCTGGCTCCTTCACTGCTGGGACCGCGGCTAGCATGCACTGCCTAGCCTGCTGCTGATCTCCTTCCACCGTGACCACTTCCATTTTTCCCTCCTTGTTCTCGAGGACGAACTTCAGCTTCTGATGGAGGGAAGAAGGGACCGCTTCTAACTTGTGGAGCCACGTTCTGCCCAAAATGACGTTGTAGGGAGAAGGGGCGTCCACGACCAGGAAGTCGGCCAACACGGAAGCTCCGCCGACTCGGATTTCCAAGGTAATCCGACCCTTGGGATAGACTGGCGTGGCGGACAGCCCTAGCAAGGGCGCACGGACCTCCGTGAGGTCTGCTTCCGAGAGGTTCATTTTCTTGAAGCAATCGTAGTAGAGGACCTCGGAAGAGCTGCCGGAGTCGACGAGGATCCTCTTCACGGTGAAGTCTCTTAGCTTCATTGTGAGGAGCAGGGGGGTCGTTGTGAGGGAGCTGGATTCCCTCTAGATCCTTATCTGAGAACGAGATCGCGGGTCGGTCGCGGCGGGCTCTCTTGGATGCTGGTGCGAGCTCGGCTTTCATCACCTCCTTCCCATGCGACGCTCGCCTGGCCTCGGCGTTGGCCCGCGAGCCTCCACGAGATGAGGGAGAGGGAACTGAGGACGCCAGATGGATCACGTTAATGATCTTCTCGGAATCCTCGCTGTCTGGGTCCCGAGCCGCGCTCTGGTGAACTCGGCCCTCGCTGCCGCCGGCATCTTCTGCTTTGACGAACTCTGGGATGTGGCCTTCGCTGGCTAGCTTCTCCAGGTACCACTGCAGAGACTTGCAATCCTCGATTTTGTGCCCGTTACCTTTGTGGTAGGAGCAGTAGAGCTTGCTTCGGCTGCCGGAGGTTGACTCATTCCTCAAGGGCGGAGGCCACTTGAAGAACGGCTTGGTCTTTATCTTGTTCAGGATACGGTATATCGGCTCCTTGAAGACGACGTTGACGCTCTGACCGGCGTTGGTGGGGGTCTGGGCCTCTAGGTGCCCCCAGACCGGGACGACGTAGGCCTTGCCGAACTAGCGGCCCAGGCCTGCTTGTGCTCCTGCTTCTGGAAGGGCTTCCCGCCTCTCTGCCGAGGCTGGCTGATCTTCGGCTCGGGCTCCGGTCTTTCGTCCTCTTCCCGGGCCTGGAGTTCGTCTTCCTCCCGGGCGACAAAGCGCTTTATCCGGGACATTAGTGCTGGCATGGATTCTGGGGTGTCCCCGACAAAATCTTTCCGGAGGTCGTGGCCGGGGATCAGGGCATGTTGGAAGGCGAATATTGCTATTTCCTCCCTAGTGCCCTCAACCTGGCTGTAAACCGCCCAGAATCGTCGGGAGAACTTGGCGAGGCTCTCGCCCTGCTTCATTCTCAGGGCGAGAAGGTCCCCCTCGGTCTTGGGGACGGCGCTATAAGCTTGGAACTTCTTTAAGAAGGAGAGCTGGAGCTCCTTCCAACTCGAAACTGATTTCTCTAGGAGGGCGCAGAACCACTTCAAAGGGAGGTCGCCCAAATTGGAGGAGAAGATCTTGCAGTTGAGGTGCCCCTCGTTCCCCCAAATGGACATCTTCTGGGAGAAGTGGCGGAGATGGGCGGATGGATCGGACAGTCCGTCGTAAGGGACGAACCGCGGGACAGAGAACTTCTTGGGCAAGGGGGTGCGTTCGATGTCTCTGGTGAAGGGCGAGGCCCCCAGATCGGTATGGCCGCAGATTTGTTTCTGGTCCCGCGCGTCCAGGCTGTGCTGAAGAGCCAACCTGACGCGTTTTGTCGAATCGCTCCTGCTCGTCGTCCTTCTCCGGTGTCTGCGCCCTTGGCTTTCGCCTGGGGTAGTTCGGGCCATGATGGCTATGGGCTCGGCCATCACGGCTATGATGACTTCGGCTGTTGCTTGAGCCTTCATCATAGATCTGGCTTCGCTTGTGGTCCAGATGGTGCCTCAGGTCCTCGCGAGGAGGCTGGGCTGTCTTGCTCGGGGCGTCCCTCTTTTTCCCCTGAGGATCAGAGACCTGCCTCAACGAGGCAGTTTGCGCTGCCCTTAGCTGCCTGGAGCTCGCGGATTAACCGCTCCTACTTCTGGAGGAGAGCATTTTGAGCTGCGACATCTCCTCCAGCGGCAGGAGGTTGATCGCGGCGCGTCTCTTCTACGGCAACAACTTTATCCTTGCGAGGACGCTCATGCCGACGCTCGTCGCGTCGGGGTGGCGTGATTTCGTCTGCTGAGAGCGAGGTCTCGAGTCCCTCTTGGAGGGGGACCTCGACGTAGAGCTGCGAGCCTAAGCGGCCCTCGCCTGCAGATGTGCCATGCACCGTCGGGACCGCCCCTGAGGAGGGACGACCGTCGACGGTGCTGGCTGCTCGAGGATTGCTCTTGAGGATTCTCCGCCCTTCCTAGCTTTCGGAGGCATGATTTCTGGAGATTGAAGAAGTTGGGAAGGTTGGGATATTACTTTCCCACAGACGGCGCCAATTGTAGGTGCAGAAAATCAATGACCCACAATACAGGAGGTGCCTTAGAGGACTTATCCAAAGTGATGAAGATTAGGAACCGTCCGAAAGCCTGAAAGAGAAGAGCAAACAGTCAGAGGACCCTGGCCTGGGCGGCGCAAGGCTCTCCGATGCCAAAGTCAGTGAATGAACTGGAACAATGGAAGGAGAGGAAGAAGAGAGGCAGAGTAACGACTCTGTGGGTTGGATCGTCCGTACCTTGCATGTGAAATGCAGCTCTATTTATAGAGGATTTGGAAGATATCTTGGACGATATCTTGGTGTGGGTCCCATGATTCGACTGGGAAGTCATGATCAGCCCACAAAGCAATTAATGCGGTCCAATCCAGCCCACTCTGCATTCAATGCCAGTCGGATCAGCCCACATCGCATTAAATGCGCGTCTTGTTGGGCCAGATCGTGTTGGGCGTCTTTGACGGTAGATGTACCATCGGATCCGCCCTCGGGCCTTGCCCTGATTTGGCTCCAGCCGCTGGATGCTGCCCTGTCAGGGATCTGGCGAAGATTGTGGGCGGCTGGATATCGCGTCTGTCCCACCGGCTCGCCCTCCCTTTCCTCCACGTGTCGGATGACGCGGGGGAAAAAGGGCGCGAGTGGGGATTCTGCTCTTGCTTCGGCTTCTGTCTCGGCAACCCTGGCCGAGGTAGGGCTTTCAGCCGAGGTGGGCACCTGGGGTAGCCGAGCTCGGCGCTAGCAGCCCGGAGCTGCTTGATTTCGGCTGAGGCCTCTGTCCCGGTAGCCGATGTGAGTTTGGTGCCACGTGGATGGCACGGCGGACGGCACGTGAGGATGCTTAGTCTCATCTAATGGCTGTGATTAGCGTAATACTGGGGTTCTGGAAATCTCCCCACACACACTCCATTTTCTATCTTACTCATGGCCATAATCACATTTCCCTTCTCATCTCTAAGAATAGCCCCAACTCCTGCTTTCTGAATCTTATCAAACATTTGGCCCGTCCACATTAAGCTTTAAGACTCCAACTGGCGGAGGTTTCCAACACAGAATTTTCTCTTTTTTGGGACTTCTCTTATAAATACGAGCACATTTAAAGAAATGTAGCAAAATTCTAGAACCGTCAACGACACGCCATGGATCCAGATTATACCATTGTGGATAAGGAAACTTCTCCTATTCCATAATCCGTATAATCTGGGAGAAATCTACTTTAGAAAAACAAACCCTACACATTCGGTGAAGATGAGGACATGAAAACAGAACATGCATACCTTCTTCTATCGCTCTTGCACCAAAAGGACATGTGACCTCGTCAATGATGCTTCATTTGACAAGATTATCTTTAGTGGGCAATATGTCTGTACATGCTCTCCATACAAAAATCTTTATTTTGTTTAGAATCTTCAAATTCCATAACCGCAACCAAAACTTCCTTCGCTCCCCTGAGATTGAATTTTTACCTATGCACTTTTTTTTTCTGAAGTCTTAATATACATAAGCACTTTTAACGGAGAATTCTCCCGATTTATTCTCTGTCCATACCATGGTATCACTCGGCATATAAATGGAGGAATATTTGAATAAAAGGCATAATTGTCCGTGAAAATTATAACCACCAGTTAAAACTAAAACCAAAACCCTTGACTTTAATATATGATAATTATATGAATATAATATGACATGTTTCGGTTGGACCCAAATCCAGGTAAAAACTTTGATTGGGTCCTGGTCCAAGTCCAAGATGGACCCAACCAACCCATTGACATCCTAAACATAGAAATAGAGTTTATGTGTAATCTAGTCCCACCAATTCATACTGAGTCATCTCGGTTGACAATCCTATCATCTGAGTTTGTTTCACCATCATTTGTCTAGTTGAGTAAGACATTTATTCATAAGATTCAAGGCATGACCAAATCAACATAACAGACAGATCTTTGGCAAGTTTGGTTACTCTTCTAGTATCTTCTTCCTTTTCACTAGGTGCTAAGTTGTAATTTTTTAAGTCTTTTTGTTGGTTTCTTCTTGGTTGTATGCTTTGTCTCTTTTAATGATATTCCCTTTCTATCAAAGAAAAAACAGACAGATCTTTGGCAAATAAAAAAAAAATGACAGACAGAGACAGACTTTAAATTCCTCTACATCGGACAAAGTTCACATGAAAAAGAAATAGTGATAAAGAGGCTAGTAATAAGCATATGTGGGCAGATGAGTAGTATACTGAATTCAACAAAATCATGGCCAATGGAAGATTGACTGCAAAGTATTGTAAGGAATCAGTTTTTCTCAGATTATAAAGCATGATTTTAAATAACATCTGAAAATCGATATGTATCAGCTATATCAAAGTTTGTAATTATAATTTTTAGAGATTTTCAAGAAAAAAAAACTCAAGATATCAAATTAGAGAAACATGGAAATTGTGATTTTTAGAGTCTAATAACTATCCCATTTTTAGTGCATGAATTCTGTATTACTTTAAACATTATAGAGTGATTTTGTTTTCAACCCAAAAAAAAGTTTTGCTCCATCGAAAATTAATTTTTATGCAAAATGGCTAGTTTTATGCTTTCTTCCTTTTTTTTCCTTTTTTTCCCGTGAGCGTCACTGCATCTTATTATGGTGCAATAATCTGCCTTGCCCCATGATAGTCCCACATGAATTTAGCAAGCTTCTCTTTTGGACAAAATCTCTCAACTTTAATATATGCATTTTATTTTCAACATTGCCAGAATATCAACTTAAAGCTCTTCTTTCAGGTAGGAGTGTTCATGGCTCGGGTTGGGCCAGGGTCTATCCAAGCCTGGACCAACATCTAAAATATATGCCAAGTCCGGCCCAAGCCCGGATTGTCTGAAAATGAGTAAGCACAACCATGTGTTTGGTGGATAAACTAGAAGAACATTTAGCCTTTGTGAGCCCTTTCTCCGAATTCTCTGCAGTTGAACCTGACTTAAAAGGATGGAACTCGTAATAAGACTCGTCCTATAAAATTTGAATCGTTCAAAACAAACAACCACAATTCACACTAGGGCTACACAAAACCAGACCGTAGACCGGACTGGACCACAAAATCGGACTGGACCGGACCGGATTTCCGACTTTAGTGGTCCAAATACGGTCCGGTCCGGACCGGATTTGGAAGGCCGGTTATATCCGATCGGTCCGGTCCGATCCAGGAATTTAGGGATCCGGTCTAGACCGGACCGGACCAGATTTATTAAAATAATATATTTTTTTAATATATGATGATGATGATTAATTGATTATTCGGTCTGGACCTGCGCCCATTACCTGATTAATCTCAACTGGGCCCATGATCCAAAATTCGTAATACAATTTTCTCCATTTAGACGTCATTCAGTGACTCATATATATACACATTACACGAAAGGACCACTTTAGTCTGTAGGTACAAATGTCCAGCAAGGACCACTTCAGTCATTCTCTGACTCGTATATATACACATTACACGAATCTCCTACACAAGGATGGCATGGGATTTTCCATCCCCAGAGTCTGCAAGTGCAAATATAGAACTTCTCAACATTAATGCTCACATCAAAATAGGAGAAAATAGCCCATTATTACGATATTTACTTAAAATAATATTTTCTTTTTATGTTGTGAGCTGAAAAAAAAAAAAAAAAAAAAATTAAAACCAGTATGGACCACTTTAGTGGTCCAACCGGATCGTTTGGGACCGGACTGGATAACTTATAAGTAGTCTGATCTTGTCCTTCATTTTTAGCTGGACCGGAAATTTGATCCGACCAATTTGATAACCAGACCCGAAATCCGGCCCGGCTAAAAATGAAAGATTGACTGAAGTCTACGATTTCGCCCCACCATTGTGTTGATTGGGTGTTGAAAAACTGAATGACGTTTACACCAAAAGATTGTACAAAAGATTGTAGAGGCCTTATGAAGTGTGCGACCCTGCGAGGTGCACATGGAAACTATCGTGAACATCTCGCTATGGAGCCCACTTGAGAACCCACATCAGAATAGAGCCTGGGATTTAAAAATCTAGTTGGACCCTTCTATTTACAAAAGATTAATCAATTTTAACCCATTCATCCACGGCACATAAATATTTTCATATAAAATTGCGGCCCAATCCATCCGACGGTCCAATTTATTAAGCTGCGTACCAACTGGCAACTGAAGGGTTTAAGTGGGCCCCACTGTCAGGTGCGTAGGATCGTGCAGCTGATAGCTACTTGTCAGTTATGTATGTCCGTCCGTGTCCACCCCAAACTCCTTCATGTCTCCTCCTTCCTTCTCTGCTTCCCACATCACAAAAATCCCACAAAATCTCACACTTACGCACACAACTCTCTCAAACTCCTCTAAAAGCTTTCAGACGCCATTTCAATTCCTCCTCAACAACACCACAAACCAAAACCCTAAACACTTCTCTCTCTCTCTCTCTCTCTCTCTCTCTCTCTCTCTCTCTCTCTCTCTCTTCAATGTCTCTGCAAAACCCTAGAATTCGAAGAAGACGACAGCACCGAACCCGATCGACCACACCTTGAGAACCAACGACGCCATGGATCTACGAGACGCGGATGAATCAACGGCCGCGATCTCCTCCGCCAACAAGATCCCCAATGCCCATCCGTCCATCTACCGTCTCACCAACGGCACTCCATCTCCGCCGTCTGCCTCCTTCGAGATCCGCCTCTTCTACGTCCGTTTCTCCCCCTGCGTCGTCGACGCCGTCCCCGACCTCCTCTACCTCTCCCACCTCCGCCGCCAAACCGGCGCCGGACTCGAGATCAACGGCTCTCGTATTCCGGCATCGGAAACCGCTTCCGTCTCTCTGCGACGCGATCGGATCGACCGGGAGTCGTCCGAGGTCACCTACGTCAGCACCGACAGCGTGCGCGTATCTGGAGCCGTCGATTTCGAGGTGTTAGATAAGGAGGATCTGGTCCTCTGCGGACTGGTGGAGATGGTGGAGAACGGATCGAAGCTCGGGTGGAGCATGGACTGCTTTGCGGCGGCGGGATCGAGCTTTTTCTTCCAGCCGAAGCTGGGGATTTCGTCGCCGTCTGTCGAGGTTTCTGTTGCTGGTTGCTGCTCTGGATTCCCTTTGATTCTGACGAAAACGATTCAGTTGAGTCCGAGAAGAAAGCCTGTAAGGCACGCGACCTTGGATGCTATACCGGAGGATGAAGAGACCGATAAGGAGCAGAAGAGGCTCAATGGGTTTTCTCTTGGACATCAGCCACTTGAGGTAAGAAGGTGTCACTTGTTGATTTTGATTGATTCTTCTTGATTACTAGGATTTCGTTTGATTGCTTTATTTGATAAATCTTTGCCGTTCAATTGTTTTGCTTTATTTGATAAATCCATGAATTCAGTTGCCCTGCACTTAGTTTACATGTAAATCTATTAACTGTAATTGTCATTTGCATACCGGCTTTATGATTCAATGTTGAGTTTTGAAATTCTATTTGGAAATGTGCTGGGACTTAACACCCACCAATCCATCCATTAGCAATGGGTTGTGTTCACTAGCCATACAAACTCGTACGATTCGGTTTTGATTAAGTTTGTTGGTTTTTTTATGCAGGAGGAAATAATTGAAAAGGGTCTCTGGATGGGTTTGGTTGTAGGGAGATAGAATTATGACAAAGTTCGGTAAAATTTGAATAAGAGACTTAATGTGACTAGCCAATATAGACTATAGTACACTTCATATGGAAAGGAACAGTCTGCGCATCCAAAGACAGGGTTGGTTGCCAATATTGTTGAGAGATGGTCCCAGGATAGTTGTACATGAGGGATGCTATATGTATGTAACCAAAGTATAGAGATTTTCTTTTATTCTTACAATTCTCGTACAAGAAAACAGCAGTGTTAATGCTGCCTCAGCATACTCAGCAATCTATCAGCCACTAAGAGCAATTTTCTAGATGAGATTATCCCTTCCGAATGTGTCAGTTAACATTGATTCATATTACAGTCGGCTCTCAACACAATATCCCACAATGGAAACCCATGTCTATAAAAGCAGTATTCAAAACTACAATGGATTACCAAGCTTCCTAGTTTTTTTCTTCTTTTGATCTGCATAAAAACCCAATTATTAATATTCAACTGTGGAAGAAAAAGTTTCTTAAACGTGAACTGGAATAGGGAGTGCACAAATGCATTTTCTACTCGTAGGTGTGGCTGTTAAAATCTTGTGTCCTCAAAGTTAAATGCTTCTTCACGGAACTTGTCAGACTTCCTCTCTTGATGAGTGCCTGCCTCCTGTAGTCTTATAAAAAAGGATCACTAGCTCTTTCTTCATCGATACAGCAGGGACACGCCACGGACAGGGTAGCGGTCCGATTTCGCATCAAAATAAAATATTGGAGACATTATGATATAGATATGCCACCTATTTTGAAGAATCAGGTATCTCGGTTCTTCGAGCATTGTTCTTGCATGGTAAAATGCATGTAAAATTTTTATGAATACAATGATAAACCAAATTGCCCTGTTCATCCCTATTTTCCCTTCCTCTCTAGTCTCTACTTATGAAAACTCATACTATAAGCATTAAGCGTCTACCTCCTAACCATTCCAAAAAAAAAAGTGTATTACCTCCTAGTTTTATGATTAATACCTTATCATATGTGCACAAAAGTTGAAGATTATACACTTTCTATACTTGCTTTGGGTTTTAGAATGTCCTTAGGAGTTGTTTGTATGTGCCCATTTACGTATGTAAATGGGGGTTCATGCATAATGGTTATGCATCCCATGTTTGTTTGCACAAATTATGCATGTGATGTGTAAATGGTGTGAAAATTGCGTGAAAATGGGTGTGGTTTTGTGCCAAAAGTTTTCACACCTCTCAGGGTGGAGAACATTTACGCACATTACTGTGCATGGGCGGGTGCTACAATGAATCATATGTCATTTTTTGCAATAATTTTTGTTCAAGTTTTTTTTTATCATGTGGGCCCCTAAATGAAGATCCAAACCATTGGATGTCTTTAAAAGGTCAAAAATGGCTATGGGGTCAAATATCAGCCATTGAATAATCATATATTTTGAGAAAATTGCAAAAAAACTCCAGATCGAAAAATCTACTTCTCTAGACTTTTTTGGGCCCTTGAATCATGGTCCAAACCGTTCATCCTCTTTGGAAGGCCAAAAAATGCTCGGGGTTCATCATGGATTGTGAGATATTTGAGAAAAACGGTGTACCATTAGATGTACTCATGGAAATGGCCTGATTTTCATGTGCTTTTGAGGCATTCCCTCTTTTTAATTATTTTTTTAATTCTTGTTGGCCCCTAATCTATGATCCAAACCATTCATCCTCTTTAAAAGGCTACAAACTGCTAGGGGTAAGTTGTTGATTCATCATAGATTTTTTGAGAAAATTGTGAAGCACTTCAAACTAATCAATCTGCTTCTTTGGACTTCTATGGGCTCCCAAATCACGATCCGAACCGTTCATCCCCTTTGGAAGGCTATATTGGGCTAGGGTGTCAGATTTCATGCATTGATTCATCATGGATTTCAAGAAATTTTTGAAAAATGGTGAACAATTAGATCCACTCAGATTCACATGTAAAAAAAGACAAACAATGGACTGTGTTTCCATGGGAATCTATTGCATATGGAAATGAATCTTATGTTACACATGTGCATCATTTACTCATGTGAATCATTTTCCTTTTACATGCGTAAAAGCCAAACGATCCCTTAATAGTTTTTTGAAAGTTGACATGCGCTGATAGAATTTTTTATATTTTCATAGATAACATTCAAGTCTTGAGTGAACCACACATTGAAGGAACTCTTTCTAAATTTTTACTATGAGACCTTTTTTTTTCTTTTTTCTTTTGGGACTTATTATTTGTAAGATTGTTTTTCTTTCTTTGTTTTTCTTCTTTTTTCGACTCAATTCTCATGAGGTTCTTGCATGATTAACAAGAGTCCTGAAGCTTGTCCACTTTCTGCGTTATGTACATGGTCTTTGTTGCATATCTAGTTTGATTGTGAACTGTTTCCATGGGATTTGAATTGTTCTGTAGTATGTCTCAAATCATATGACTAAAAATTCTGTGCACGTAATTTGAATGTCCATTATTGCATTCTCTGTTGGTTACAGTAGCCAATAGGTGCATGTATTATTTCTATGCCACACGACATTTTTGAAAGGTTATAAGAAAATTTGAGATTTAAGAAGCTGAAATGAAATGGCAGTTTCCATCAAGAGGCTGGTTTTAGTAACTCACTCATATATGTTTTTCAAAAGGTGAGGTCGATTCTGTGATAGACGAGTTTAAAGTTTCGCTTATTTATTAGTTCCTTCTTTTTTTTTTGGCTTCTTTCATGGGTTTTGGCTTAAAAAAATAAGTTTGTTATCTACATCCACCTTGTGCTGTGCATCATTTATTGTAGATCAAATCTGTTATTCTTATGCATTTCTTTTTTAAATTTTTTTTTTTTTTTTGGGGGGGCCTTTTGTAGGTTCCAGAAGAGGAGGTTGATGGATATGATTCAGAAGGGAAACTAAAGTATGATATTTATTCAGAAAATAGGTACTCAGATGATGATGGCCAGCTGTCATGGTTCAATGCTGGTGTGAGGGTTGGTGTTGGTATAGGCTTGGGGATGTGCTTGGGGATTGGCATAGGCGTTGGACTACTCATGCGCTCATACCAGGCAACAACCAGAACCTTCAAGAGGAAGTTCTCCTAATTTTCTGCCTTGAAAAACTGCAATTTTGCTTCTGGACGTGGTGGATCTGGATGAAGCTCTTAACCTCTTGTATGTCAAGAGTTTTGGTACGTGTGGAGGTTGTACAGTCCTTTATTTTGTTAATCAAGGTTTCTTGGTAGTCTTGTGCAGCTTATCATTCTTTTTGCTTCTAATCATCATATGTGGGTGTGTGAGTATGTAGTGTTTTATTGCTACTGAAGTTATGTAACATATGATTGCTTCAACTGCACGAGTGGAGACGGGGTTTGTAAGCCTAACTAATAATTCCATATAAATTCATCTTCCATCCACCGGCGCTATGCAAGGTATAGAAACTATCAAGAACATGTCCTTGGAAGTCCATGCATGTTATGTGGTTGTTGTTATGTTGTATTAATGTATTATTCTGCTTCATACAGACATTGATATTGAAGTTTGTGTTAATTCTACTAGCAGAACAGTTGTAACCTTTTCATTGGTCATGAATATTACCGATGGTATTGAACTTCTGCAACAGCTTTCTGAATGCACAATGAAACGAGTCAAGTATTTACAAGATCCTTGGGTATGCCACTAGAATGGATTGCTCAGTTGGTTGGCAACCTAAATCGCAACCGGCTTTGTGGGCTTCTCATCCCTCTTAATTTGGGCTATCCTTCCCACATAGTGGGCTTCCTCTTCCCACTTGTGTCCCAGTGCCCTAGGATGGGAACAAAACAAAAAGGTATTTGCATGATCTATGTATGGTGTCATCTAAGATTCTGCCAATTTAAGTGTGGGCTAGTGTTCCAGACCACTGAATAAAGGATTATGATGATTGTGATTGCTTGTGGGTGTTCTATCAGTGTGAGGTCGTTGGTGAGTGTTTTCTTGTCAAGGCACCACCCCCTCTGTGAGCTATGGTTTTTTTATCACTGATTCATTGGCCCCGTGTGTAACAAACTCTAGGCACATCAATACTATGGCCGTGCTTGGATGTAGGGAAAGGGAAACTTTACTGGGGCAACCAAAAATTTCTCTGCTTTCCCTAACATGAACCTTAAAGTCGGCCATCTGGAATTGAAAAGGCCTGCATTCTACCAAATGAATGAATATTACAGTGATTCTAGTGAGCGAGCTGGAGCAAACCACAATTTTGGTAGTGCTTCAATTGGGACTTAGAAGTTTTTTTTTTTTTTATTCTTATTTGGTAAACATCTGGTTTATGTTAATTGGTTCTTATAGTTGGGCAACTATTTCCACCTGTTAATTTACTTGGGTCGCATTGTCATCCAAATTTTGAAATTTGTAAGTACTTTTTTTCCTTATATTAGGTGAATTTGTTGTTTCTATGCTAGTCAATTACTAATGGCCGTGTGCGCATTTGAATGGCTGTAGTGACCAATTCAAGTAATTGCAATGGTTGTAGAATGAAATGGAGCCATTGAGAGCCGGGGGGGGGGGGCTACTCGGTAAGCAACCCTGTTTCTCACCTAGTTGCCCAGCATTTGATCCTTGGGTGTGCTGACTTCCTCCCATTAATGTGGGCTCTCTCACTGCGTGAGTGGGTGTTCTCATGAGTCCAAGCCTCCTTAGCTGGTCCAGGGAAAAAAACTGGAGCCCCTATCATCAACATGGTCGTCAATACTGCAAGACTTCTTATCTCCTTATCCATTATAAGGATTTGAATTTTAGACAACAAAGAAAGGGCAAGACGAATTAAGATGTGTAGATTAATAAGAAATGTTGAATTGTGGCTAAATGCATAGGGAAGAATTACGTAGCCGTCTGATAATAAAAAATGATCAATGAATGATGCTGGAGATGGTTTCAAATGTGCTTCCGAAAATACCCTTACAAAGTTTAGAAGGCATAGAATTGACTTATATTACAAATAAGTTTTACAAAATATTGTTACCCTTCTAATGAAAAATGAAAGAATTGGTTAACATAAAAACTATTGAAATCATATAAAAAAAGGCAATCAACTAAATGGTTAGCAATACAGGGAAATTATCATCATCAAATTATTATACCAACTATCTTGAGGTCAGTTATACGAATTTTGTTTCTTCATTCCGAGCTGTCTTGAGCCAGATTTTAAGATAAGTTATTTTTAGATTTATTTTTACTATTTCTATCTACATCCTCTTCGGTGTATCCATTTTTCTTAGTGGGCCATCAACCTTCGTAGCCAAGCTTTTTCTTATCAGCGGCGTTGTCGGCATACGTTGGACATGCCAAAAGCGTTTCAAACGGATTTATTTAACTGTGCTCATTTTTAATTTTATTCCTTTTACTTTTATCAAAAATCCACTTCAAAATTCTCATCTACATTCTAAAAGTATATCGGACTATCAGGAAAATGAAGGGTACAAATCATATCAGACTAGCAGTTTCCCAGTGAGCTGTATCCCTTCCTCGTATGCGAAAAATGCAACTACGTTCAACTTTTTTCACGCTATCCACTGATTCCATCTAATAATTTCATGCTGCCGAAGAGGAAGAAGCATCATTCACTCCTTGCTTTTGATGGACGTTTTGTCTCAAAAAGCCAAATGATGGTAGAAAGAAATTGACGTCTTAACTAATGTTCTTGGACCAGAGGTAAGAGATAGTCATCAATATTTTTAGTATTCTTATTTTTCAAGTTGAAAACCTTTCTATTGAAAACGATGAAATATGAAAGATGACGATGATAAGACATTTTTTTCTTTTTTCTTTCTACACTGAACCGGTGGTTAGAGCTCTCTCGCTATTTTTAGAGACTTGAGATACAGTAACTGTCATGACCCTGCCCTAATTAGTGTATAAATAGGATTCGAGGTGTGAATTTTAGGACTAATTAAAAAGAAGAACATTCATATGCATATTTCCCTCATCATAAGGTGGGAAACACTTTCCTTTTAGAAATTTTCAAGTACAAAATGTACTTTTTAAGTACATAGGGTCAAGTACAAAATGCACTTTTCATGTACAAAAAGGGGAGTGTCCCTCACTCTATGGTGGGGGAAAAATACATATGAACATTCCCCAATTAAAAATTTTACCCTTTATGTCCAAAGATCAAAGTCTGCTATGAGGATTATGTATTTGAGCCTCATTAACCAAATAACTTGCGGGAGTCATCCGGTAAACACATTTACTAAACATGTAGAAATATCAAAGCAAGTATGCATTTCGTCCCATTATATATTTAAGTTTCAAAACAAAAGAGTATGTACACATCGGGACCATCCCAAAAATTTAGGTCATGGACAAAAGATATACAATATGATAAGATAAGTCCCTAAAGATTGAAAAACCCAAAAGATGGAATCTAGGTGGCAAGATGACGGATATCCATGTGTATCGCGCACAAATGCCGGGAGTGGTGACACTAAGCTACGTCATTGGCACCCCACTCACGTAACTCGTCCTCCTCCCCAGGCTGATGATCCTCTGGGATTGCCTCAAAGTTCGGGTCGACATAGTAGGTGGTGTTGTCTGCACACCAAGGAATAAAGAATCAACAATATGTTGGCAAGAAGATACGCCATATATATGATTCATAACATGTTTCAAAGGAGAATAGAGACAAGTATATAATTAAAAGACATCAAGGCAACAAGCTAGGCATAGAAGCAAGAGTAAATATAAGAGTCAAGTAACCATGTAAATCCTAGCAAGTTATACAAGAATGGTTCTATGAAATGCAATGCCAAGTAAGAGGAGACTCCGAGGATGTCTTAGCCATCTCTCGGAGGTATCAATGCCGTCCCAGCCGACTACCAATACCCTAAAGTCTGGCTCTAATGGTATCCAAAGCTACCTATTAGGGATAACAACGTCGTCCTAACCAACTGCCATTATCCTGCGCCATGGACGTCGTCCTAACTGACTATCCAGCCTAGTGTCCAAGTAACTGGCCCACTCAGTAATCATTAGACTGCAGCTGGTCATGAATGCAAGATAATAATGATAATGGTTTAGCACGTAACACAAGACCCAAGACAAATACACGTGAATAGATTTCAAAGTACAAGATAACAAGTTGATGACTACTCCAAGTCAAGCTAAGATACAAGTTGTAAGACCCCGATCCCTAGTTCTCTTCTTTAGTATTTTATTAGTTGTGAATTTGCTTTTTAAGTGAGATTAGGAGTGGTTTAGCTTTGTTTGTGAGTTTGAATAGATTTTTCATAGTTTTGGAGACTTTTGAGGACCGTTGACTTTAGTTTGATATTGCCCGTGTGATTTGTGTTTTTGTGAGAACTTATTCTTGATTTCGAAATTTTTCAATTTTTACTCATTTCGATTTGTATTATTGATCTCAATAACTTTTAAGTTTCGTCCATTTGAATTTGAAACTCAGAAATCACAATTTTCAGCAAAAAGGGTAAAACAGGTTTTTCACCTTGAAATCTGTGCATGAATTTTAATGTTTACAAGATCATACAAAAATGGCATTTTTGGAAACTAGATATTTCGACGATCATTTTTTTCTCTTTCGTCGATCTCGTCCGGGACCCACAAGTCAATGATCCAGCCATGTCAAGTATTAGGACCATGGGACCCACAACTTACCCATTTAATATAAAACCCACGTGAGACCCATCTTCTTCTTCATTCCATTTTCATTCCTGCAACTGAGCTGAAGAGAAAGCTCTTTTCTTTCTCTCCTTCCAGCCACGTTTTGACCTTTCATGTTGCACCTCCATTAGCCCAAAACAAGATCTGATTGCATCATTCATCTCCCCATTCTCCAAGCTTCACAACCATATTGTTTTTGAAAGAATCTGCCGGAACCCATCTTCTTCCTCAAGTTTTCCTTCTTATTCAGAGCTGTAAAAGGTTAGCATTGGTTTCCATTTCAAATTTACAGCTTCTATGGATTCTTTAAAGTTGTTTTATCATGCATGCAAGGTGGTTCTTGAAGAACCCCTTTTATTTCAAAAATCTGAGATTTCTTTTGAATGGGTTTTCCTTGGATTTTGTAGCTTGGAGTTTCAGCTTTTAGAGGTGTGTTTGGGAGAGATCCTTGAGTGCATTTTGGACCGAGGCAAGTGAATGAATGAGTTATGACTATGCATGTATTTGAAATCTATTTATGTTTATATAGTTTTGATTTGAAAAATGTGTTCCATTTGAATGATCTAATTAGTTGTTTAAAGATTGATTTTTAGAAGATTGTAGTGTATGATTTATGCTCAGCTTTAGAAATGACTTTGTTTAGATTCGCATGAAAAAGCCTGGTTTCTTTGTTAATTCAGTTCAGTTTTTACATCTTACTTCTGAATAATTTCTGATTTTCATGTTAAATTTGTAAATGAGATGTGATATTTTGATTTAATGTTGAATGGAGAATGAATGAGGTTTGATGAATCTGATTCTTAATGTTGGAAAATTGTAGGATGTGAAGGAGGGAAAAAGAGGTTTCAAAAAGGGATGAAAATCACCTCAAAACAGTGCAGGAAATGCTCCTAGCCGTGCCAAACAGAGGGCAGGCTCGCTAGCGCTCTAGCGATCCCCGCCACTGCCCCATTGTCTTTGGGCCTATTTTATGGTGATTTTCTTGATTTTTATAAAGCTGTTTGTTACCCTATTTTACTTGGATGAGCTGAATACTCTCTCTCACAAATGGATGTGTGATCAATCCAAAGACTTGCTTGGAAGAAAGAAGGAGAAATTTGAAACATATTGGTTATGGAAATTAACAAAGAGAATGGAGGGGTTTTCTACTCCAATCACTTATAGACCCTTCTTAGTCGAAGTGTACACCTTGATATCCTTAATGTCGTTTAAAATATTGAGCACCATCTAAACGAATGATCGACATGAGATTTCAAAGTATATATGATTTGACGATTACGGTCTCATGGTATTGATGTTAAATTATGATTTATGAACCAAACTCTCATCTTGTGAATTGTATTGATTTGAAGATAAATTTTTTCCAAGGTTTTTATTTAAAACCTCGAGGCAAGATGGGGCCAGAGCTATGTAGTGTGAGCCCATGAGCTAAAGAGAATAAGCGTGCGTGTTTTGGGAAATTATAGCATGAATTGTGTTTTTACACACATCGAGTAAGGACTACTATTTTTGAAAAAAAACATTGAGGCAAGATGGGGCCAGAGCTATGTAGTGTGAGCCCATGAGCCAAAAGAAAACAAGCGTGCGTGTACTTGATATAGAGTGAGTAGTTGCTGAATTTTGAAGTGTCAAACATTATTTTGGAAATGTGTATTTTTAGTGTCGGCTCCACGCAGCTTGGACGACCATTGCCGGTCTGATCAACCGCCTTAAGTCCTTAAATCTTGTACCAACTGGGATTGGTAAATACGTACGTTCATGCTTGCTCGTTTAGCCCGTTCCGCGGCGGGATTCGTGTGCGGTTCTCAGTTTACTGAGCTACTGCAATTTTATGTTATGTTAGTGTCTCCCTTCACCTTTGTGTGACGGGGGCCCACGAGTGTCTCCCTTCACCTTTATGTGACGGAGGCCCATGAGTGCTCTCGTCACTTCGTGTGACGGAGAATGGAGCTACATGTGGATGCCAAAGTATTATTTTTTTTAAGGGTTATCTTGACTTATGAATGGATCTTATAAAGGATATTGCCATCGAAATGCTTGATTTGTCAATGATTTTATAAATGACACTGTCACCAAACTATTTTGTTTTACGTGATTTATGAAAGGATCTTATAAAAGGTATCGGCATCAAACGCTTTATTTCATGCAATTTCTCTTATGAATGATATTGTCATTAAAATGTTTTGTTTTATGCAACTTCTCTTTATTGTACATACTATTTTAATTATTTCAAAACTATTGATTTATAGCATAATTGGGTATTGATTTCGAATGGTCATCTTGATTTAAGAATGGTTCTTATAAATGGTATTGTTATTTAAATGCTTTGTTTTATACAATTTCTCGTTATAGAAATGTTGTTTTATTTATTCAAAACTATTAATGTATAGCATGATTGTACTTCATTCTTTTGCTTGCCAGACCGTCGTGTCTGACCCTTTCGTTTTGGTGCTCAAGTCCAGGTTTTTGTTGCCCTTGAGTAGGAGCACGAAGTGGCAGCTGTTGAGCAGCCGGTTGAGTGAGAGTGGCTGCCCAACGATGTCATTTAGATGTCGGATTGGTTCTTGAGATACGAAATATTGTTGGGGGTGATCTCTTATATTTGTTGGATGGTTTTTATTAACCTTTTTCCTTGGGATTCTAATTAATACACTTTTGTAATTTTGTAAATTGAATATATGTGGGAAATGAATTGTCCTGTAATTGCCAGCTCAATATTTATGGTTCTTGATTTATTCCATTCTAATTATGAGCCTTGATTTCATGGCTTTATGTTAGTGGTAGAGTACGACACGGATTCCGAGGGTCTGGGCTCCAAGTCGCAATGCCACGTATTCAGCTTCCGCGAAATATTCAGGTTGTGATGGAATTTTGTTATCCTCACACACGCGGATCTTGGGGAAATAAAAAGTTCCAAAAATCATGCCTCCGAAATCGGACCTCTCCAGGATCCCATTTTTGAGGCATGACACAAGTCAAGTCTCCAAGTTCCATGAGTAGTCCCCTTAGTAAGCCTATACCCACGTGTTCATCAATACAAGATAATAAGGTACCTAAGGGTACACGCTAGGTCCGATCAAACCCTAGTTCTACTAATTATATTACAAGTTATACAAGTATACAAGAATATAGTGTACAATGTACGTCAAGCTACGGATACATGATTTGCGAGTTAAGAGTGAAGAACAAGCCAATCCTAAGTCAAGGATCGTCCATCGTGTATCGTAGTATTCCAGCTGAGTGCTTATGGAGAAAGAGTCGGTGATCCCATAGTGTGGTGAGCCCTTGGTGTACTGAGATTATTGGACACCAATTGACTAAGTTCTGTATACATTTGACCAAGTTGCAACCACACACGGAAGCCCGGACAACCAACGAACCACACCAAGCCAATTGTGTTTCGTTTTCATTTTTCCAAGTTGGTCGTGCAAGGGTAGGGTCAAGGGGTCCCACATATAAGGTCAAACATAAGGTAGAAGTCCCCTTGACAGAAGAGGAATTGGGCATGCACGGCTAGCTGCGAAGGGGGTCCACGATTAACTGCGAGGTCACCGTGGAGGTCACCACGAGTAGCAGCAACACTACTCTTTTAGCCGTGAGGTCACAGTCAGAAAGACAAAACCTGACCCAATTATGTTTGGTTTGGCGGTTAGCCGTGTGGCTAACCCAGGGTGACCGCGTGCACAGAGGTGGTGATTTTTTATGTTGTTCAATCAAATTCAATGCACACACACCAATAGCTTTAGAATTCACATCTGTAGCACCTGAAAAATGTCAATTTCATTTACCAAAACCACCCATCCCATCCTTTTTTCAAGTCCTTTACAAAAATCCTAATTAACATGTGAAATCCAATATACATAACAAGGCTTCGAATTAAAAATTGGCTAGACAATTGTATTGTCAAGAATTCAAATAAACATACATGCATGTGCAATACATAATGCTATTCTACTTGCCTCAACCAAAGGAATGAAATTAAGAGAAATTGGGGAGGAAGAAGCTCTCCACTCACACCTAGCCAAAACCACTCTCCAACAAGTTTCACATACACTCTAAGAGTACAAAGGGAAGGAGAGGAAGGGAATTCATCAACATGCAACCCATTTACAGCAAGAAGAAGGAAAATTGAAAGGAGTAGAATTGGGGAAAAACTTACCAATTGAGGTCTAGGAGAAGAGGAAGAAGATGGTGGCCAAATCTCCACTTGGAATGGTATCTAGAGGAGCATGCAAGAAGGAGGAAGTCAAGAAGAAAAGTTCCAACAGTAGTTCACCTTTGAAATAAAACGAAACGGATGAAGAAAGAGTTGCTGAAATGAGTTTAAATGAGAGATGAAAGGGAAAAAGTCCAGAATGCCCTCTTGAGTGAAATGAGAGAAAAATAATTATTTGAGTGACTTTGAGACGTCGAATCATGATGAGTCAAGAATGGAAAATGATGGGCGCGATGAGATCTTTTCAACGAACCCAAAATCAGCAAAAACTATTTTTTCCAGAAAAATACTCAATTTTCCTAATAATTGCAACCTAACCCCCTATTAAGGCTAATCGTACTTGGAATCGAACGAAACTTCGCAGAAAACTTTCTAATGATAAAAGAAACTTGCTTAAGTAATAAACCAGCCTAATTAGCTAGAATTACAATTAATTAAGCTAATCGTCAAATTTAAGAAGCTAAACACCCTATTAAGGTCGGAGACCTTACATCTAATTCAAGATTTGACATGATAGAATGGAAACTTAATTCTTGATTTTACCAGAATATTTATGAAACCATTTCATTTGTTTCTCTTCTACAACAAATTCATTTTTCCTGACTTACCCTAATTTTGGGCATAATTCTTTTTTTTTTTCCCATCTAAAGAGGCTCGGACCCCATCGAACCCATGATAGTGGGAGAAGCCCTTGGGCGAGGGAAGGATAGGTAAGGCTGAGTTCTCAGATGAGGGGAGGAGACCTGAGAGCCCTTATGCGAGGAAAGGTGGCATGCCCAAGGTTTGATTCAAACTCCTCAGAACTCCTTATTCATATAAGTGGTTTCTCGATTGGCAAGCCTGCATGGGGCTGCCCATGGATTAACCCCTAGGTACGTAGGCTTTACTTCCTACAATGTGGGCTTTCTTTTCCATGTGTGGTCTCTCTTGGGTCCTTGCCCCTTAGGTTGGGGTACCATAAAATTAAAATGTATTCCTTATTTAGATCGATGTACAATTTATCTAAAGAAATCACTATCATAGATGACAATTCACTTACCTCAATCCAAATAATCTAATTAAATCCTCCCCTCTTGATTGATTGGAGGCATGCCCAAAATTCGCTTTTATCATAGTTATATACACCATTAAGTACATAGAAGGTCAATCACTTCATCTGCCTACGGTGATCGATGCTTTGAAAGCTATTGATCCAACGATTGAGATTTTGGTTAGTGAGCACAAGAGCAGAGATATGTAGGGGCATGCACGATGGATGAGTCATCAACTGTCCCACATGAAGTGGTCCTATGAATATCATCCACACAAAAACAATTAGGTCCCACTAGGGATGGAGCACATCCAAAATTGTATTGATTGGAGGATCAAGATCTTCAATTGATTAAGGATTTGTTTGATAATAAAATTTTGAGGAATTCTTTGGGTTTGTTTGCAAGTGTTTACAATGGGAATTCCATGTGTTAAAGAGTTTCTCACAGTTGTCTATAGAACTCTTTTGTTCGATTAGTAGAATTCTAAAAACCCAGTCTTTTAAATTGCTATTATTAGTCTTTCAAATCTGGTCTCCAACTATAAGTCAACTTGATAGGAAATATGAGAGTGCATGAGTTTCAGTCTTTCTTAGAAAAAAAAAGTTTTCAAATTCCAATACGTAGGAGTTGCAAAACTATTCGGGGGGACATAAGATTGCAAATGAGTATCCGATTATGTGAGTACCCAAAGTCTCATTTTCTTAATAAAGCAAATTTGAAACCCATTTTTGGATCTCGAAGAATTTTGAATCTGGATCCAGATCTATCCATGTAGGGTCCAAACCAGATCCTAGTGTGTGTTCCAACCCGATGATCAGATTACATGACAATTGCATTTACAAATTATAAACTTATATAGGTTTTAAGGGGTACGTATAGATTGAGTTATATTTATATTTGGGAGTTAACTCAACTTTCATCATGTGTTATTTTATAGTTCTACTTGTATATCTACAAAATTTATTTTTTAAATTCTTTTATCCAATTATACCATCGAAATCTGCATCTTATTTCGAATTTGGATTCCTTTTCTTTAAAGAGACGAACACAAGTCTAGGTCTGAACCCACCATGGTTCCTCCTCGAGTCCGACCTATTTGCATCTCCATGGGGACACCATTTAGAGAACTTGCATGGGCATTTATTTGAAAGTTCTTAATAATGGGCTTTATTGCTTTTGGGGATTTCTGCGGTAGATGTTCCCACAACATTTGGATCTCTCAATTTGAATTGTCATTTCAAAAAAATTCATCCTTTGTGAATAGTTTATTTTCTTAGCAATATTCTCCAAATTCTTTGTGAATAGTTTATTTTCTTAACAATATTCATCCTTTGTGCATTTGAGCATTTGTAAATCCAAATTTGAGAATATTAGGGGTGTAACGGTTCGGTTAACAAGTCATTTTGGAAAAATCGTTAACCGACGAACAGTAACTGCGGTTTTCTGTCTTTTAAAATCGTAACTGTATCTACAAAAACAGTGGAAAACTGAACCGCGGTTAAACGTATTAGACGGTTCGGTTACGGTTAATAACCGTGGAAAAATCTTGGCGCGAATTATATCAAGTGTGGTTACACCAAACAACTTCTTCTCATCGTAGGTCCCTGCTTTCTTGAAAACCTCGGCCACAATTGGGACCGTCAAATTCACCGAGTTGCTTATCATATTAACAACTTCCTATTTTCCTATACAAATTCTCAAAACAAACAAGCAAATCAATCTCACTAAATTCAGAATTACAGGAGAAAGAAGATGAGATCTTTACAATGAGAAATGAAGTGGGTTTTTTTGCGAAGTTACAAACTCACTGAAATCAGAATCACAAAAATAGAAAAAAGTAGACTTTTTATATAGAGAAACTAAATTTGTTTTTTTTTGGGAGCTATCTCGCTGAAATCAGAATCCCCAGAATAGAAGAAAGTAGAGATTTTTATTAGAGAAATGAAGTGATTTTTTTTGTGAAGTTACATTGGGGCAGTATTTGGCGATTACAGTGTGGAGGGACTTCACAATGCCGGCGTTGATGTTGAACAGATCATCATGAGTCATTCCTGGTTTCCCTGGTACACCATCCGGTATGATGACAACATCCGATCCTTCCAGAGCTTGACCTAACTGATCTTCCCCCATGTACCCCAGCAACCTACAAAACAATCAAACAACAACCAAATCACATAACAATCAAACACAAACCGAATCACATACATACATAGATGATTGATGGGATTGAGAGAGAGAGAATAAAAGAAGAAGAAGAAAATTAGGGTTTGGTACCTCAAATCTGGTGTTGATGTGGTTGACATCGGCTGCGACGCCTGGGGTGCCGGTGATATCGTAGAAATCGAGCTTAGAGACGAGAGGGTTGAGCTTCATGAGGAGGGCGAGGGGCTGGCCAATGCCGCCTGTGATGCCCAAGACAGCGACTTTGCATTCCGAGTGGCTCGATTCCGACGAAAAAGATCGGCGGGAGACTGAAGATGGAGAGGAGGAAGCCCTTGATCTGAGGGCTGTTTGGACGAATCTGAACATAGAAGACATCATTTTTTGGGGAAAAAATGAGGAGAAAGAGGATTGAAATTAGGCGTTTTGGAAAGAGGATTGAAAATTGGTATTTCATTCAGGCCCTTTATTTTTTCTTTTATTTGTATAATGATATGGTTAACCGTGTGCGGTTAACGGAGCCGTATTTTATGGTTCGGTCGATTAATAACCGTGAATTATTACGAAAAACTGTAACCGAATCGTGAAGTGCAGTTTTTTTATTTAATTAACCGTAACCGTAATCGAACCGTGAAATACGGTTATTAATCATGGTTTAGTTCGGTTCCATTAGGTTAGACGGTTTTTTTTATTTTTTTTAACCCCTAAAAAATATAGAGCATTTAAAACATATCTTTTAGTCGCTCTTCTCACCAAATTCTTGGAATTCTCGCCCCTCAAATGTAGGATGTGGGAAAAATGAAAGGTCGGATTCTGACAATCATCAACAACTTTCCCGTAAAGACACAACCCAATGCCACTGATACCAACTGTGGGGTCCACTGAGATCACCTTCCAATGGGGTCCACTAAAAATGAAATGCTGGACCACCAACCTACATCACAGCCGAAGAAAGGCTTTAAAAGAAAACAAAAAGTCCTGAAATGCATCATCAGTAGTCCTAAGATCCCTTCTCGATTTCCCTGTCGAAGGGTTGAAGAAAACGATAGAACTAGGAAAAAGGACCCAAACGCTCCCACAAACTCAAAAAAACTCAAAACGCATGAAGAGAAAATAGGATTTTGGGACATCCAAACGGCCCCAAGAAAAATACGAATCGCGAAACAGCAGCAGCAGCAGTAGAGCTTCAAAGAAGATGAATCCGAGGGACTACGGAGCGAGTCACAAGCGGGCGATGCATCGCCACGACAAGGACCTCAGATCGGCCGAGTCGACCCGCCCGACTCGCCCGATCCCACTCGTTGTCTCCCTCAACTGCCTCGAGGATGCCTCTCTCGAGCAGGACTCCCTCTCCGGCGTCGCCGCCGTCGAGCACGTCCCCCTTTCTGGCATTTCAGACGGACGGATCGAGGCCGCCGCCGCCGTCCTCCTCCACTCCCTCGCCTTCCTCCCCCGCGCAGCCCAGCGCCGCCTCCAGCCCTGGCAGCTCATCCTCTGCCTCGGCTCCGCCGACCGATCTGTCGACTCGGCCCTCGCCTCCGAGCTTGGCCTCCGGCTCGTCCACGTCGACGCCGGCCGCGCGGAGGAGGTTGCCGACACTGTAATGGCGCTCATCCTCGGCCTGCTCCGCCGGACGCACCTCCTCTCCCGCCACGGCTTCTCCGCCTCTGGCTGGCTAGGATCGCTGCAGCCGCTCTGCCGCGGGATGCGCCGCTGCCGGGGGCTTGTGCTCGGGATCATCGGCAGATCGGCGTCTGCCCGATCTCTTGCGACTCGGAGCATCGCATTCAAGATGAGTGTGCTCTATTTCGATGTCTATGAGGTATATACAGACAATTTCATTTGCAAGGCAACAATGCTTGTTGTTTGTTTGATTAGATCCATCAGCATTCATTCTCATGGTTATTCTTGTTGAATTCGACTGAGTTTTTGAGTGAATATTATACCTACAACCAAGTTGCTGTTTGTATGTTGCCCTAATAGGAGTTGGATCCCTCTTTAGTAAGGAAAGGGTATGAATTGGGTTATTATACAATGCACAAGATGAAGGGAATTTCTTCATTGTTTCTTAGTGTTCATCTGGTAGGACTCACTTTGAATGAGGAATGGAGCGAAAAATTCATCTCCATTAGAATTTCTCAGTTATCTCATCATGGTTTTCCTGATGTTAAGTATGAATCTTTGTTAGTTTTTTTTTTTTTTGGGTGGTGGGGATAAAGAGACTGTTCTTTTCTAAGAAACTATGTGCTCCATCACCATCGAAGAAACTATGTGCTCCATCACCTACAACCAAGTTGCTGTTTGTATGTTGCCCTAATAGGAGTTGGATCCCTCTTTAGCGAGGAAAGGGTATGAATTGGGTTATTATACAATGCACAAGATGAAGGGAATTTCTTCATTGTTTCTTAGTGTTCATCTGGTAGGACTCACTTTGAATGAGGAATGGAGGGAAAAATTCATCTCCATTAGAATTTCTCAGTTATCTCATCATGGTTTTCCTGATGTTAAGTATGAACCTTTGTTAGTTTTTTTTTTGGGTGGTGGGGATAAAGAGACTGTTCTTTTCTAAGAAACTATGTGCTCCATCACCATCTACTAGTGGGTGGGGGGATAAAGAGACTGTTCTTTTCTAAGAAACTATGTGCTCCATCACCATCTACTAGTGGGTCCATTACACAGATGGTCTTGATTGCTGAAAGATTGAGTTGCTTGCCCAAATCAAGCTCTAGGTATGCTTAGGTTTTACATGCTATATTTTCGCAATCATTTCAGTATATATATCCAAAAAAAAAAAAAGAAAAAGAAAAAGAAAAATCAACTGTTTAGTGTATTAAGGATTGTATGGAGCTCATAACATTAGTAGTTTCGTCGGTTCTTGGGAGTTGGGACTTGATAAAATATACTCACAGACATCTGCATCTACATTGCATAGGGCATGTGCTGTTTATCAATGTGTATGCATCGAATGATTGAATTCTTTCTTTTGAAAATTAACTGATTGAGCCCAAACATCATTTTGTGTAGGACAAAGGAAAATCAGTGCGGCGTTCTACTGCATTTCCTCCTGCTGCTCGAAGAATGGATACACTTAATGATTTACTTGCTGCAAGTGATGTCGTCTCGCTCCATTGTGCTCTATCAAACGAAACCGTGCAGATTCTCAATGCCGAATGCTTGCAACACATAAGACCTGGTAATTTCACAGGATTTCTTGATTCTTATGCTCTTGATCATGTAGTTGTTATTCTCTTGCTTTGTACTTGATTATCCCTTCATTTTGCATCTAAAGAAGGATGGCATTGCTTTCCTGCAGGGGCATTTGTTGTGAATACAGGTAGCAGTCAGCTAATTGATGATTGCGCTCTGAAGCAGCTGCTGATTGATGGAACTATTGCTGGTTGTGCATTGGATGGTGCTGAAGGGCCACAGTGGATGGAAGCATGGGTATGAGCATTAGCCTTGGGTATGAATGGTATTCTTAAATATATGTGGCTATTGGAGCTCAAAATGGTTTACATTAAAAACTGCCAGGACTTCTTTTATGATGTGTTTGTCTGTTATATAATAATTATATTTTGACTTATTTTACTGATACTGTTAAGCTATGTCTCCGGAATATGTAAAAAACATGCAAATTGGTTGAATGAATCAGCCTGAAAAACCACCTGAATATCCAGAATTGATCCTAGATAAGATAGAACTGGCTTCTAGATTTCCCAAATATTGGTTTGACTTGTAGATTTTGTGCAGCTTCAAGTAATGAGAATGGTTCGATAAGGCGATGGTGATAGCTCCTCGCTATGTGATGCAGTGAGGTCCAAGAAGAAAAGGGCCCCCTAATGGACCTCACCAAGGGATCTTTTCCATTTGAGTGATTTCCTTAGTTAGATTGATTTTTGAGTCAATTAGCGTGATATTAGCGGTCATTAGATTGATTTGATTCTGTTAGAGAATAATTAGAGTGATTTTAGCAATCATGCATTAATTAGATTTTTCCTTATTTAGTCATTCCTCTACTATAAGTAGAGAGAAGCTTTTAATTGTACTCATGCTATTGATAATAAACAAATATTCAGTGTTCTCGTGAATTCTCTTGGGTGTTCTTATATCTGTGGCCTTGGGGCTTGAGTCTAAGGACTCGATCACACCATCGGAGGTGTTGATCTTCACCGTTGATCATGGCTGGGCTGCACCACTATTACCAAGTATTTCTAGTTGCTAGATTCATCTATACTGTTTAGTTCTTTCTGTAATTATTTTGGATGAGTAACTCTTTATCTATCATGTTGTGAAAATATCATTCTGTTAAGACTGAAGGGTCTTTCTGATTTTTGCTGAAGGATTCAGGTATTTATAAAATATATGGAGATAGATTGTACAAAATATCAGTATAACAATCTTTCAAAGGGTTAGATTGAGTAGTATGAAACTCTAAGATGCTAATGTCATTTGACCTTTAGGGCTTTAAAAGTAACTAGTAAGATATTATATAAATGCTGCCCAAAATCTCACTGAAATTTTAACACCACCGCAAACAATCTAGAGTTTGTAATCATCAACATCATCATCATCCTTATCATTAAAGCCTTATCCCCTCTATTTGGGGTTGTCTTTATGAGTACTACTTTACCACTCTACCCTTTTTACAATCATGCATATACTAGTACAATGCATGTCTATTGCACGTGGCTAGTCTTGAATGTAGAGATTCATAGTATGGAAAATCTCAAATTTCTAACTAATCAAACTGTAGCATGCACATGTTTTACAGGTGGCCTAGCCCTGGATTTAGAACATCAAACTAATCAAACAAGTATTAGATTTTGTAGATTAGTTGTTTCTCATAGTGTTAGAAATCATCATCATCATCAAGCCTTGTCCCAACTATGTTGGGCCCGGCTACATGGATTTTGTTTCTCCATTCTGATCTATCCCGAGCCAAATCCTCAGATGGGCTGTACTTTTCATATCTATTCTTACTACTTCCATCCATGTCCTCTTTGGCCTACCTTTTTTCCTTGGTGGGATTATAGTGGGGGAAATGATCAATAAAAAACTAATTAGAGGTTGCCCATAAAAAAAAAAAAGAACTAATTAGAGGTTGTGAAGGACTGAAATGTGTCCATTATTAATGGAGAGTTTTTTTTTTTTGAAAACGGAGTGTGTCCCAGCCCTTTGTTTCCCATCCCTTTGGGCTGGACTAATCCCTATGGGCCCGGGGGGGAGCCGGGTAAATCCCCTGTGGCCCCAGAGTGGTAGCGCTGTTTCAAACCCTCAACCTCTGAATTTTAGTATTCTTTTTAATGTGATCAATTCATTTTAATTGTTACAATGAAATAATTTGTATTTATAACCCGGTTTGTCTACTCTAGATGCAAGAGGAGACTAGGGGAAAAAAAAAGGAAGAAGGAAAAGAACTATATTTTTTAAATCCAACCACCAGTCATAACCTTTTCGATATAAATTCATTTCCAATTACATACATAGGGACTTATGTACCTTCTTTAAAACCTTCTAAACTATAACACTCTTTAAGAACTACGAATAAGTATGAGCTTATAGTGAAGCAACCTGTGGGAACATGCCTCTTCCAAATATCTAAAATTGATTTATCTTCCGCATTTTCCTTGTGGCAATATCTGGTTCCAAACCCATAATATTCATTTGCCAAAGTAGGTCCATCCATATCCTCAAATAGCCACTTGGGACTAAGCTGAATTGATGTGTTACAGCCTTACAGGTGAGAGAGAGAGAGAGAGAGAGAGAGAGAGAGAGAGAGAGAGAGAGAGAGAGAGAGAGAGAGAGAGAGAGAGAGAGAGAGAGAGAGAGAGAGAGAGAGAGAGAGAGCAACGGATATATCGTATCCGTCAAAATGGTCAACGTATCGTGCTGTATCGTATTGGATACATTAGTTTTTACTTGTAAAATCCATGTCCTTTCCATATTTGGGCATCATAGCATGGGTCCCACCATTGGATTGAGCACATCAGTTAAATGAGATCCTCTAAATGTGAGTTAAAAGAATTATGGATACAACATTAGAGAATTAAAATAGAATGTAATCTTCTGATTCAGTTATGTTTTGTAGTTCTGAATGTTTGGTGGGGCTTGCACTTTTGCAATGACACTCTAGTTGTTTATCCAAATTCGATTTCACCTAGCCTAAGTGGATGATCAAATTTGATGCTGGTTTGAATGTCTTGCACCGCTGCTTTGATAATGGCCCCCCTCTACCGAGCACCAATGCTTACCTTATGCTGAGCATCGGTCCATGTGGGGCCCTACATGGGGATGGGACCTAGGGGGGACCCACCTGTGTTTGGTGACATAGGTGGGTCATCATCCGCCAGAGGTCCAGTCCATTCGAATGGGTGCCAAACTCGGGATCGGCGTCTATCTCCGGGGGTTGGGGGGGATGTCCGTGTGCTGTGGTCCACTCAGATGGAGCATAAGGTAGGGGTGTACATCGGGTCGGGTCCCGGGTTGTCGGACCGGGTTTGACCCGACCTGATTATTTTATGCACACTGGGAACCCGACCGAATGCCCGGTAATCTATAGCCGGGTTTGCCGGGTTCGGGTTACCGGGTTTGTCGGGTTACCGGTAACCCGGTTACAATTGAAACAAGAATACCTTGTGCCAGTCATTTTTATAGTTGAACAAATGGAATCATGGCAGAGCATCTGTTTGTCCTTTTTGGATGCAGAAAGGTCAGTACTGGTCTAGCTGGTGGTAGGGTAGACTTGGGACTACTGAAATGAATGTTTCAAGACCCCAAGTAAAGTAAATATTTTTAGTAACCTATATTGCCCACTTCCTCTTCCTGTCATGTCAGTCTAGGGCCCTACCGCCCTAAGCCATGTTAAAGTGTTTAATTCCTTTCAAAATTTAAGCTATTGGGGCCAACCCTTTGTTTAAGGGTGAGATCTATACCCTTAAATGATTAAATGAGGGTGTTAGGCTACTTCCATGGTCCTTTCGTCTAGCATATTTTCATACAAGCATGATGGAATGAGGGAATATTCTTTAGCCTATAGTGTTTGGCAGATCTGCACAAATCCTAATTTCAACGACACTTCTGATTTTGTTTTAGACAATAACATATCAACCGTCATAAGTAAAACACTGTTTTACAGTTTGTTTATACTTTATATACTTTGTTCATTGACATTGACTTTGAGTCCAAAATCAATGTAATTACTAATTAAACATTAAACAATAGTAAGATAGTAAGAAGCTAATTGAAATGATGAAGCCATCAGTTACAGTTATTTACTAATTTATCACAAGTTCACAACTCCACACTAGCAGCACTCTAGCAGTCTAGCAGGTCCAGATTCATAAAATTGAGACATAAAATGATAAAATATGAATCCAAGGTTCCAAGCAGGTAAGCACCAAGCAGGCAGGCAAGCATCAGCCACCAACAGACAGCACTAGCAACAACTCCCATGCTATAATGAGAACAAACAAATATATGGCCATCTCATGCAGTAAGCACTAAGCACCTGCATCATGAACTCCCTATCTGGCCTCCTGCAAAATAAAATATGGATCATCAAAAGTTAAAAACTCAGCATTAGGTGGTGTAGGTGCAAATATTAAATAAGCATTCTTAATTCTCCTACATTGTCAAAACCCATATTGAAGCAAGGGTCACAAAATAAAGCCAAAACAGCCTGTAAAGAGAACAAACAGATATACATATATATTACACTTTATTCCACTATTCCAGTACAAAGTGAAGAATGGGTAACCTTGGACTATGCAACAACTCAGTATTCTTGCTGTTCTTATCTTTCTAGTGTTGCAGGAACTAGAACTCAAGTATTACATATATCATATATGAAAACAAAACTTACATAATTTGTTCTTCAATCTCCAATATTGACTGCACCTGATGCGGAGGAAACTTGAGTGGCACCATCCAATTCTAAACAAGTAAACAACAATCAATTATTCAATTACATAGACATTAGACAATTTGAAATGTGAGATAAATTATGCATTACATATTAATAAAAAACAATAGTGATTTGAGTGAGTGTAATCTAATTACCTTCCGTAGCACTTTCTCCATAGCTTCAGCTATTTCCTGATCCACGATGAACATGCACTCGTCGGAATCTATCTCAACAATATTTTTAATCCAACTTTGTGTGCATATCAGTGCTTCAACAGTTCTTGGCAATAATGAGTTGCGCCGATCTGTTATTACACGTCCTCCAGTACTAAAAGCTGATTATGACGCAACTGTTGAAGTAGAAATAGAGAACATATCACGTGCCATCTTCGCAAGGGTGGGAAATCGACCTTGCATAAGTTTCCACCATAACAATAAGTCAAAGTCGTCTGTTGGATCTTCAGGTTGTTCATCCAAATACTTATCCAACTCTGTCTTTGCACTCACTCTAGAAGACTCAGACTAATTACGTACAAAATTCCACATACCAATGGCTTTCACACTTTTAGTAGCTTTACTACTAACCTCTGTTGAACATGACCCGCCAGTTGTATGTGAATCCTGTTCCTGTGAATAGGGGTGTACACCGGGTTTCCAAACCCGGCCCGACCCGGTAACCCGACCCGACCCGGACGTATTCGGGCGGGTGTAACATGGTCTTATACCGGGTCGGGTCAAACCCGACCCGGAACATACTAATCCGGACCGGGTGCCGGGTTAAGGATTTTTAGTTAATCGGGTTATCGGGTGACCCGATAACCCGGTTATAAAAAAATATTTAAAAAATAACTTTTATATACTAATTAGCTGATTTAGAAATAAACTTTGAAATAAAGTTTTGTGGTTAAACTTGAATTTAGATGAGAAAATCTTCATTTCATAGAAGTTGTTATTTTATCTCCATGCATTTTATCAAAAACAGATTCAAATTGGAAAAAAAAAAAAAATTTAAAATTTGTAACCGGGTTACCCGGTAACCCGACCCGGTAACCCGGTAACCCGAACCCGACAAACCCGGTTATAGCTAACCGGGCATTCGGTCGGGTTCCCGGTGTGCATAAACTAATCGGGTCGGGTCAAACCCGGCCCGATAACCCGGAACCCGACCCGATGTACACCCCTACCTGTGAAGAATGTGATGACTGTATTTGTGGAACCGACAAAGATAGACGATATTCTTCAAATAACTCTTTCAATAACTTAAGAGTTTCCTCGTACAATTCGCTAGCCTTCAACAAGTCAAATGTTTTCTCCAAACCTTGTTTCACAACTTCCATCTTACTCCTCGGATCCAACGCCAAAGAAACATAAACAAGCATATTGATCTTCAAATTGTTACCAAAGTATTGGTCATACTTATGCTTCATTTCAATGGCTATATGAGCAGCTATTGTATCATGTCCCACTGAAAAGCCGTGCAAATGCTCTCGAATAGCTGCAAATTGATGGAAGTAGTGGTTGATTGTGACATATGAAGTACTAGAAAGTATGGTGGTAGCATCATAAAAAGGCTCCAACAAAGGCAATATCTTCCTAGCATTTGCCCAATCATCAGAAGTAGGAGCACCAAGCACTTTCGAGCCATAGAAGAATTTCTTATAACTCATATCATCAAGTCCCATGCGATCAAATACAAGCTCAAACTCTACAGCAACTTGCAACGTTAGATAAATAGAGTTTCACCTTGTAGCCACATCAAGACATAAAGATTTAGTAGATTGAACTCCAACAGTTTTAGCACATTTGAAGAATTGCGATTGTCTTTTGGGAGAGGACCTCACATACTTCACAGTAGTCCTTATCCTTTCAACTGATTCATCACATTGTTGAAGCCCATATTTCACCATAAGGTTTAAAATGTGAGCAAAACAACAAACATGCAAATGATTTCCTCCCAAAAGATGCCTAGAGCCAAACTTCTTCACCCAATCAACTGCATTATCATTCGCAGAAGCATTATCAACAGTGATGCACATAATTTTTTCAGTCCCCCACTCTTTAGTGATTATTTCCAGTGGCTTCCCAATACTCGCGCCACTATGGTCTTCAACCATCCTAAAGCCAATAATCCTCTTGTGGAGCCGCCAACTTTTATCAATGAAATGACCAGTTACACACATATAACTGGTATTGTAAGAAGATGTCCACATATCAGTAGTCAAGCTAACCCGACCAATGTCACCTTTCAAAAGATCTTTTAACTTCTCCCTCTCTTTAACAAACATTCTGAAGACCCATCTTGCAACTGTCACACGTGATGGAACATCGTATCTAGGCTCCAAAGTTTTGATGAATTTTTGAAAGTTTGGGCTGTCAACGATACGGAATGGTAGTTCGTCACAGATAATCCACTCAACCAATGCCTCCCGAATATCATTGGGATCAAATTTGTGGAGCTTCATCTCATTGACCGATGAATTAGCATCATAAGATATTGTGTAGTTGTCCATAGGACCTTTCTGCTTCTCTTTCAAAACTTTACAATTTTGAACATGGTTTTTCAAGTTCTTGGTGCCATGCTTATTTGGATCCGCCATGTACTTCGCACCACAATGTTTACGTATTGCTTTAAGACATTCTCCTTCAAATTTTTTCAGGATTAAAATGCTCCCAAGCAAGTGATGTTTTCTTCCTCCTTTTAGGACTTCTAGGCTTGGTTGCCGATGAGGAAGTATCTTTCACTTGATCTTGAACCTCCTCTTCCGATTTAGAACTTGAGTGTAAACTTTCAACAAATGTGTCTTGAATTGGTTCAACAACATTTCGTGGAGTAGGAGGGGGCATTTTACTCTTTCTTTTAGTCATCTATTCAATAGCATATGACAAAAGAATATAACCATGTGTATGATGTATCAATGTATGTACATTCCTCAAGGCAAAAACTACAGTTAAATTTAGAGTCCTATTAAGGAAACATTATTAACAAATGCAATAACAAAAAGGCAAAAATAAGAAATTAAGATTTTCAATTGCAAAAGGATTATCTAAAAAAAAATTAAGCAAAATATGTTGCAATCTCAACTTCAATACGAATTATTTTCCCAACATTACTTGAAAGGATGGGAAAATGATCACTTAAAGAGCTTTGAAATGGTGCAAATGCCAAATGATGCTTCTGCAAATGATGCAAATGAGCTTTGAAATGGTGCAAAATGCAAATTAAGCAAAATGATCACTGATGGATGTTTAGAAATGATGCTTCTGCATCAGCTGGATGATCTGGAAAGTGGAAAGAGAGAAATCCGATTGGACCACTTATAAGTGGTCACTGGTCCAGACCCTTTTTTTTTTTCCCTCCCATCTACGAAAACAAAGAGAAAGGAAGAAAAACAAGAGAAGAGAAAATGACACATCTCTTCTACAGAATGAGATACAGAGCAACAAAATTAACTCATGAAAGTGGACTCCATCTTTGCCTGACAAAAAGGTGATACAAAAACCCAAACAAAAACAGGAGGCTCCATAACTGAACCCATATCAGAAATCTAACAAAAACCCATTTCACATCATCATTAGACATGCTAAAGGCACTATAAAATGCAAACAAAACCTTCAAAAACATTAAAAAAATAAAAAAGCTTCAACCTTTATGCCTAAACCAAATCACCATCTAACGAACTCCACACTCCAAAAATCCAAACACACCAAATTCACAACAACAACAACAACCACAGTGACAAAATCAGCACCAACAAGCTTCATATCTACCATGGCCGATCAATGATGGGATCAGCTAATGAAAGGTCCACACCACGAAACCCTCAAGTCAAGAAGAAGCAAGAGCGAAAGGGGGGAGAGACTGAGATTGGATCTGAAGGGCAGCATTGGAAAAAAGCAAAAAGATTGGAGGGCAGGGACAGAAAAAGAAGAGAAACTCACCGATCGGCCACAGGTGAAGACGATGAAGATGAGGAAGCCGACTAGGAGACGACATACAGAACAGAGCGCAGATGGATCTAAGACGACGCCGACGCCGACGAAGACGTGTGGGATCGTCAGAGAGCCTTCATAATCTCATTTGCTAGGGTTAGGGTTTCTTCTCACTTTTTCACCCACACCTCCTCCTCTTAGTCTCTTTTTCCAGATTAGAGAGAGAAAGATAGACAAAACTCTATGGCTTTTATTTCAACTGCATCAGCTCGTGCATCTGCTAATGGTCTCTTAGTCTTATTTTGTTTGTTTAGTTTAAGTTTACTAATTAGTATATAAAATTTTTTTTTTTAAATTTTTTTTTTATAACCAACAAAACTTCCTTAACCCGGGACCCGGTCCGGATTAGTATGTGCCGGGTCGGGTCTCAAGACCATGTTCCACCCGCCCGAATACGTCCGGGCCGGGTCGGGTTACCGGGTCGGACCGAGTTTCCAAACCCGCCGTACACCCCTAGCATAAGGTGGGCCTGCCCCACTAGGTGTTTGCGAACGTGGTGCTCATGTTATGGATATGTTTCCCCATTGATAATAGGATATGTTTTTTCCTCAAAATCTTGAGATACTTAAATATAATTTTGCATTTAAAAGAACGATATATTAGGAAACATTATCCCTGTAATGATCTCTCAGCCCATCCTCACAAATACAATGATTCCGAATGGGCCCACTTGGGCCTGAACAACTAACCCAACAGATGAACAAAGAAGTTTTGCACGAAGCCAGTTGGTTTTAACCTTTTTTTATTTTTTTATCGGGTAATAAAGGATTTCATTTAATAAACAAACAGGTACAATAAACTGAAACAAGAACCAAATAGAGGGTAGGATTGCAATGGTATAAGAGCCTTATACCAAAGCGACAAAACAAAAATTATAGAAAAAACACAATCATGGGAGAAGATCTATCCATCCCTTGCTTAGCCATGAATCGGCTGAATCATTAATAGACCGATCCCACATGTTTGAACTCCACATGGGTCATCAAAGATAACACTTTGATTTCATTTCAATAAAAGTGAAAATGTCAAGGGGAAGCCACGGAAGAAACCCTAGAGATGGCATTCCATGTGTCGCTTTTCACCACCAAAATGCCATGAAAATGAGATACAAAGATCCAAAAAGCTTCTAAAATTGCCAAAATTTCTGTTTCATTGAACTCCACGATGCTAGAGGGAAAGAACACCTACTATACCTGCCGCCTCTTGCTTACCTCTCTGATGCAGGACAAAATTGAAAACTAATCTAAATGATGCAAGATGAGATCAATAACAAAAATAACAATTATAATGAATCAATTAAGACAGATTGATACATCATTCCATGCTGAAATCCACTAAGTTAAACATGAGGAAATCCAATTCTTGTTACAGTCCTGCAATTTGGGCCCTCAAAGAATTGAGGAATGGACCAAGTGGAGAATAGAACCTCCACCTTGCCCAGGGATCTGCCGATTCAAGTAAATAATCAGGATCCTTGAGGATTTAAAGGACAGCCAGGCTCATTTAGGGGTAACAATTGAATAGTAGTGGACTGACTTTGGTTTTAAGGAAATTCAGGTTTAATCCAATACACCCACAACTTTATAATGCTAAGTTTAAAATTCAGAAGTGAAAACAGGAAATTAAATGGGCTGTAATGGGTAGAAACCAGATCTAGTGCTTGCCATTCTAGGTCTATTGCTGATCTGATCAGATCTAAAGGGTTGGGGGTTGAATAATTGAGATTGATTGATGGATAAGGGCTGGTTGGATGCCTGCAAGGTTTAATGGTGTTGATTGGGATTTGGGTTGGATCTAGGATTCCACCATGTGAGTAGATCTAGATCTGAATGGGTAAGAAAGTGTGAGATGGGTATCAAAGGAAAGGGAAAACAATGGAGATAAATACCTTGGGATGGAGATAGTGTAATATCTTGGTTTCGCACCAAACTCCCCTTCGCGGGCGAGAAGAAGATCCTGCAAGAGAAAACTCAAGAAGGCCTTTGGAAGAAGATCATTATTCATTCATTATTCTGCCTCTTTTCCAAGAGATACAACCCTAATAAGGAGTAATAAGAGAACCCTAGAAACCAATGGTTTAGATTAAAACATCTAGATCTTGTCTCATAAAATAAAACCAAACAAATAAAATAAATAAAAGCAATAAGTGGCTGTCGACAAAGGTGGAAGGAGGCTGCCTTGCGCATGGGGATTTGTGCGCAAGTCTTGTGCACGCATCTTCATGTAAGGGGCTTTAAGTTGTGGGCCCCCCGGGCCCCTCTTCTTATGTCTTTAGTTTTAAATTCTTTAATTCCTTTGGGTCCCTTGCCAATCTTTAAATCTTCATGATATTTCCACAATTGCTCATCTCCTGTGGACCATCCCAGTATGGGGTCTTCCACAGGTCCACCACCGGAGGCCTTCTGCACGCCCGGATCAAGATCCAACGGTGTATCTTCGCCCAAAGGCTGATCCAACGGTAGATCTTCACGATTGTGATGTATAAAGCCCATGAAAAGTTGATCCAGCCACAAGGAAGCCTTATCAACCATTTTCTTTTTACGCCTTTGGTATGTCTTTCCATATCTGGAGTTGATGTCCCCATCACTCTCGTTGTCCCTTCCACTTTAAATTTAAGATTTTTTCTAGAGGTTTGAACCATTTCAACACCTTTCTCACCTTCAGGGAGTCACAAAACAAAGAAGCATCCCAATTATGCAGAATGTCTTCTACGATACTACTGTCAAACTCACTCCTTGAGGAAGCCTACTTTGGCAATTCTCCTAATCACTAAAAGCATATTATTTCCATCAGACGTCAAAGTGCCCTAAACAATCTTGTTATTTCTCTCTTTCCAAATCGTCCAAAGGATTGCGAATGGGATCACGATCAACCTCCAAAGAATAAAATTGCATCTGGAAAAGGAAACGTCAACCATGCCTCTCCACTAAATTCATCAAGGATTGTGGAAGGCATCAAGAGATACCACACTTAAATAGAAAATTGCACCATAAAACATAAGAAACATTGTAGTACAGAAACAGAAGACCGATGTATTCTAGATCCTCCCGCAAAGCACACGCATATTTTGAGATGTCCTCCCATAACATGGCTCTTCTTATTTGGTTATTCGTAGTTGAAACGTTATTCGACACGACTAGCCAGCAAAAAGCCTCCATTCTCGTAGGGCCCAAACCCTACCAAACCAATGAACAATCCATCTACAACAAAAAGCTTTTTCGAAGAATACACTAGATGGCAAGGCTTCAAAACTTGGATGTCTTCATCATCCCTACAAATAAAAGCTTTAGACAAAATACTCAACAATGACTCTTTTAGTCTTGACACTTCAGTGAGAAGAAACTCCGTGCTAAAAGTCACATTCCAAGACATAACCCCTCACTCACATAATAGTCTTTGACAGGCGATCCCTTGTTTAACAGAACCCTATACAATCTAGGAAAAGAAAGAGACAAAGGACCGCTCCCCCCCCCCCCCCGATATGGGGTTGCTCCTCTCAAACTTTAGTCATGTCGCCTAGTGCCAACTCTCAAAATCTTACCCCTCAAGCCTGACACCCTATGCTTGGGGACTCAACTTGGAATCCATCCAACCTCACCCATCCTCCCTGTATTTTGAAACAATGAGGTGGTTTTACTTTTAGGGATGGTCTTCTACAATTGTACAAAGAAGTGTCAGGTTTGTTTGCTACTTAGTAGTGAAGGGATTGTTTTGGTTATATCCTCTAAACATGTTAGCATCTTTGACTCGAATGAAGTGAAAGTTTTGGCTATTTTGGAAGCTCTTAGGATTTTTGTGCCTTATTTTCATCAAAAGATAAGTGAAGAGTGATTCGAAGATTGTGATGAGTTTCTTCATGTGTGGCATCCCCTTAGAGGTTTCAATGTTATTTAACGAATCAGGTCGTCGTCTTTGATTCTAGTGGAGTTCAAGCATGCCGGGCATTCGGTCAATGCCTTGGCAAACCCTTTGGCTAAGATAGATCTTATCTTTTGGTGGTTTCTTCCTTGTAATGTTGTTTTTGTTGCTTTGGTATCATGCTTTTATATCATTGTAGTCCTATCAGTCAATTGGTTGTCTTGTTTTTCTCTTGTAACTCGTAAGCTTTTTTCTTAATGAAATCTTTGTTATTGATAAAAAAAAGTTCCATGTTTGTCTATTAAAACTATATTTAAACTTAGTTATACATATCCAATTCAACTCTACCATGAATACAGCTCATCTGGATCACCCCTTGTTAAATCCAAACCATTAAAAACATATCAAGTAGCATATAGCAGCCGTATTATCGGCTGTAGCGGTTGAGGCCACTATGCTACTGTTAAAATAGTGGTGCTAAATGGAGCCAAGCAATTTTATTTTTTAACACTATTTTTCCTATTTCTTCTCCTCAATAGCCTTTTCTATAGTTGTCTCTATCCTTATATGGTTCCAAATCACTAAAAAAACACAAGATTGATTGCTACACAAGATTCAAAAATTTTTTACCACTAAAAAAGTTCACACTGCTATGCCGTTATGTATTGCCGCAACCGCTATGTAGCGTTTTAGACACTGGTCGCTATACCCATCACAACTGCTATTTTTATCCTTGTCCAGTAGTGTATTGCTATTGGACCAAATTTAATTTGAATTAGAGTGAGATGGATATTTGATTGAACTGCTCAAAGGTTAAATCTTTCAATTTTTGGGTCTGTCACACCTTTAACTAAAATCATCTAGCAAAAGAGGATTTTACAGGAGTCTCGTCCATGTGAGGCCTTTTCTCCTGCTATTCATTTTTACTGGTAATTTATGCAGGGTCATACCCCATAAAGATAGGTATAAGCTTCATTAAGCCCATGCCCAGGCCAAGGCCCGTTCGTATATTTTTATACTCTATTCTTTTAGAAGCCATTATGTTAAAAAGTTGATTTCTTAGGATTTTTACGTTGCTTACAGTCTAAAATAGTTTGGTTTAATGAGTCTAAATTAGGAGTCTTGGTTGTAATTGGCTTAAAAATAAGAAGTTAGTCCAATCCATCTTTTCCAGAGATGGGTTGAATTCAGGTCTCGTACGAGATTTGATCAACATGAAATTAGGTTTTTTTGATGGGCTGTTCAGTTGTCTATCCAACTGTACTGTGCGATTCTGACATGAGTCAGATAATTGTGACCTACTTTTTGACAAGGGGTATCCCCATCACGATTCTGTTAAATTTAGTAATAGAGTAGGATTACAACTTGTGCATATCTCTGATCTGAGTATATGAATATTTCTATCCTCTCTCTTTTAGACATTCATCTCATTAGTGAAAAGAAGTTTTCCTCTTCCCATAGCATTGATGCAGGACATGGATGACTAGCCTAAATGATATGATTTTGAGATTAGGAAATTATTTAACAGTTACAATTAAATCTATAAAATTAAAGTAGGCACACCATTCAATGTAAAATTTAGCAAGCAATTAATGGTGATCCAATGCCTATCACAATCCTGCAATGAGACCCTCAATTAATTGAAGATGGATCCAATGGAAGGTTAGGACTGCCACATTGTCTGGGGAACCACCGACAAAAGTAGATTTGCGGTGCCCTTTGAGGATTTGATGGTAGCTTGGTTCAAACGGTTCCAATTGATAATTTGGGGAATTTTGCAAATTAATGTTCAATTTCAGATTTAAATGAATTAATTCCCACAACTTTTAAAAGGCCCAGACTAAAATTCAGAATTGAAATCAAGGGTTTGAAGGGCTAAGTAAGGAGGGAAATTGGTGAATTTGGGTTCCCAAAGTGGGCTGGCTCAATTGGAATGGCAGGACCAAGTTCGGATGGGCCTGGATTGGCTGGGCTTGGTTCGGCCAAGTGGATTTGGGCCTGGATCAGGTTCAACCAACCTGATTTGGATTTGGGGATGTGTTGGGATGGTTTGATGGGGCTGATTTAGGGTTTGGATGGACGATTTGGATTTAGGGTTCTAGTAAGGATTTGGGGCTAGATCTAGTATTGTATGAACTATATCCAGGGCTAACGTGGGTAGATCTAGGGTTTCAGTAATGGATGGAGGAGATTGGTCACTGGTAACCATTGGATTTGAGAAGGTTAGATGATGTGGATTAGGGTTTGGATTGTGGTTTGGGGCTAGATCTAGGATTCCAACGGTGGGATGGATCTAGATCTAGGTTTGATGGATGAATGTTAATGGGATTGGAGGTGATGGGGCACGACCAGCAAGGGAATGGGGCTGGTTCGTGGGTTTGAAAAGGTTTAACAGTTCAGATATTGGTATGGAAGGTGGATCTAGGCTAGATCTAGAATCCTAGTGAAGAACTTGATCTAAATCTAAAGGTTTGTGGGGATTTGCAAGAGATTAATGAAATAAAAGAGAAAGTAATGGAGATCCTTGGCCTCATGCCAAACTCCCCATCATCGGTGAGGAAGAAGATCCTGCAAGAGATGCTCTCAAGTCTCAATAAGGCTTCCATGAAAGAGTTGTTTATTCATTCATTAATAATTGTCTTCTCCAAAGGAGATACAAGTTTTAAGTACTCATCTAAGACATGGAATAAAATAAAACAAATAAATAAAATAAATAAATGTCGACAAAGAGGGGAGAGAAAAGTGTCACACGCTTGGGATTTAGTGTGCATAGGCTTTCGCACAAATCCCAAGGCGCGCACAAATCCCAAGGCATGTGACTTACGCCCCACCCCCTCCCCTCCCTCCCTCCCTCCCCCTCCTCTTTTTTCACCGTCTCTCCCATCCCCATCCCCATCCCCATCCCCATCCCCATCCCCTTCTTCCTCTTTTTATATTTCTTCAATTTTAACTCCTTTGGGACCCTTAAGTCCTTTAAAAGCCTTGAAAACCTGCAACACTTCTTTGCCTGTTGCACATCCCAGTGTGGGGCCTTCTTTTTGACTGCCACAGGAGGCCTTCAACCAGCTGTTCATCAAATCCGATGGTAGATCTTCATTAGAAAGCAGATCCAACAGTGGATCTGCTTTAGAAAGCAGATCCAGTCAAGAATACACTTGGTATAAGAAGAAAGTATGTGTGCTTCCATTTCTCCCCTTCAAAGGTCAAGGGGGAAACTTTTTTTTATTATGTATAATTAGCTAGTTACTTTTCTTCTTTTCTGATTAGCTAGTTAATTTTCTTCTTTTTTCATATAGTACTTTGTTTTATGGAAGGGGTGTAAACTTGCCTCAAGTAGTAGAATAAAACAAGAGAAGAAGAAGAGATGTGAGGAATGTTGGTAGTATCCTTTAGACAGGCTTGACCCTGTGTTTTATAGCTACTAATGGCCCAAATCAGGGCGGAAATTACAATGAATCAAATCTAATGACAGTGTAAGTATGAGGTGTACAGATTTAATAGCCTGCAAAAACAGTATGTACAATATACACAGGTTTGACTACAGCTATCACACGTGAGTTGTTTGGGCAATAGCTTGATGGGCCTGATGGGCTTGTTCTCCACTATCTTGGGCCCTTTCTGGATGGGCCTGATTTCTACACCCCCTCAAATTGATGTGATTTGGAGGAGAGCAGCAATTTGGAACATAGATAGATATGACGATCTCAAGGAAGTGCTTTTGTCATCTGCGAGCTGCTTATGAGAGGAAACATAAGGCAAAGAGATTACATCAGTGACAAGTTGTTGCCGAATGAAGTGACAGTTGATTTCTATGTGCTTAGTCCGCTCATGGTAAACGGTGTTCTTTGCGATGCGGATGGCACTGGTGTTGTCTGCATAGAGTGGAGCGGGGCTTAAGGGAAATGCACCAAATTCTCGAAGTAATCGACGAAGCCACAGAATTTCTCCGCTGGCTGATGACATTGACCGATATACCGCTTATGCGGATGATTTAGAAAGTGCTGGTTGTTTCTCGCACTTCCATGAGATGAGAGAGTTGCCAAGAAACATGCACCAATCTGTCATTGAGCGGCGAGTGTCTGGTCAACCAGCCTAGTCTGCATCAACGTAGGAATCCTGTAAATCCCACCTTGGTGATGAGATCCCAACCTATAAATCCCACTCAAATGCCACCCTCACACCAACAATGTTGAAAAGGAATCCTAAGGTAAGGACTTGCGTCAGGAATCCTTCCATGTTAGTGTCGTGGACGTTCTCCTTGGTAGGTCTTGGCTTTTGTGCATGAGGTGTGTTGCAGGTGGGGAAGTTGGAGTGGACAGAGTTGCGGGTGTGAAGGGTGGGATTGTATCAGTGGGGAGGTTAGGGTTGCTTGTTGCAGGTAGAGCTGTATGAGGTGCCTGTTGCAAGTGGGGAGGTTTGGTTTGCAAAATGAATAAGTAGAGAAGAGGGGAGGAATGATGAGTAAAGTAGCCAAGTTATTATGGTTGGTAGGAGCGAGTAAAGAAGGGATGAGGAAAGAGGAGTAAAGAGAAAATATGACAGGGTGTCAGGGCCTGACATATGTTACTTTATCTGTCGGGAGTTTGCATCCAAATAGCCATTGAAGTAGAAAAAAGACCATTGACAACTTTTTCACTTTACATCCACTCGTCTCGTTAAACAAACAAGCCCTAAGAGACAGGCGTGAGAGATGACTTTTCGGGGTTCACCTAGGGCCACGCCAATCATGGGGATGTGGGGGATGGAAAGATCTCAGTGAGACCTAGTGGTCTGCTAAATATCAACCCTGATAGATCATCTTAACCCCTTCATCTATGGCCCACTGGTTTAATGGTTTTATAAAGAATCATTTTTTTTAAAGATTTCAATCTAATGGTGAGTAATAGTTGGATGTGTTGATTAGGGCTAGTGCCAATTCATGGGGTGGGGTGAGTATGAGGGGGGTAGGATTGATCATTAGGGGGTCCCACACACCTAAAAAAGGAGAATCTGCAAACTGTCTCTCATGAGAGGTATCCTTTGGAGAGCCTTTCATATATATATATATATATATATATATATGGGAAATTCTAAAAAAGGCCCCTTTTCCCGCCCCTCTTTTTTTTTTTTGGTCATGGGGCCCATGTTGAGTCAATCTAGTCTTTTCACACACACTACCCCCCTATCAATAGTTACAAGTCCAAGTTTGACACTCATCCAACTTTTCCTCACTGTTGGATTGAAATCATGAGAAAATGATGCCTCTAAACCATTAAGTTTTAGGGTCATGGATCAAAAGGTTAAGATGACCTTATGGACTTGAGATTTTGCATATAGGATATGGATGTTTCCAATGGACTTCCATGATCATCATGCACCCTAGTGGGCCCAACTAGGAGGGGCGTTTTCTCCTAAAAAATGCTCGGGTGCTGTGTAGTTCTCCCTCTATATATATAAGGAGATGCTCCTATGAGAGCATCTCTCACCTTATTATGAGAGCTAGGGTGAAGGCCCTCACAGCCATATCCAATGCCAACAACTTAAATGTGAGGTTCCCCACCCTATCTCTCATAGTAAGGTGAGAGATGCTCTTATAGGAGCATCTCCCATACATATATATATATATATATATATATGACTTATCCAGGGCACACGGTGTCCATGGAAGCTTCCATGCAGACTTTGTTGTGGGACTTGGAGATGGGACTAAGGGGATCTTTTCATCTGGTTAGGGCCTACCTATCTACAAAATATGAGCCCCATCTCATCATCCCAACCCCTTCATAAACGGTTAACAATTTTCGCCCCTTTAAAAATTCATCCTTTGATCCAATGGTACAGAGACTACAGAGTCCATTCGGATGGGTGTAAAAAAGGGATGGGTGTGATTCAAGGGGGTCCTGTATGCGTGGTCCATTTAGATGGGTCATCAAGTGGGTCCCACTATGAGGTGTGCATCAGTGCATGGTGTGCACAAAAAAAGATTTGCATAGGATAAATTTTGTATATTATATATGCATGAGTTATCAGGTGCGTGCCACGATGTGGGACCCACCACATGGCCCACCTCGGGATGGGATCTTGGGGATTTGAAGATCTGGGTGGGGCCCACAAGTTCAGTCCATTCGAATGAGGTGTGCAGTTGGTCTATGGGCCCCACTAGGGTGTGCGCATTTGATGACCATGTGATGACCACACACACACACAAACTAACCAACCATATATATATGTATATGTATGGGTAATTCTCCAAAACGCCTCACTTTAAAAACGCCCCTTTCCCACCCCTCCCACACACACCCCACCAAAAAAAAAAAAAGAATATTCACAAGTCCAGATTTGACACTCATCCAACTTCTCCTCACCATTGGATTGAAATCATAATAAAATGATGCATCTAAACCATTAAGTTTTAAGGCCATGGTTTAAAAGCTTAGGATAAACTTATGGAGTCAAAATTTTGCATATAGGTAGGTCTCATATAGATCTTTCCATTCAATGAACTTCCATGATCATCACGCATCTCGGTGGGCACTGTCTAGCGCTGCCTCCCATATATATGGGGGCAGCTCTCCTAAGCTGCAACTTAGGATAAGGTAAGCTGAGGTAAGCTCAAGTGTGTGGTAGGGCCCACCTGGGGACCCACATGGGAGTGGGGATGATGGGGATTTCAAGGACACCCTGGGACCCTCTTTGCAAAAAATCAGCCCCAATCGTGGTCTCTATGATCTCCATCCGGGCATCAAAAGTTTAATGGCCTATAGTCTATTTAGATCGGCACACCGTCAATCCAATGGTCCAGTAAATTCGGATCCGACCAAAAGTTGGTGGACGTGCAATTTAGGGAGGTCGTGTGTTTGGTCCATTTGGATGGACCAAGGGTGGGCCCTAGAAGCGTTAGCTTACGGAAATTTATCCTAAGCTTAAGCTTAGGAGAGCCTGGCCCATATATATATATATATAAAAGGAATATTCATGTGCATCCATCTCTGTCACCATAGGGTGAGGGACACTTACATGGCTTTCCTTCTTTACACATGAACATTCTTCTTCTGCAAATGACCATACATGCGTTTTCCTCTTTTGCATAAAAATATTTCCAATTATGTATGTGTCCCTCACCCTATGGTGAGGGATGGATGCATATGAACATTCCTCTCTCTCTCTCTATATATATATACATGGAAATATTCAAGTGAGAACTAGTTCTCACCTATTATATGAGAACTTTTTTACGGGGCCCAACTAGCAACCCATCAAAACCTAGCAACCAATAGGGAACCCCCTGATAGTCACTAATCCCAAGGATTGGCACACATCCGAATGGACTGAACCGTTGGATCGATGGTTGAATATTTTTTTGAAAATATGAAGCCATTAAACTTATGGGCCACGGATGAAGGGGTTAGGGGCATGGGTTTGCGGTTGAACTTGATACTTGACGTGGTCTCACATAGATCTTTCCATCCCCCGGGTCCCATCGTGTTGGCCCCACAAAAAAGTTCTCATATAATATGTGAGAACTAGTTCTCACCTGAATATTATCGATATATATATATATATATATAGCTTTCTTCAGGTGAGAACCGTTCTCACGGAGTCACCGTGAAAACTTTTTGTGGGGCCCAATTGTGGGTCATATATGGGGATGGGACTAGGGGGGATGGAAAGATCTATGTGGGACCACCCTAATATCAAGTTTGACCCCAATCTCATGCCCCTAACCTCTTCATCTGTGGCCCACAAGTTTAATTGCTTCATATTAAAATAAAAAATCAACCCTCCATCCAACGATCCAGTCCATTCGGATGGGTGCCAAACCTTGTGATCAGTGACTATCAAGGGGGGTCCCTCAAGGGGGGGTCCTTATTTGTGCACGGTTTGGATGGGTACCTAGGTGGGCCTGTTCTCACAGAAGCTCAATGAGAACTAGTTAAAACCTGTATTTCTAATACATATATGATCCGCTACGCACCTTGAAGGCGCGCACCCCATTTGTTCCTCGTCGTGGGGCACACATTGGGATGGGGGCCGTTGGATGGAAAGGTCTTGATGGGCCCTACCTCTCTGCAAAGTTTGAGGCCCTTTAGTTGCCCTTGATCCATGCCCCACAAATTCAACAATTTTATATTAAAAAAAAAAAAATCAGTTGATCCCATGGTCCAGTCCATTTGCATGGGTGCGCAAAGTGCAAACCTATGGGATTGGTGACTATCAAGGGGGTTCCCAATGTGTGGTCCCCTCGGAGGATATATATATCTCACGTATGTAGTGCGAATCCCCTGCACACCTTGATGGTGTGTGCCCCATGTGCTACCCGCTATGATGCCCACCTAGGGATGGGGACTGTTGGATGGAAGCCCTACCTCTATACAAAGTTTGAGGTTCACATCCTAACCCCTTGATCCATGCCCCCACAAAATTCAAGATTTTTATATTAAAAAAATAGTCAATGCAATGGTCCAATCCATTTGGATAGGTGCAAACCCATGGGATTGGTGACTATCAGGGGGTCCCTATGTGCAACCCCCTCTGATGGGTGATCAGGTGGGACCCACTTTAGGTGCGCAATATGTGAGGTGCGCATTTGATGATTTATGTATGTATGTATGTATGTATGCATATAAAGTATATGCGGGTTGTTTGGATAATTTACTTTTGAGTAAAGTGAAGAGAATGGTCAAATCAAAAGAGAATAAAAGTAGAGGGGGTCAAATCAAAATGTGTTAAATGTTTGTCATTTAGTGGCTCGAGAAGGTATCATTTTGACTTTTTTTTTTGTGTAAAAAGTAGAGGGATTTTGTCATTTAGTGGAATGAGAGAATTGTTTTTTTTTTTTTTTTTTTTAAAGAAGTGATTTTTGAAATTTGGTACGTTTCGATATGACCCCTCTTCTTTTCACGCCTTCTTAAATTGAGCCTTCAGTTTGATTCACCCAACAAGTGAATTATCCAAACAAGCCTAGGAATATGAATTTGATGATGATGATTCCTATATTGCATTAAATGCTATATCTCCACATCTTCATGGATAAAATTTCTGGAAGTTGATTATCTCGAGGTACAGTTGATTCATTCCTTGTTTTCTGTATGGACACAACTTCCAGTTTTGGTAGCCTAAAATGTACAGTACATTTTCAACTTTAAAACGAACGGCCAAAAGTTAAAATGCCGGTTATTTATCTGCTGTTTATCCTTTTGGGTGTGAATTGAATGGAGTTTCTTGATCAGATGGTTACATCTTGGAAGCACCATTTTTTTTAGGAGAAAAAAGACCCCTTCCAGTTGAATTTATTATTCTCCTGCCTTAATTTTAAACATCGGTTCATCTTCTTGCATTGATAAACACTACATCATACCATATCTTTCGCACACCTTGCAATGAAAATGGTCTTTTTCAGACATAATGTTTATATCCAATTATATGTTACTTTGTGGTGCCCATTGTTGTCATGAATGCATAGAATTTAAGTTTTTTCGTTCTTTTATTTGGTGATAGCGCCTTATCTTTCAATCATTATTTTGGTTCAGGTAAGGGAGATGCCAAATGTGTTGATACTCCCTCGCAGTGCAGACTACAGTGAAGAAGTGTGGATGGACATAAGGGAGAAAGCTATTTGTCTGTTGCAGACATTCTTCATTGATGGAGTCTTTCCAGCTGATGCTGTTTCTGATGAGGATGACGAAAAAAGTGAAACCAGGTATGAAGATGAGCTATCTGTAAAAAAGGAGAAAGAAAATGATTTGCATATTCGTGATGGTGAGCAGCTAACAGATGAAAATCAATTAATTCCGGAGTACAATAAGAAACAGGGAACTCATCAATTAGGAGAATCCCATGTTCAATCTCAAGGTTCAGTTCTTTCTCATAATACCCATACACGATCTGAAGGAAGGCGTAGCAGGTCAGGCAAGAAGGGTAAGAAGCGGCCTGCTCGCCGTAAGTCCCAACAAAAATCAGGAAACCTTTCTGAATTAGACAGAGGCAGCAACTCCACCTCACAGCGCGACGATGATACTGCTATAAGCAGCAGAGATCAAGTGTTAAGTTCCAGTTCTCGTTTTGCTTCTCCAGAAGATTCTAGAAACAGGCAAAGCCGTCATGTTGAATCGACTTTGGAATCTACTTCTGAAAAACAGGCGACATCGAGCATGGGTCTCAGTAGAATATCTGGTGAGATGTTGAAAGATGGGTATGTTATAGCCTTACATGCAAAAGATCGACCTGGATTTCATGTTTCTAGACAAAGAGTCCCCGGTGGTGGTTGGTTCCTTGATACTATGTCGAATGTGACAAAAAGGGATCCTGCTGCACAGTTTCTCGTTGCTTTTAGAAACAAGGTACAACAGCTCAAAACATTTTCCCTCTTCTCAATTTTCCAGATCATATATATGTTTTTGTTTAGAATCATAGGAATATTAACTTGTTCCATCGTCTTGTTGGTTGACTGACATGAATATTCAAATGCATTTGTTCAGGACACAATTGGATTACGATCTTTTGCTGCTGGTGGAAAATTGTTGCAGGTAGTTTTCGGATTCTTAACTGTTGACCTTGCCGTGGCTTTTAGATATGTGTGTGCATGTGTGTGCCCACATGCTTGTGTTTTCATTTTCCCTTTTGATATTCTGTTGTTGCTTCTTCATGATGTTCATTTTGTGAAGTATGGTTCTTATTATCAACTCCTAATTGGTGTTACAAACTGAAGTTCACTGATAAACTGATGAGTGTTGAGCTTGTAATTTTTTTCCATTGTGGCTTTTTAATAAACGAGCGTTAAACTAGAATGAGATTACAAGACATATCCAGGATGAGGTGCCGTGGTGTATGCTATTTGCAGATGACATTGTTTTAGTGGATGAGACGAGAGGAGTGAATGCTAAACTAGAATGGTGGCGGAAAACATTAGAGACAAAAGGGTTTAGGCTAAGTCGATGCAAAATGGAATATATGGAATGCAAGTTTAGTCAAAGTAGGACACCTGGTAACATAGAAGTAAGTTTGGGCACACAAAAGATTGTAGAGAAAGACAACTTTAGCTACCTTGGATCTATGGTGCAACAGGATGGAGGGATTGATACTGATGTAAGTCACAGGATTCAGGCCAGGTGGACGAAATGGAGGAGTGCTTTGGGGGTCTTGTGTGATCGGAAAGTCCCCCTCAAGGTTAAAGGAAAGTATTATAAGGTGGCGGTACGACCTGCGTTGTTATATGGATTAGAGTGTTGGGCAGTAAAGCATAATCATGTCAAGAAGATGAAAGTTGCGGAGATGAGAATGCTAAGCTGGATGTGCAGGATCACAAGGAGAGATGAGATTAGGAATGAGGAGGGGCAAAGTAGGAATAGCACGATTGGAGATAAAATGAGAGAAAATAGACTGAGATGGTTTGGCCATGTTAGAAGGCGTCCAACGGAGGCACCTGTTAAAAGGTGTGAAAGCATGGAGATTGCCAGGAGTAGGAGAGGGAGAGAGAGACCCAAGAGAAGTTGGAAAGAAACTATTAAACATGACCTTGCCTACATGGATCTAACGGAGGACATGGCCCTAAATAGATTTGATTGGCGTCGTCAAATCCATATAACCGACCCCACCTAGTGGGAAAAGGCTTGGTTTGGTTTGGTTTGGTTTGGTTTGGTTTGTGGCTTTTTAATAGACAGTCACCATTGCACAAAAAGAAACTATTTGATAACACTAGATGAGAAGGTTTAGTTCAGTTTCAGACCCATAGTTGACTGAGGCAAACTCTGGAAACAATGAAAGAAGTGGATTGTTTTACAACAATGTTTTATGGAATATACATGGACCACTCTCTATACAGGTTTTTGTGGAATGTATATGAACCACTCTCTGTACAGAACACATGAAGCAGGATAAATTAGTATTTCCGATGGGAAACAGCTTTCTGGCAACTAAATATGAACCACTCTTTATACAAATTTCATCCAAATTTGCAGTTTGTGCCATAGTTGTCAATTTCATTTCGATCCCCATTTCAGTCTGGCTTGCTAAATGAAATATTTAGGCGTTTGGGAATTTCGGCAAAATATTTCTGAATAATATCTCGGTGTGTAGATAATATATATATTATTTTGAAATTTGGGTAGTTTTTTTTTTTTATAAAAGATAAAATTTTATTCCACCAAGCAGAAGAACAGTGCCAAGAACCACTGAAAACAACAAACAACAAGGGAAAACCACCTAAAAACCTTATACATCAAAAGAAATAGAAGTATGAAAAACTCCTTCCCTGGCCAGCCCTAATTTTGCGCCCCCCCCCCCCCCCCCCCCCCCCCCCCCCCGCGGACATTAGCAATTTCAAACTGTTTTTCTTCAATTAGTGATTTTGCATCTTTCTCACCTCGATTTGAATAACTCTGTTCCACAGCAAGAGCCTCCAAACTTTCAGCATGAGCCACCACTGCTAAAGCTTTATCTTGACACCGAATGGCATCATCCAGCTCACCATCATCACCAGACGTTTGATTTTCTTCATCTGAGCAACGATCACCCCCATCGTTCACCAACATCCCTCAAGTTCAGGTCGATTTCACCTTCATAGGCAGATGATGTATTTTCAATGTCAGCCTGAGCAACTGTATGATCAAAGCTTGGAATATCATTTCCCACTGGGTCCCCACATATATTTGAATGAGATAGCACCCCATTCATGAGCATACGTTCACTAGTCGGTTCAGCCGCAGAAGGACCAGATCTATGGGCCTTTTTAGAATTCCGTTTAGTGACAAGGGTAGAAAGGTCATTTCGTAACTTCCCAAAAATATCTTTAACAGGAGGGCAGCTCGATGAACCCAGTTTTCTCCCTGGAGTTCGAAGAAACCCAGCCTCTTCTCCATTCAACAACGAAAGATACGATTTTGCATGAATATGGGAAAAATTTTCAACGGATTTTCCTCTTAACACCATTGAATCCGGGATTCGTTACCATTTCTGCTGCGAGAAACTCTCCAGAATGAGGCTTTTGAATTTGAAATCCAAGAATCCCTGGATTGTCGCACGAAAATGTAGGAACTCCATCCAATTGTGGCTCAACGGGATTTGCCGGCACAGCAGACTTCCGGCAAGGCACATCCGGCAATTTCGTCTCCCCGGTACAACTGCACTCGTCTTCTTCGCTGACAGAAACTGAAAATCTTACCCCAGCAACCTCCAATTCATCTCTGGCAAATTCCGACTAGGGTCCTTCAAGATAAGTATACGAACTTGGTCGATTCTATTTTTATTTTTTGCTTCTTCATCTACTTCCATCACCACCCCCAGACATTCACCGATACTAGCAAAAACCCTCTCATGCCATGCATGCAGAGGGATTCCTTCAAGCCTTACCCAAACTGGGTGTAAAACAGAACCTTTAGCTTCAGTCCATCGATCTAACCTTCTAAACAGACAACCAGGCACAGCAGCCCCCAACCTAGACATCTTTGAGAAATCCTCCTGCCCAAAAGGCTTAATCCAGAATGAATAACAATTTAACCTTTTCTCCTCGCTTGAATCCCCTCCTTGGACAGTAGCCACTCTTCGATTTCACTAGCAATGACATCAAGGTGACTAACTGTTGCTACAAACGAATTACATACCTCCTGCTTCAGAGATGAAGAAAAAGAATCTGCAATCTTAACAACCTTAAAATCACCCTCTTCCTCAATCTGAACCTGTTCAGCTCCCTTCTTCTCCTCATCCCTTTTGCTTTGAAGTAGATCTGGATTTCCTTTTCTTTGATAAACCACCCCAGATTCAATCCTCCTACCACCGACTGACGATCTTTGCTCAGGGTGTTTAGAATTTCTGTCAATAAATTTAGCCTTTTGAACTCCAATCATCCTGCCTCCAAAAACCCTTCCTTCCAACCTCTGGATTGCCCTATTAGCATCCCATTCAGTTTTAAAACGAACAAAGCCAAATCTTCTGCCTTTCCCTGTGATTTATAATAAAGATTCTTTAAACCCACCCCAGCCAAGGCCCAAACCCTTTAAGTTCGCCCCAGCCCTAATCTATGGATTCGGTTACTGTTTGTCCGAAATTAGGGGTTTTTGACCGAGACCCTCTATTTCAGGTGGAATTGAATGGATTCTGAACGGAACATCTTTAGGCGAGATGTTCGGTTCAGTTTTGGCTCCGAAACGAAAAAAAATCAGACATTTCATCTGAACTGAAACGAACTTGACGACTATGGTTTGTGCGTTCATTAGCAAGACATAATCAACTGATACTAACTTGTCACACATCAATGACACTTCTGTCAATGCATTAATAGCACTGGGTTAACCATATGCCTGTTGTATGCTCTATTAATAAGTTAATAATCGCTAGAGTGGTTGGTCTTGCACAAGAATTTTATTCTATTCCAAATTCTACTGTTGGTATTTTTTTTATCGGTAAAAAGAGACAATTTTATTAAAAAAGAGAAAAATACACCGCCAAACCCAAAAAAAGGGTATTAAGAGATTATAAAAAAAAAACTACAACTACAATTACATAATATGGGCTGCTCAAGGAGAGATTCCATCTACCCCTTGTTTAGCTAAACCATCTGCCAAAGAATTTGCCAATCTAAGCACATGACAAAATACCACATCTAGATGGGAAGATAACTCCTTGATTTCATGGCCTAGAATCAAAGCGAGTAGCTCTAGTGTCAACCCTGTCTGGGGATGTTCTGTCAGCAACACTAGGAGCTGTGCCTGCTCATTATATTTGCTGGCTGTTTGATTTGTAATTTGTTGATTCAGTTTCAAGAATGGCTCCAGTTATGACATTTGACAGCTTGAAGCGATCATGTGGTACTATTGACAGCTTTGATTTTCTCCAGCTGGTGAAATTTAATTTTCCTGTAGTAGTGTGTTAAACTGAATGAGAGAGAGTACAATTTGTACTAGCCAAGCATTCCATACAGGTCAGACCCTTCTTTCATTGACTGATCTATTGGGACCCACTATGAATAGGCATTATATCGAATTTCCAATCCGTTGAGCAATCTCTATCAAGGGGGTTGCTTTTTGTGTTGAATATGGATCTTTGTCTATATTTCTTTTTGATGGTCCAGTTGCTAACTGATTATCGTATGGCAATGATAGCTGGGAGGGCAAGCACTTGGCTGCATTTATAGTGGGTCGCACCAGATGAAGCTCCTGATCACTAAAATATGGCTCCATCTCAACAAATGCTTAGCATAAACAATAGGGCTCTTTGTCATACCATTCTTTTCGTCTCTCTTTTTTATAATTGGAACTAGATGCCCTGTATCTAAGGCCTGGTTCTTCATTAAATATTTAAGTTGATGTTGAGTTGCCTATAATATAAAAGAGGATACTCTGTATTGTTTTGGTTTTAGCGAACTTGGGAACATTATAATTTTTTAGGGAAAAATGGTGCTCTCTTCAATTTATGTATTGCATGTGCTAGAATCCTAGTAAGACCGTCAATGGGGCAGAATCCAGCCAGGGTACGGCCAAGATCTAGTCCTATATAGGCAGCCTGAACTTGCAATGGTTCCAAATGGCCAGACCCAGATCCATGTTTAGAGTCAGAAACCCTTTATGAGCCGGGTCTTGCCCTTGGTCATCTAGCCCGATGGACTCTTATTATGCTTGTTTGTCTTTTATATGTATATGCATATCATTTTCATTTTAATCAAAATAAGATTGACAGGTAACATGATGTGTCATGTAAAACCCCGAGGGGTAGCTCAGTTGGCCTAGGGCCACGGTTTGCTCTTGGAAGTTGTGGGTTCGAAATTGCACAACCACACGGGCCATAGGGGATTTACCCGGCTTCCCCTGGGCCCATAGGGATTAGTCCGGCCCAAAGGGTTGGGACACCTTCCGTTATCAAAAATAAAAAATGTATGTGTCATATAAAAAGACTTCATATGGTTTCTCAAATTCTTGTGTTCTTAAGAACTTGGGCTTTGTCCTAAAGCCGAATCCAGTTCCTAATATAATAAAGGGATTTAAATTTTAAGTCAGTGGACTTGGCCTGTCCATTTCCCAAAGAGATGGATTTGGATCCAAGTGCCAAAGGCCAGACTTGGACTTGGATGAAATTGTAAATGGACTCAGACGTGGACACAGACACACGTGAGTCCGGCCCAAAGCCAGCCCATTGACAAACTTGTAATTTTTTTTTGGGGTTGGGTTGGTTTTTGTGTTGGGGGGGGGGGGGGGGGGGGGGGGGTGGGTTAATTCTGTTAATTATCACTCGTTTTAGTTTTTCAAATCTGCTTTTGTTTGTTCGCATTCAATGCAAACCAAATTATTGTAGTTATCTGTAACTCCAGATGTATTGCTGTTATTGGTGCTTTCCCTTTTGTTTTATGACCGTAGTTGACTATTGTTTTATCTTCATTAGAAATTGTCATTCTTTGCCAGTTTGCCTCCCATATAAACTTGAGTTTATTTTCTTTCGTGGTTCAGATAAATCGAAGAATGGAATTTGTATTTGCAAGCCACAGCTTTGATGTTTGGGAGAGTTGGACATTGGAAGGCTCTTTTCTGGAGGAATGTAGGCTTGTGAATTGTAGAAATCCATTGGTAAATTCACACAATCCTGTTCAATTTTTTTCCTGACAAAAGCATTGCTTAATCAATTATATTGCCTTTATTAATTCTTCCTTTCACTTCCTTGTTTATCTTTTTCTTATGTTTTTTTTTTTTTTTTTTCTCTGTGTGCTAATCTGCTTATTACCATTTTCATTTAGAGCTTTTGCAATCTGCTAAACATGCATTTTCTATTGAAGGCGTTCCATATCATGAACCAGTAGTAGTGATATGGCTGTCAGTGAGCCAGGATAACCTATTGGGTGGGCTGGTCAAACTTGGGCCATAACTGAACCTAACGAGCAAGCCCATCTAACAAAAAAGCTTACCTGTGCTTCTTTTTCAAAACTCATAATTGTGTCTCAGCCCAGCTCGTTTAGGCCAATTAAACTCTTTTCTAGTTAGATTCATGAAATTTCATAATAGTAAATTAGTTTCATAATAGTAAATTAGTTTTTCAAATGTTTAATGATTCGGGTCTCTGGTGCACACTATATAATGGACATGACCTGGAATTTCTGCTTCCATCGTTGGCCCTTCCTGCCCCAATTAGTAGCATTTTCATCAATGTTGAAAAACTCATGTCTAGATTTATGAAGACAATCAAAATTTTGAAAAAAGATCAAGCCTAATTGTGAGACCCCAATCCGCCTGGGTAATCCCTTGAGGCAAGACCAGGTCAAGCGATCCTGTGAGCCAAGAAAGGGGAATCCACAACGGTAAGGGTGGAGTGCTTCGGTTAGCACTGTGAGGCTTTGTCCAACTCCTACATCAGAAATATCTAAGTCCTGACCTTGGGCTTATAAGTCAAGCCCGTCTTAACTCAACATGACGCGTTTTAAGATCGTGCGGCCTCAGAAACCATAAGAACTCTAGAGTTAAGCGTGCTCGGACAGGAGCAGTACTAGGATGGGTGACCTCATGGGAAGTCCTCGCGCGCGCACATGGGCCAAAGCGGACAATTTCATGCTGAGTTAGGCGGGGCTGTGACAATTGGTATCAGAACTGTTGATGACTCTATTTTTGTTGGGGGAGAGTGTAAAACCCCAATCTGCCTGGGTAATCCCTTGAGGCAAGACTGGGTCAAGTGATCCTGTGAGCCAAGAAAGGGGAATTCGTAGGGGCTGTTGAACAGGCCCAAGGCCCAAAGCCCATCAGTAGTCATACCAATGCTATATCTCACGTCACGTGGAATTGATTTGGGTCAATATTTAGACAGCTGTAGCCTTCCTTCTGTGAATAGCAATTGTTGTAATTAGTTGTTTTCTTAACTTAGATTAGTGATTGATATCATTAAATTGTTTTCCTTTCTTAGAGCCTTTGTTAAAGGCATGTAAATACCTATATATTGATGGACAATCTTCATAGAAAGACACACAAAATTAATACATTCTCAAGAGTATATTCAAAATCTTTTCTGTGATTGTGAGTTTGTCATGGTATCAGAGCTAGGTTCAAGGCAGTCTTAATCTTATACATCTTCCAAAGCTTTAAGGGAATAGGGATAGAGAGAATAAGTCTCTTTCGTGCAGCAAATAGATCCAGGATCTATTTTCAAGAAATTTCCAGCGACACAGTGCCAGCAACACCTTCCTGCGTCAACGACATCTTGTTGGTGGCCCACTCTTGATCGATCAGATCAACTTCAGAAATCACCCATTCATGGTCGCCTCATATTTTTAAGCATATCAATGATTTTTCCAGAATTTTTTAGAGACTCAAGGTTGGTGTTTTACAGATTTTCCAGAAATTTATATTGTTTTCATCAAGACCGTCTAGAATCTTGGATACTCAGTAGAATCAGTTCAAACTTGGTTCAGTAGAAGCCAGAATAGAGGGATATCATAGATATGTTGTCTGATCTGGGGCTAGATCCTTAAGTGGGGCCCACGTAGTGAAAAAACAGCCACTGTCCAGTTCGTCTGGGCTGTTTTTTTGGAACAAATTATTGCTGTTTTTTGCTTTTGTCTCTCTGCTTGGTTGGATTGTGGTTCTCTTGTCTGTGGCTAGTTCCTACACACAGGGAAGACATCCTACATAGTTTCTCTTGTCTGTGGCTAGTTCTTTTTCCATTCAAATCGATTTGTTTCCAATTTCGGTTGCAATGGAAAAATCTGAGGTCACATTGATTAAATTTACGGGAAAGAATTACCCTGCTTGGTCTTTCCAATTTCAAATATACCTAGAAGCTAAGGAATTGTGGGGATTTGTTTCTAGCACGGACCCTAAACCCACTGAGGATGAGAAGAAGATATCTTCTTGGCATACTAAAGATGCCAAAATCAAATCCTAGATTCTGGGATCCGTTGAGCCTCATCTGATAATGAATCTCAAGCCCTACTCCACTTCTAAAGCCATGTGGGGGTATTTGAAGAAAGTATACCATCAAGATAACTCTGCGCGACAATTCCATCTTGAATGTGTAATTGCTGAATATACTGTTACATCCCACATCGCTCACGTGAGTGTCCAAACCTGGGACTTAAATGTACGATGCCTTCCTAACTTGGTGCGAGGCCTTTTAAAGCCTTGAGGCAAGATTGGATGCGCTTGGGCCAGGTCCTCTGGTCGAGTAGCCCATGAGCCAAAGAGGACAATATCGCACCGGGCCTGGGTTGGGTCGTTACAAATGGTATCAGAGTCGAGGACGGCTCTCCTCTGAGGGTGAGGGATTGTTACATCCCACATCGCTCATGTGAGTGTCCAAACCTGGGACTTAAATGTACGATGCCTTCCTAACTTGGTGTGAGGCCTTTTAAAGCCTTGAGGCAAGATTGGATGCGCTTGGGCCAGGTCCTCTGGTCGAGTAGCCCATGAGCCAAAGAGGATAATATCGCACCGGGCCTGGGTTGGGTCGTTACAATGGGCCAGGTCCTCTGGTCGAGTAGCCCATGAGCCAAAGAGGACAATATCGCACCGGGCCTGGGTTGGGTCATTACAAATGGTATCAGAGCCGACTCTCGACTAGTTCGTGTGTGGGTCCCCTGCCGTGGTCTGGTGCAAGTGGGCGGGTTTCCATGTGGGCGGGCCAAGAGGCTGGCAGGCTACAGGGGCTGGCAGGCTACTGCACAGGGACGTGCAGCCTTAAGAGGGTAGGAGTGTGACGCCCCGGAGTCCCACATCGACTATAGAGAGGAAAGTGATTGGGATTATATGTAGAGCTTACACCCTTATCTTGCATGAGGCCTTTTGATGGGTTGAGGCCCCATCAGAAATAAAACCGTGAGGCCAGTGGGACCAAAGCGGACAATATCATGCATGTGTGTAGGGTGGGGCGTTACAAATGGTATCAGAGCCGACTCTCGACTAGTCGAGTGTGGGTCCCCTGCCGTGGTCTGGTGCAAGTGGGCGGGTTTCCATGTGGGCGGGCCAAGAGGGCTGGCAGGCTACAGGGGCTGGCAGGCTACTGCACAGGGACGTGCAGCCTTAAGGGGGGTGGAGTGTGACGCCCCGGAGTCCCACATCGACTATAGAGAGGAAAGTGATTGGGATTATATGTAGAGCTTACACCCTTATCTTGCATGAGGCCTTTTGATGGGTTGAGGCCCATCAGAAACAAAACCGTGAGGCCAGTGGGCCAAAGCGGACAATATCATGCATGTGTGTAGGGTGGGGCGTTACATATACACAAGGGACCTTGTCGGTACAAGACTACTATTCAGGATTCCGTACACTGTGGTCGGAATATGATAGTATTAAGTATGCGAATGTGGCTGACAATGTGTTGACAGTAATCCAAGACCTTCAGGCCTCTAGTCAGCGAGATCAATATTTGATGAAACTGCTGAATGAATATGAAAGTGTCCGATCTGCCCTAATGAATTGGACGCCCTTACCTTCATTGGATGTCTGCTTGAATGAACTCTTACGCGAAGAACAACACCTTACAACCTCGGCTCATATTGCTCAACAAAAGACTAAAACCTATTTAGTCGCGTTCTCGGCAAATAAAACTATCCAGCCTCCGCCTCGAGACTTGAGCAAAACCCAATGCTATAGTTGTCAGAAATTTGGGCATCTTGCATCTCAATGCAAATAGAAAGTTTGCAGTTACTGTAAAAAGTCAGGACATATCATCTCTGAATGTCGCTGCCGTCCACCACGTCCATCGACACAGTATCAGACTCCACCGTATCCGGCTCCGCAGTATTAGAATCCACAGTCTCAGACTCCGCATGCTTATGTGGCTTCCTCGGTTATGCCTGTTCCTACATCTGCACTCCCACAGCCTGGGTCCTCATCATCTCTCACTCCTGAATTGGTTCAACAAATAATTATCAATGCCCTCTCTGCCTTTGGTCTCTCAGGTAAGTCACCTTCATCTTCTACTTGGTTCCTTGATTCCAGGGCGTCTAATCGTATGACATATTCCCACACCCCTCTCTCCAATATGACAAGTTACAATGGCCATCTTCAAATACAAACTGCTGACGGCGGACATGTTCCCATTACTGCTATCGGAGATATCCCTGGTTCCATCCCATTGAGAAATGTTTTCCTTCGTCCTAATTTAACTTCCAACCTATTATCAGTCGGGTAACTTGTTGAAAATAATTGTAACATCTCATTTTCTTCTTCTGGTTGTGCTGTGCAGGACTAGATGTTCGGGAAGGAGATCGCAAGGGGGCCTAAGTGTGGATGCTTGTTTCCGCTGGATTTTTCTAAAATTTCTAGGAATCAATTTGACAATAATGTGTTTTGTTTTCTCTTAGAGGTAATTGCTGGTTGTGGCATAATAAACTCGGACATCCTAATTCCAAGGCTTTGTCTCTTATGTTAAATTTTGGTTTATTAAATAAATCTATTATTGGTTTATCTTCTTGTGTGCCTTTTGATTATGCTACTTGTAAAATGGGAAAGAGCAATACTCTTCCATTTCCTCATTCCACTTCACACACCTCTCAGTGTTTTGATTTAGTTCATAGTGATATATGGGGAATTGCTCCAGCTCTTTCCCACGCTCACTATAAATATTTTGTGACTTTTATTGATGATTTCAGTTGGTTCACATGGGTCTACTTTCTGCATTCAAAATCTGATATTTTTAATGTTTTTAAAATCTTTTTAGCTTATGTTGAGAATCAATTTTCCACCTGCATTAAAATCTTGCGATCTGATTCAGGCGGGGAATATGTGTCCTCAGATTTTCAACAATATTTGCAACACGAAGGCATTATTTCTCAAAGAACTTGTCCTTATACTCCTCAGCAGAATGGAATCGCTGAAAGGAAAAATAGACATCTCCTTGATGTCACTCGTTCCCTTCTTCTTGAATCATCGGTTCCTACTCGTTTTTGGGTTGAGGCACTAGCTACGGCAGCTCATCTTATCAATCGTATGCCATCAACCTCTATTGAGAATCACAGCCCATATTACCGATTGTACAAGACCTCTCCATCCTATGATGATCTTCATGTTTTTGGCTCCATTTGTTTTGTGCACTTGCCTCCTTCTGAGAGAAC
>CM022946.1:129528762-129604258 GCA_012931725.1 Litsea cubeba
GTCGGAGAAAATGGACATCATACACCGTTGAAAAGTCGCCGGTGCATTACAAAGTCCGAATGGCATCCTCCGGTAAGCGAATGTACCAAAAGGACAAGTGAAAGTTGTCTTCTCCTGGTCATCAGGATAGACCGCCACTTGGTTATATCCCGAATAACCATCCAGGAAACAGTAAAAACTTTGGCCAGCTAACCTTTCTAAGATTTGGTCAATGAATGGCAGCGGAAAATGGTCCTTTCGGGTCATGGAATTCAACTTACGATAGTCAATGCACACACGCCACCCAGTAGTAGTGCGTGTAGGTAACAAGTCCCCTTTTAAATTCTCCACAACCGTAATGCCAGACTTCTTTGGCACCACTTGAGTAGGGCTGACCCACTTACTGTCAGAAATTGGGTATATAATACCCGCATCAAGAAGTTTCAGTACTTCTTTCAGGACCACCCCTTTCATGTTAGGATTCAAACGACGCTGCATTTCACGCGATGGTTTGGCATTTTCTTCGCAATGAATGCGGTGCATACAGATGGAGGGGTCAATACCTTTCAAATCGGCAACAGACCAGCCGATTGCACTTTTATGTTCCTTTAACACGGCAATGAGCTGACCTTCCTGATCATCAGACAGATCGGAAGCAATGATCACTGGCAATGTATCCATGGGTCCAAGAAAAATATACTTGAGTGTAGCTGGGAGTTGTTTCAACTCAAGTTTAGGGGGCACCACAATCGAAGGAGGTGCAGGTGCTGTAGAAAGTGGAGGTAATTGTTCAAACTTCGCCTTCCAAGGGAAAGAATCCAGCATAGCGACCTCATTCAATAGGGTATTGACTTCAGAAATGGACTGGTCAACATCATACTCATCAAAATTAAAATGAGATAAGCAAGCTTCTAAAGGATCCTCCGTTAAAATAAAAGGTAGAGCTCCTTCCACCAAGTCAGTAACAACATCGACTGCAAAGCAGTCGTCCTTGTCGGGTGGTTGATGAGAGGCCTTAAACGCATTCAGCCTCACTTTCATGTTACCAAAAGAGACATCCATAACTCCGGTTCGACAATTAATGGTTGCATTGGCCGTGGCCAAAAAAGGTCGGCCTAGAATGACCGGAGTTTGTTTCCGCAGATTTGAAATCGGTTCAGTGTCAAGGACAATAAAATCTGCAGGAAAAAGAAATTTGTCCACCTTGACAAGAACATCCTCAATGATACCCCTAGGCACCCTAACAGATCTATCAGCAAGTTGCAAGGTGACCGTAGTAGGCTTCAATTCTCCTAACCCAATTTGTTCATACAAGGAGTAAGGCAAGAGATTGACACTAGCTCCAAGATCTAACAAAGCATGATCAATAATGTGACTCCCAATCGTACAGGTAACGGTGGGAGTGCCAGGATCTTGAAGCTTGGGAGGGGTGTCATGCTGAATCAATGAACTGACTTGCTCGGTGAGCATGACCTTTTTGGACACATTAGACTTGGATTTGCGCTTCTGAGTGCACAAGTCTTTCAGAAATTTCGCATAGGAAGGCACCTGCTTAATAGCATCGAGCAGAGGAAGATTGATTTTTACTTGCTTGAACACATCTAACATTTCATTCATGGTGACTCCCTTTTTACTAAAGGGAGAGGGCGTGTCAAGACAATTGGGAAAAGGGGCTTTAGGCACATAAAGGGGTTCCTCAGTCGGAACAGATGAAGTAGGAGAGCTGAACTCCTTTTCCTTCGGCCTCATGTTCTCCCTAGAATCTTTGGGGTTTGGTGCAGACTTTTTAACATCTTTTCTAGGCGCCTCAGGTCTAGTCTCTACCTCACGCCCATTCCTCAAAGTGACAACTACTTTCGCTTGCTCATGAAAAGTGTCATGCGGCTGTGAGCTACTTCCCACCTCAAAAGTGTTCTTCGGGTTAACAATGGGTTGGCTAGGTAATCGGCCATCTTCTCTTCTATTAAGAGCAGTAGCTATTTGGCCCATTTGGGCCTCTAGCTTGGCTATGGACTGAGAATGGGAGTGGACCAATTGATTACCTGCTTTGAGCTCCTTTAGCTCTTGCAAGACGGTCTCCTCAAACGAAGGGTTTCGTTGAGGTGGCTGAGGGTTTGGGTGTTGATAGGATTGTTGAGAACGATAGGCCGCTGGATTAAATTGAAAATTAGGCCTATTTCCCTTGTTGAGTAAACGAATTGCCCTGACCGGGTGACTTCCATGAAAAATTAGGATGATTGCGCCATCCCGGGTTATATGTGTTGGAATAGGGATCATTAACCCGGTTTGGAGAAACCTTGTGCAGCATTCACCTTGCTCTTGCACAAATTCAGGAAATTGGGGTGCTGCAGGGCAATCACTCACAAAATGAGCAGGACTATTGCACAAAGCACAAGCAATCAACATTAGCAGAAGGTAAAGAGGGTGAAGATTGGAGAGATTGTCCCCAGAAATCAACTGATCTAACTTATGGGTTAAGGCAGCCACTTGAGTTGTGAGTTCATTAGAGGGCTGAATCTCAAAAATGCCTCTAGGTTTCTGTACATTAGAGGCTGCCGGCCTCTCCGATCTAGCAGTGGAGGCATGGTGCTGAAAGGTCTCACTCATATTCTCAAAGAGATCCCATGCCTCATCCTCATTTTTCAACATGATCGATCCCCCACTGGCAGTGACTACCATGTTTCTCCATTCAGGAGACCAAGCCATCATAGAAGAATTGAACCAATTGCCACTTGGCGATTGGTGATGGGGACACTTCCGAAGAGATCCTTGAACCTGTCCCACGCCTCATGAAATTGTTCAACTATCAGTTTGGGCGAAAGATGTAATGGATCTCCTGTACTGATTAGTTTTGCCCACTGAGAAATATTTTATCCAAAAACTTTTGTTGCAGTTGGGCCCAAGTGGTGATAGAATTCGCCGGTAAAGTACCTAGCCAATACTTGGCTTTGTCCTTTAGCGAAAACGGAAAAGAAACATTTTTAGGGCCTCACTACTGAAGTTGTTTATTCTCACAGTGGAGCAAATAACCAAAAAGTCATCAATGTGATTATATGGATCTTCATTGTTCAAACCATAAAAAGAGGGAATAAGATTGATGGTACTTGGTTTGATTTCATATTGAGCTGCCGGAACTGCTGGCAGCTGAATACACGATGGTGATGCGTATTCCGAAGGAGTATAGTGCTCCTTCAAGGGCCGAAGAGGAAGAGCCTCATCTTCCTTTCTTTCCTCAGCCATGGTTGAAATTGTGTGTGAATAATCAGAAGAGTGTTTAGATGATCTTATTTTTCTAAGGACTCGCTCTAAGTCTTGGTCTAGAGATATCAATCTGGATGACAAGAGCGACGACCAAGCATGCACACACACACTTACTGCAGTTATATGAGAAGAATCACAACGTTTAGGCTTACCGTCCTTTAGGTAAAGGAGAGCTTCTAATTGAGTAGAACCTCAACTTCTTGAAGAGTTCTCTTAAATCCTGTACAAACTGTAAGATTCTTGTGTTAACATCAATAACCTGCAGTAAGAAAACAAAGATGTGAGAAAAGATGGAAAAGAATAAAAACTGAATAAACGAAACTAAACTAATATCCTAATTAAAAGAAACAAACAACCGTGCTAATTGTCCCCGGCAACGGCGCCAAAATTTGTTCGTCCTAAAATAGGGTTGCAAATATAAATTATCTCCCGCTAATATCTCTACTTATGAAAGCAAAGATGCTAACCGAGTATCGTATCCACTGGGACAAAAAGGCTAAGTTGTGTGGTTCCTCAATTCCTAAACTAATTCTAAAGAAAACAGAAAGTGTTGATTATTAAACTAATCCTAATAGAAAACGAATTGCTGGTTTGATTGGTTGTAATTCCTAAATTAACAAATTAAAAGAAAGGTTTAAATCAATTAGAGAGAAGATCTCAGGGTATGAATCCACTCTAACCTCGCACAATGACAAAGTCTAGACCTAGGGTTTCACAATCAACGCTAAACAGACTTGTTCTGGTTACAAACCTTCACAAAGTCGACAAATAAAGATATATGGATGTAAATCAGGGCATAACCTATCTCTTATGGCATAGATTATCCTAGATCTAACAAACATATTCATGAAAGCACCGTTATATAACTTAGTATTCAAACCTACAAGATCAAAATACCAGAAGAAAGGGATATTGCATTAATAAAAATCCAATCAATGGATTAACATCTTGTCATATAACCAAAAGCATTGAAAGTAAAACCCTAAAACCTATACATCACCAATAATACGAAGTTAGGGCTTCATCGGAACCCTAAGATAGAAGTTTAGTTACACATGGCGAGAGGGTTGATGACGAATCCCTGACAGAATCACCATTGGCTTTTCTTCCAATTCTCCCAAACTATGCTCCAGAGCTGTTCCCCAAAGATTTTCGTGTCTCTTATCAAAGTTGGAAACATATTTATAGAGTTAGAGTCCTAAAAATCTTTCTCAAAACGCGCCAAGACGGACTTCACCCGGTCCGGGCGTCCGGACGCCCAAGGGCTGGCGTCCGGACGCCAGCAGGCAGTGCTGGATTGCTTCTGTGTGGCCCGGGCGTCCGGACGCCCAGGGGGCTGGCGTCCGGACGCCAGCAGGCAGTAAGCTGGGAGATATTCAATCTTTGCCATTTTCTTCGTCCTTAGCTCCATCTTCTGGTTATTCTCTTAAAAATCCTGAAAACATAGAAATAACAAATTAAGCTAATAATCTAATTCCAAGGTGTTACAAAGTCCACATTGAAGGGCCTAAAATGTATATTTTAGGCTCTCATCACCTCTCCATCCTATGATGATCTTCATGTTTTTGGCTCCATTTGTTTTGTGCACTTGCCTCCTTCTGAGAGAACAAAACTAATGGCACAATCAGCTCAGTGTGTGTTTTTAGGTTATGCACCCTTCTAGAAAGGGTTCATTTGTTATGATCCTCACATTCGTCGTTTATGTACCTCTAGGAATGTCGTTTTCTTTGAACAACAGTATTTTTTTCAAAAACACATTGATCCTCCTGACTCCTCTATCGTGTCTTTACCTGGTTTTTCTGACGACCCGTTAGTTGTTTGATTTAATCCTAAATTTGTGTATCACAGAACAGCGCAGCGCCTACCAGGGATCCGCCTCCTGATCTTCCTCCGGCATCCGGTCCAACACTGGCACCTGATCCATCTGGACATCCTTCACTGCGTCGCTCCACTCGTATTTCGGTACCACCAGCCTGTTACGGGTTCTCACATACTTCCTTAATGGCCACTTTGTCTTCCTCTTCCATTCCCCAATCCTATTTTCAGGCTGTGCAGGACCCATGTTGGAACAAGGCTATGCAAGATGAATTGGATGCGTTAGCGCAAAATCATACGTGGGATATTGTCCCATCTCCTGTGGGTGTCAAACCTATTGGCTATAAGTGGATTTTTTCTCTCAAGTTAAAATCTGATGGCACTTTAGATCGATATAAGGCGCGTCTTGTTGCTCTTGGAAATCGGCAGGAATATGGCATTGATTATGATGAAACTTTTGCTCCGGTTGTCAAGATGACCACCGTACGCACTATTCTTGCGGTTGCTGCATCTCAGTCTTGGCCTCTCTATCAAATGGATGTAAAAAATGCGTTTCTACATGGTGATCTCAAAGAAGATGTTTATATGCGACTGCCTCAAGGATGCTCATCCGGGAAGGGTATGGTTGCCAAACTTCGTCGCTCCCTCTATGGTCTGAAACAAGCTCCTCGCACATGGTTTGAGAAATTTCAAGTTGCTCCTCTGCTTGGATTTTCATCCAAGCCCGTATGATCCTTCTATGTTTTTACATCATACTCCATCCGGGATCACTGTACTCATTGTCTATGTGGATGACATCGTCATTACTGATCCTAATGCCAAAATGATTCAGAAGCTCCAAGCGTCTCTTCGTGAGACATTTCACATGAAGGATCTCGGCCCCCTACACTATTTCCTCGGTCTTGAAGTTCATCAATCGACTCAAGGTATAGTTCTCAATCAGCACAAATACACTGTTGATCTCATTGCCTTGGCTGGTCTTACTGCTTCAGCTCCTGTAGATACGTCGGTCGAGCTGAATGTCTTTGGCAGCTTGATTTACCTCACGATCACTCGTCCTGATATCTCTTATGCGGTCAACCTGATGAGTCAGTTCATGACTGCTCCCCGTCACCTTCATATGGCTGCCGTTCGCCGCATCATTCGGTACCTTATTCGCACACCGACTCGTGGGTTGTTTTTTCCATCCAACAATCCTCTATCTCTCAAAGCTTATTCAGATGTTGATTGGGCTGGTTGTCCGGATACTCGCCGATCGACAACAGGATGGTGCATGTTTTTGGGTGATAGTCTCATTTCTTAGAAATGCAAGAAACATGAAAAAGTTTCCAAATCCTCTACCGAGGCCGAGTACCGAGCCATGTCTGCTGCATGCTCCGAAATTCTTTGGCTCCGTGGTCTCCTCTCTAACATTGGTTTTCCAGCAGAAGGAGCTACCCCTCTCTATGCAGATAATACAAGTGCAATTCGGATTGCTGAAAATCTAATTTTTCATGAACGCACTAAACACATCGAGGTTGATTGTCACTTCATACGTGATGAGTTTAAACGTGATGTCATCAGCCTTCCACATGTCTCCACTGAATTTCAAATTGCTGATATTCTCACCAAAAGTCTTCTATGACCTCGCCATCAGTTCTTAGTCAGCAAATTGATGCTTGTTGATTCTCCCGCATCAATTTGAGGGGGGTGTTAAACAGGCCCAAGGCCCAAAGCCCATCAGTAGTCATACCAATGCTATCTCACTTGGAATTGATTTGGATCAATATTGAGACAGCTGTAGCCTTCTTTCTGTGAATAGCAATTGTTGTAATTAGTAGTTTTCTTATCTTAGATTAGTGATTGATATCATTAGATTGTTTTCCTTTCTTAGAGCCTTTGTTAAAGGCATGTAAATACCTATATATTGATGGACGATCTTCATAGAAAGACACACAAAATTAATACATTCTCAAGAGTATATTCAAACTCTTTTATGTGATTGTGAGTTTGTCAGGGGCAAGGGTGGAGTGCTTCGGATAGCACCGTGAGGCTTTGTCCAAGTCCCACATCAGAAATATCCAAGTCATACCCTTGGCTTATAAGTCAAACCCCGTCTTTAACTCAACATGACCCGTTTTAAAATCGCGCGGCTCCGAAAACTGTAAGAACTCTGGAGTTAAGCGTGCTCGGGTGGCAGCAGTACTTGGATGGGTGACATCCTGGGAAGTCCTCGCGTGCGGACATGGGCCAAAGCGGATAATTTCATGCTGAGTTGGGTGGAGCTGTGACACTAACAAAACATGGTTGGCTTGATCAAGACCTGGTAAGAGGAATTGGTGAAACTATTCAAACTTGAAAGAAACTTTTATATTATTTGATTTTATATTTTTATTGCTGAGTTTCACATGGATATTTTGACTTATTTTTGTTGCCCCACTAAGATGGTGAATTTAATGACGTCTTTCTCATCCATATCTGACAGCTTTGTAGAATATTATAGGGGCCCACATATGAGACGAGAGGAACTTGCTGTTGAAACTTTTAATCCACAAAAAGATTAAGTAAAAGAAAATAAAATAAAAGATTAAAGAAGAAATTGGAGAAGAAGATTGGCTCTATGAGGACCGGTCATCCAAACCCTAACACTTTATTTATATTATTCACTATTTTCAGAAATTACAAAAACCACCCCATCTTACCAAACCTTTTCACGATTACAAAATTTTCCATAATTACTATAAAATTACAAATAAGTCGCTAGTTGTTTCTCTTCCCCTCATCCCCCCGCAAATTATAATGAGATGTCTACCATCCCTAGCTTAGAATAACCATCATATAACTTCTTTGTGTGACTTTTTTACTGAGGAGTTTTTCAGCTTGATATTCAGTACCAGCAATCTGTGATGAATTTTTCAATCTGTTTTACAACCTGGTGGACAAGGATGTGGAAAAACTTATTGCATCCAGACACTAGCATCCTTTACTACATTCAGCAACCAGCAACATCCAATTCTCTCCCTTTGTGCACACTGCATTCAGGAAACAACTACTTCAAGTATATACAGCCCAGCCAACAACATAATCTTATACACTCTATGGCATAAACTTCACAATCAGCAACATTGATGAACCCCCAACAACTTAACTCTGCACAATCAGCACCACTGTTGATATATAAACAACACCCATATATGCTTCACAACAGAAACTGTACAATCAGTGATACTGTTGATAGAAACTGCACTTACATATTCTCTACAACATAAACTGCACAATCAGCCTATGATACCCGGATACTTGTACAAGCCCAACGTATCCTTATTGGGCCGGTACGACACTTGTATTGGTACCTGATACTGCACAGATATTTCTAGGGAACAAGTTAACATATCTTACTTATAAAGTCCTTTGTTTCATATAGTTCTTTTAATATTTTTACTTCTCAACATAAAAAATGCTAGAAAGGGACCAAAATAATGATAATTTGATTGATTCAAAAGTGATCTAAACAAAAAATTAGGACACCCGTATCCGTATCCGTGTACTAGATTTTCGAAAGTGGAGTCATATCCCCCATCCCCGTATCAGTGTCCATAGCCATATCTGGGCATCATAGCAATCGGCAACACTGCTCATTTAAACTGCACTTTCATATGCTCCAAATAGAGATGACAAATGGGTCGGGCCAGCACGGCACTCAAACCGCCGTGGCCCGGCACGGTCGGCCTGGCCCGCCAGAGTCACGGCATGGCACGACACAAGATATTTGATATTTTTAGCGTAAATATAAAAAAAGTCTTATATTTTTTTATTATCGAAAAAAAATGTAAATGTTTCAAATGTAATCCAATTGAGAAATCTTCAAATAGAAAAGATCCAAATGGTTCTCTTCTCAATGGAGTAGGTTGAATTTGACTGAACCACTTAAATTTGTGTGCCATACTCTTCTTTGTGTGTATCTTTTAAGTTTTTAAGTGTAAGACCTTTGTTTTTTAAGCCCCAAAAGGGAAGAACCACACGAAGCCCATGGTACAATAGGCACGGAGGCATGGCGAGAGAGAGAGAGAGAGAGAGAGAGAGAGAGAGAGAGAGAGAGAGAGAGAGAGAGAGAGAGAGAGAGAGAGAGAGAGAGAGAGTCATTTATGTCATAAAGTTTACAATTTGCTGAAGCACCCGTTTCAGTCCATGTGGGGCCCACAAAAAAGAAATAGGTGCTTTAGCAAGGACAATCGCATATGGAAACCTTCTGCAGTGGGGACGTTTTCGTCAAAGATGGTCTGTCTAGTTTTTAAGGGCTGTGCATGATGGTTGAGATTGGTTCCTCCTTGGGCAGGGGACATTCTATTGGTTAGTGGTTATACTTATGGAGAATGTATATACTGCAGTCAACTTGAGGAGGAGAGGGATGGTAGCAGAGACCATTTCAGACGTGTTCTGTGTAGGAAGAAAGAAGTTCATTAATAGGTTCAGGATAGTGTGGTGTCTTTCAAGTAACTCAGCAGTCCTAGTTGAAGCTTTGAAGCTTGGACCATTTCATGGGTGTGGGTAAGTTCTTTGGATAGTTATTCTATTTGCTAGTCCATGATCTATCTGGATGGCTGGTAATAACGGTATCTTCAAGGATTCTCCGATACATCTTTAAGCCCTCACCTTGATTGCAAAATGTCAGTAAGGAAGGAGTTCATGAATATCAAGCTGAATGATAGTCTTTGCAATTGGGTAAGTTTGTATCGTTTGTGAGTTCATGGAGTAGAGGATGGTAGCTTGGCCCTTTCCTCTGGATGGAGTAGTCATCATCATCAACGCTTGTCCCATTTATGTTGGGGTTAGCTACATAAATTCTGTTTCTTCATCTCATAATTCATGTTTGGGCCCGGATGGATGTTGACTGAGCAGTTAGAGGCAAGGCCGGTCTAGCCGGAATTGGATGGATTTCATGACCACAAAAGGGCAATCTTGCTCATGTTCTCTAAAAGCATGTTGGAGTGAAAGAATCTAACGAGGTAGAGTTCTTGGCTATTTTCTTGAGGCTCTTAGGTATTATGGTTCTTTTCATGGTAGTTTAATTGTGGAGAGTGACTTTGCTAATGCAATTTCGGGGTTGCTCATAATTATCTAAAATTGTGGAAGATGAAACTCTACTTTCACAGGATCAAACCTTTATCCTCTCAGCTTCCGCCTTCAGGTGATATTTTTCCATGTGATTTGGTCAGCCAAATGTATGGCGGTTGTCTTGGCTTAGCAAGGGGTGGATAGGGTGGACCGTTTAGTCTTTTGTCTACTTACATAAAATTTAGAGTTTTCTACAAAAAGGCCCCTGCAATAGAACCTCAAAAAAGCCCCTGTACTTTGTTTTTTTACTAAGACTCACTTTGACTAACTATAGGTCCTTCCAAAAATTAATGGCGTTTTTACTAAGACTCACTTTGACTAACTATAGGTCCTTCCAAAAAGTAAGGGCTTCCCCTCTCACTGTCTTTTTTCTAGGCTGACCGATTGACCCTCTCTGTAAAACTCAAATGAGTTAGTCCTTGTGTAAAAAATAAAAGGACAATTTTGCCCATATATATTAAAAAATAGATAAATGAAGAGCCCAACTGAAGGATGAGTTGATTGGACCGTGGTCAGTCCAAGTCAACCTATTATTTCTAGCATTAGTCATGACATTTCTCAGCTATAGGGGCCACTTTGCTGGAGGGATTTATATTGTTGGTGGGCCAATTGGAAAGGCTGGGGAAAATTGCATGCATGTGTCAACATTGAATACTAGTGGATGATCAAGCATGGTCATATGATGGGCCTCACCATCAATATGTCGCACTGAATAGTCCAGGTCAATCCAATCGTCAGGCAGGCAGCAACCCAAAAATAGATAATTGCTAAAGAGGAATATTTTGCATGGGGCATCAGACATGGTCCATTTGATGATTAACTCATGATCGATGGTGCAAATAGAGGGGTTTTATGGTGTAGGGACCTGGACCCACTTTTAATTAAGTACCCAGATTCTAACATGTTGATTTTGACAACTAAGAAATAGTAGTCAACCATCTTAACAAAACCTTGCATAATTAGGCCTCAATCCTCTAAATATTTTGTTAGCAGGTCCCATAGCTAAAAAAATATCAGATTTAGTCTGTAGATGATAGGTTGGTTGTGGGCTGAGGGCTGACTATAGCCCAATCTGCCACACTTATTTGCACTTTATCTGTTCATTTTTTGGGTTGGACCTATATGGGCAAAATTGTCTTTTTACTTTTTAATCAAGGATATTTCATTTGAGGTTTCTCAAGTGTAAATCAGTCAAAACCAGAAAAGGAGAGTAGGAATGGAAGCCGTTCCTTTTTGTATGGTTTGAATGTTAGTCAAGGGAGGTTTCAATAAAAAAAAGAAAGATACGGGGGCCTTTTGTAAGTTTTATGAAAATACGGGTGCCTTTTTGTAAAAAAGAAAAAACTCTAAAATTTATTGTCACCGACAAAATAAATAAAACTCACTAAGCCCAATCTGCCACCCTTATTTGCACTTTATCTGTTCATTTTTTGGGTTGGGCCTATATGGGCGAAATTGTCTTTTTATTTTTTAATCAAGGATAGTTCATTTGAGGTTTCTCAAGGGTAAATCAGTCAAAACCAGAAAAGGAGAGTAGGAATGGAAGCCGTTCCTTTTTGTATGGTTTGAATGTTAGTCAAGGGAGGTTTCAATAAAAAAAAAAAAAAAGATACAGTGGCCTTTTGTAAGTTTTATGAAAATACGGGTGCCTTTTTGTAAAAAAGAATAAACTCTAAAATTTATTGTCACCTACAAAATAAATAAAACTCACTAATTGTTCAGATTTACAAGTACCAAATTATTGTGGACACTTAAAATCTCTCCTTGATTTGGACTCCATCATAGATCCTATATTAATTAATTTGTCTCGTCTCTTGTGTGATGAAAGACAACCACTTTTGGTAGCAAGATAACTCCTGCACTTGAGACACTTTACAAGTCACAAACACAAAGAACCTTTTTTTTTTTTAATGAAAACTGAATTTTGTAAAAGAAAAACCCAACAGACCAAGTATGGAAGAACGCTCCTTTTGTTTCTTTTAATGATAATTGACTATATTTATTAAAAAAAAAATCCAATCTGAACAAGTATGGATGAACACTCTTCCAAATAACAAGATAAACATGTTGGATCAATATACAAACACCCAATATAGATGAACATTTCACTTCTTAAAACCTCACATGGCCGTAATGAAATCCCGGTGGCAAATCAGCACTTCTTAAGGTAAATCTGCTGTTGAATAGGTCAGATCAGTTTGCACTTCAGGGGTTTCGAAGAGAAAAAAATAGGAGAGTTTTGGGTATAAAATTAAGATTGGTTTTTGGAAGTGAAAAGTGATTTAGGGTTCAAAAGTCTGGAGATTTAATGGGAAATAATAAAGGATTCATAGAGTTATGAGTTGGAGATGTTCTGGGCTTGGTTTTGAGTCTGATATGGAGGGGTTTTGAAGAGCGATGAGATTGGAGGAAAAGTAGAAAAATAAAGGAAGAACAATGAAAAGAAGAAAAGAGAATTGCAGGATTTTTTTCTTTGATACAAGGTTGAAACTTTTAATCCACAATGAAATTAAGTAAAAGACCCTAGAAGATTAAAGAAGAAGAAAAGAAGTTTCTCAAGAATACTAAAGTTTTAGAGGGGAGAGGATTTGGAGAGACCCATCAAATCTGGTCGTCCAACTTTACCTTATGATCGGCCCTAACACTTCATTTAGGGCCTGTTTGTTTGCATGGAATTGAATACATGGGAATTCAAATGGACTCCAACAAAGGATTAGTAAAGATGAGAGGTGAGTTGTTAAGAATATAGGTGGAGATATAGTTGGGACCTTGACTTTCTTAGTTTTTGAATTACTAGGATGATAGCTGGGTATTCGTTCCCATCTCCACTTGATTCATTTTTCCATAAAAGGGGAAATTATTTGGTCATTTTTGGATATTCGCCTTTGTTTCTTCAATTTTAACCACATTTACAAATACAGGGCTTAGAATACCTAGGAATTCAATTACATGAAAAATGCCCGTATTATATCCACTTATTTCAGAAATTACAAAAAAATATTCTAACAAAAGTTTCTCATAATTACAAATTAGTCCATTATTGCTGAAAAATTACAAGTCCTTGGTTGTTTCTCAACACCACATGGTTCAAATGGAATGAGGAATTCCCAGCTTTGGCCAAGTGATACATCATTATCATCATCAAAGCCTTGTCCCAACTATGTTGGGGTCGGCTACACGAATTTTGTTTCTTCATTCTGATCTATCTTGAGCCAAATCCTTGGATAAGTTGCACTTCTTTAAATCTATTTTTATTACCTCCATCTATGTCCTCCTTCGCCCACCCCTTCCCCATAGTGGGTCATCAACCTTCATAAATTGTCACAGCCTCGCCCAACTCAGCATGATATTGTCCGCTTTGGCCCATGTGCATGCGTGAGGACTTCCCAAGCGGTCACCCATCCGGGTACTGTTCTCACCCGAGCACGCTTAACTTTGGAGTTCTTACGGGATTCGGGGCCGCATTGCTTTAAAACGCGTCATGTTGGGATAAGACGGGTTTGACTTATAAGCCCAAGGTCAGGACTTGGATATTTCCGATGTGGGACTTGGACAAAAAGCCTCGTAGTGCTAACCAAAACACTCCACCCTTACCCCTACGGATTCCCCTTTCTTGGCTCACAGGATCACTTTACCTGTTCTTGGCTCAAGGGATTGCCCAGGCGGTTGGGGTCTCACACTCTCCCCCACCAGAAATAGAGCCGTCCTCGGCTCTGATCCATTCTGTCACTTCCCCACTTCCAAGTTCCTGAAACTAGACGGAATACCGAGATTTGGGGACGAGGACAGCTAGGATCTTAGTCCGCTATGAGGTCCAATTTAAAACTTTTTGACATCTTTGTATAAGAACATTTAAGCGGAACTCAGCTTTGGCCGAGTGATACATTTTCCAAAATTAGCTATCTTGTCATTTTAGGTATATGTTTATAAACTATCGAAGAGTCTTGATTATTAGAGTTTTTTAGTGAGTCTTTTAACTATTTTGTTTCATTAGGAAACTAAAGCAAATTTTTATTTCCAATTGGATTAGTCAACCAAGTGATGTTTTTTTTCCCAGAAGAATTACGAGGTGGTCTAATCTTATTGTAATAGGAATTTAACCCTAATTGCGTGTGAAGAACACAAAAATATCTCGAGATATTCTATTCTTGACAGCATCAACGAAGTTCAGCGTACAGATGTGGTCGGACTCCACTGCCGTCTCCCAATGTGATTTCATGAGTTCTACGGCAAAGGTGAAGACTGAACCGCGACTCCAAGGCCCTCATCCTGCACTTTCCCTTCATCTGTCTAAGTTTGAGCCTGCCTCTGCTCAGGTTGAACACTTAAAATGACTGGACCACAACTCAGTTGAGTCTTTGAGCTACTCAGCTCAGCGAGACCCCTGAGTGGACTCCAGTTTTCTTGTTTTGAAACACTGCGTTTTAAGGGATGGTTGAAATAAAAATAGATATGGTTTGCTGTTAGTGAAAATATGAAAACTTAGTTAAAATTGCTTGGTCTGGACTTCACTTTTTGGAATTACCTTCTTGGGCCTGACATTGAGACCTGCAGGGCAGAGCCGATCTTGGTCTGCCCTTGGCCCTGCTCGTACATAAATGGGGTGGTATTGGGCTGAGTTAGGCCCGCCATAGACACACTAAGTATTGATTGTTCCCCCCCTTTTTTTTCCTCTGAAGACGGACCAAACTTGGACATGAGTAAGTCGAGGCTGAAACATACCCATCCACACTTTAATCTTTATTTTGATTAGTTCCTTAGTACATGCATTTATTCCAACATGTCTTCATGATAAAATCGCTGACACTTAAAACCCTGCTCAGTCATTTGTAAGGACGGAACTGATGCCCAATTAAGACAATAGTTTCGAAGTACTGATAATACTATGCTTCTAGTACAATGAACTTAATATGATTTCATGTGAAGCTGGAACTTTGGGCAGTGATGCCAGTTATCATATCATGTGCTGCATCCTTTCAGCATTCTAGAAATTTAGGCTGATTAGAGGTTTTTAGTTGCTATTTTATGCAAATAATCATTACCTGGAGAACTTGATTTTGGCTGAATATGACTTTTGATGTGGTAGAAATTCTACAGTTTATAAGCATTTCAATCAATTTCGCTAGGTGTTGGACTACTGTGTAATTCTTTACAAATTGTCATGAGTTAGCAATCTAAAGCTAGCTTGGTAAAACCTTTCAGGAAAGAACGAGTGACAAAAATATCAAGCATGGGTGGATTTTCTTTCTTCTAGGAAATGAACAAGTAATAAAGATAAAAAAAAAAATAGGCGATTGCTTTGGCTTTATGAATGACTTTTTTTTTGGCTAAATGGTTCACGTTGAAACTGCACAAATGCAGCTTTCAGTGAGTTGTATTTTCAACTGCGACGTAACCTATTCCAAAAGAAACATTATGCAATTTTCAATTTTGATAAGAGCAACAGTGTTTTTGTTTTCCGACCAGCAGCTTTACAGGTGAGTACAACCAAAATCTAATTTAGAAAAAGAAAAGGAGAGGGAAAAAAACTGTTAAAGAAAGGAGAGAAAAAAAAGCTCTGAACCATGACAGGATGAACCATGTCATGCCCGCTTTCTAGATGATATAGGAATCTCACTGGTGGATTCCAAATGGACTTGGATAGCCTCTTTTCTGAATCAATGGGGATCAAATAACTGGAGAGATTCTTGGGGTGTATCCATAAACATTTGTAGGCAGGATATCAGCAGTTTGGAATGCTATGAAGAAAACTGTTTACATCTGCATCCAAAATCTGAAAATAAAAAAAATTAGTAATTTTTATTGGTGCATTGATATTTCAACTACCAATCTCGTTGTGATGTTCTATATAGACTCAACTCAGGCTAAACTTTCATCAGATTAAACCCATGTTTTCCTCATCTGCAACTGATTGATGCTAAATGCAGGCTGTGTTGGATGTACGCATTGAGATTCTTGCTGCTGTTGGTGAGGATGGAGTAGCCCGCTGCCTCGATTAGGTGACTTAGGAAGAACTGATTTCTGTCTTGTTTCTTTCTTATTATTTAGTTTGTATTTCCTACAACTTTGTAAAGCTCTGGTTGCTTAAACAGGGTGCTGCAAGTTCTAAATACTTGTAATTCAGTTTTAACGTGTGGAGAGTTTCTAATTTGAAGGGATTTTCTTGTTCTCTTTCATTTTCATGATAGATTTTATGGTCCAATGCAATATTATTAGTTGAATTCATCATCTATCCACAAGGAGGGAAAAAAGGTTAAAACCTTTCCCTCAAACAGGAGCTTTTTTTGCCTCGTTTTAATCTTTTCTACCCAGTAACTTACTTCATATTTGGAATGGCAGATTCATTCGAAAGTTCACCCATTTATGCTCTTTCCTCGATCCTTAAGCGTGGTTTTAATTAATGCTATAAACAGAATGGTTCCGCGTCAGAACCATACTGGACCCGGATGCAGATCCTTTTTAAATAATGGTTTTGGTTCTAATGTGGAAAATGTTTTGTTGGTTATAGACTTGTTTTTGATAGGGGGATCTGGATCGACTGGAGGACCATAATCTTAACTTATTTTCTTTCTTTCTTTTTTTTGTCTTAAAATAAGGTTGTCATTCAACTTATAACTGTGCATCAAGTATACTACCTAGAGGATTAAAGATAAAATTGTCTAATAAAAGTTAATTTTGAGCTATAGTTTGTAACATTAAAGACTCGTATGCTAGGTCCATAGGTTGGAATCTATATGGGCATAGAATTGGACCCGTTTATCAATAGGAATATAAATTGGGTTTTGGTCTGATACCAGTTTATGAATCGAAATCTAAAACAAGTTCTAAACTCGGTTTTTTTTTAGCAGGAACTCCCGAATAATTGGAGAATTGGATACCGTGGCATCCCTAGTTTTAATCTTCATCCCTATCTAATATTACAGAGTACATAAAGCCATACACGGCCCCAGAATTCTTTCTTTCTTTTTAATGGGCTAGACTTCCATACCATTGGTCCTTTACCACATGCTGATGTCTGGTTTATCCTAATTTACTTGATTTCATGTCAGGCTTTGCCTTCTTCCATTGCCATTACTGACATCTATGCAAATTAAGTGTGCTGTTATACACATGGGAGTTATTTTAGTGGCTCGATACACCCCTTTGGACATAGCAATCTCTTTGCTAATTCTTTGACGCGCATCATACCAAAAACATTGAAATGGATTGTAACCTTATTGGAATGCTAGCTTGTGCTGAGATGCCATGGAAAATTAGAAAAATAGAAGGATTACATTCTAGGCTATTGATTGAATGTACGAAGAAACTGGTAGAAAAAAAAAAAAAAACCATTACTTTTACAAGTACGAGGCAAAATGCCTCACTATCTCTTTGCTTGATCCTCTTCTTTCCACAACTCAGGCCAGTTATTCTGAGCCTGCTCCCATCCAAGCAGCGATCCCTTCCTTTCTGGCTCCCAACTAGTTGACAGAGTGCCATAAGCAATTCCCAGAGCCGATGTCCCAAACCCGAATACTATGGTCAGGTAGGGCACCCACATAGGGACGTCCCATATATGCTGTTCTTTTAGTGTGCTGAGAAGGTACAGGGAAGCAACACCCAGGGTCATTGGAGTTCCCACGAAGAAGAGGATCCGAACTATAATCCTATTAAATACCTCCTCTGGTATCTCATCGTCACCGTCACCACCACTGCTGCTGTTGCTGGATTCGTCGTCTTGAATTATCTTTCTGTCTGAGGCCGTGACCGCCCCGCCAAAGCCTTTGGCTCTGGCATGGAGTTCTGTTCTTCTTCTGTGCGGCTGGATGTGTAGAGGATCACCTACAGGAGCTTGGATGGCTGTGGAGTGTTGTGGGCTTTGGCTTCTTTTCATCCATGGAGAAATCCTTTTGGTGAGGAGAAGTGGTTGTGTTGGACACCCCAAGATTTGCATGCTTTTTTCTTGCTCATGCAAAACCATATCAGGGTCTCATTTGTATCTGTTACAACCTTATCCAGAAAGATGAATGGCTGTGCAAGGATAGTTTTCTAAGATATTTCTTCTCTCTCTCTCTCTCTCTCTGATATTTAGGGAGATGTTTGACACTTCATCCTGACTTGCCCCTTCTAAATGTAAAAGGTTTTTGAGGAAATATTGATTTTTGTATCATGACCCTCGAACTACTGTACAGTTCGTGGTGCCTACTTAGATGTATGGTGTCAGTGCGTTGCCAGTGGCGGATCATGATTTTCATTTGGGTGGTGCGGGTAATAGTTAAGTTAAGAAGTTAAATGATAAAGTAGAGTTTTTTAAGGTATCATTGAAAGAGTTTCTTGAATCTTGCGGGTGCAGTTAGAGTTTTTTAAGCTATCATTGAAAGAGTTTCTTGAATTTTGCAACTGCACCCGCGTAGTTATACTTAGGTCCGCTGCTTTCAGTGGAGATGGGGGCATGCCAAGGTCTCGTGAGGCGAAAAATCAGCCCCATGATATTACCCTTGATGTCATAGACTCAAAAGTTTAATATCCTTTTAACTATCGTTTTTTTTTTTTTTTCTATCCAACTGCGAGGGCAGGTGGGAGGGGTATCATATTGGGAAAATGCGAAGAGGGGTTTTAAGATTAGTGAGATTGAAGGGGGTATGTTGATCAAAGTTGAGCCCCAGTGGTTGCATAGAGTGGAGAAAATTCCACTATTCATGGTATCCTTTGGCGTAGAATTTGTGCACATGGACCATCAATTCGTGATCAAGACCATTGAGATTATGAGCCCCAATGTGGATAAACGATGCAGAAAATATCTTTCTACATTCTAACTGTTTAAAAGGTTTTGTTGAAGATTAGCATGTCGGGGAGTGTTTTCTTCCATGGTTCATTCATAGTGGGCCACGAATCCAAAGACCATCCGGACCATCCAATTGGTGGCCATCATACAGGCGACGGCCTTGGATGGTAGAGAAAAAACATAAGCCCGTGCAGGATCAGAAAGATGCCATTGAATTTAATTTAGATAACAATATTAAACATGAAATTTCACCTGCTTCCCATCCCACGATCAAGTTGGCGTGGGGCCATCAAAAGAGCGGGACCCCTAAATTTAAAGCACGAACCTGACAACATCATAGAAGCAGGAGTTTTTGTTGGAACATCAATGCTAGAGGAGATCTGGAAATCCGACCTATCCAGGCTGGATTTGGAAGCCGCAAAAGAGGAAATATAGGGTTTCTTCTTCCGCGATGCTACACAAATGCCCCCTAAAGCCTAGGTCCAAAAGTTAGGAACCTAGATCCGGTGTTAATGTGGTATGAGTGTCTTGGTAGTTGCAGCCATCTGGATAGTGTACAGCCTACTGAAGGTTTTTTTTTTTTTTTTGAATGGGGATGCAATATGAATTGTTAATATGTGTTGTGGATGTCTTGCTAGATGCAGCCATCTTCGAAGTGTACAGCCCTACTGATGCATTTTTTGTAAGGGGGATGCAAGATGACTTGTTAATGTGTGGTATGGATGTCTTCATAGATACAGCCATCTGGATAGTGTACAGCCTACTGAAGCATTTTTTTTGGAGGGGGGATGCAAGATGACTTGTCAATATGTGGTGTGGATGTCTTGATAGATACAGCCATCTGGAACGTTTAATAGTCTACTAAAGCATTTTTTGGGAGGGTGTGATTGTGGTTTGAATATGCAGCCTCTATCGATGGTGTACAGTCTACTGAACAACATAGGGTTGGTTAGACAATGCTGTTCAGACCTTGTACATCTTGTGGGATGGGGTGTAATTTTTTGGAATAGCATATAAGATGTTATTTTAAGATTATATTTGTTGTAAACTTTTTGTGGTGATGATAATATATATAATGTTTCTTGCATTGTGGGTCGGTTATTGATATCTTATTTTTTCCACTAGGACCATTTGTTAATGACAGCCCCTAACTTAGGTATAAAATGTGAAATACATGATAAATGATATGGTCGATATCGACTGTCTATATAGTCGATATCGACTATTTCTGTAATTTATAAGTTACAGTTAAATAGTCGATATCGACTATTACTGTAAATTATCAATATTCAGTTATATAGTCGATAACGACTATTTCTGTAATTTCTAAGTTACAGTTTAATAGTCGATATCGACTGCTTCTGTAAATTTCAATGTTCATCTAGATAGTCGATATCGACTACTACAGTCATTTCTATGTTACAGTTAAATGGTCAACATCGACTATTACATTAAATTTCTGTGTTTAGTTAAATAGTCAATATCGACTACTACTGTAATTTCTATGTTTCAGTTAAATAGTCGATATCGACTATTGGTTAGATGTTTTCTCACATATTCAATTCCAATATGAGGACACCTAAAAATACATCATCGTCATCAAAAGCATACATTCATTTGCATTAAATAACTCCACATCTAAAAGGGGACATCCACATGAACCATTAAAATGAATACCGATACATTAAATGTAAAAAACTTTGGCATTAAATATTTACACAAAAGTTTTTACAAAAGACAGGTACAAGTTCACAAAAGGATTCATTGCTCCTCAGTCAACCTCTCCGTCTGCTGTCCAAAACCTTTTACAAAACTACTCTTAACCAGCCAAACAATATGATCAAACTGGCAAGTTCAACAAGTTCGGAAGATTCAGCCTATTAGCATTCACCTGCCAACTTCTCTTGAATATTTCAATTACAATTTTGCTACGGAAGTAAGGGATGTCGGACTGTTTAAATGTGATGGGACGGCGATGAACACAATGCTCCGCGAATGCAACAACGAATACTCCGCAGTCATTACCATTGTCTTGGTGTGGAATGTCTTCCTTGATTAGTATAGGCCATAAAAATGGATCCGTCCAGCCAAAATGCATGGACATAGAATTCAACCACCTGATCTGCAACAATATCAAAATGGGGGGATTATCATAGGTGATGTCGACAAAACATCTGATGAATGTTTTTTAGGATCATAAACCTTACTTACAAACATAAACAATACTTATAAACTGCTCAGCTTTACTCTGTGACAAACGATCACCAGGCAAACTGTTGTAGAACTCCCACCTTCGTTCATCAACGTAGCCCACCACCAATGTGAAATGGTTCCTGTAGTGGAGCACAAACACTAGTGTTTGTGCCTCCCAGGCTTCCCATACTCTATGGCCTTGCTTGCCGAATGTAGCTTCAGCACTGGTAGCAGAACCCTCCTGCCACCAACTCTGCATTGAGTTTTACCACCAAATCAATGAATATTTTCAATATAAAGGACAATGCGTAATCGAGGTGTTATTAAAATTCAATGTTTGTGAAGGACAGTTCAGCCTAGATTTACAGATATACTGGGGTCCGCGATGAAAACGGTTGGACACCCTGTTCTTAGGATCTCAAAGTAATAGTACATAAGATTAGTGTCCAGCCAAGTTCCCTCGTCAAGTGTATTCTTTAAATCGCGGCTGGAGACCATGGTACAAATGCTGGCTGGTTCAGACTCCCTACATGACAGATATTTTATTAATAAGTAGCTTTGACATGGGTAGGACATGAGTATTGGGTACAGTTTGAAACATAGTAAAATAAACTTACATACTATACTTACTTTGTACTATAATATTCCTTGAAACCCTGCACCAGAAATTGTTCCTGTTCATTTAATACGTAACCCGAATGCACCATAGAATGAGAGTAGTCGGAGAACTTTACGGGGACTTTACGCATACGGGGCAGGCGCTTGATTCTCCAAATCAATGACATTACACTAGCCATCGAGGCGGCATCAACTATTGTGGAATCACTATGAACTGACACCGGAGTGTCAAACAGTACCCTGGCTAGTGGCGGTGTGTCGAGCACCTCTTCAAATGGTGGTACGTATGATGGATGACCCTCGCTTTGAATGTTGTCACGACGTTTTTTTCCTTTCTCATGTAAGTTTTTGCTTTTGGACTTTTAAGAGCTGGTTTCTTGAATCTCGCATGAGAGGGAATATTGTAGGAGGGAGCTGTAGGTGTATCGGCAGCCATATGAGGGGGATCAGTTTGGAATGGAGCAGCATCGGTCTCTTGAACATTCTGATCGGGAACAGTGCAAGATGGACCAGCATCAGTATTAGGAGCCGTCTAAGGGGAAACCTTTTGAGATGAACCATTATGAGGGGTTTCAGTTTTTGTCTGAAAGTAAACAGTACAAACAGAGTCAGATTGCATTTCAATAAAATCTAGAAAAGTTATCGGCAGATTACCTTCTCTACATCCTCATCGGACATTGAGCTGTTGCCATCTTCCATGTTGAAGTTTTCGAATTTCGTCCCGAATGCTGCCTTGAACGTCTTAAGTTTTTTCCGGATCGAGTCCGCCAGACTTGATAAGCCCTTCTTCCTCCTGTCGGACCGATCACATGACTGCTCTAAACGTGCAACAAGTTGTTCAACCTGGATTCATGTATAGGAATTTATGTCATGCAAAAAGAAGCAATATTACTACCATATAAAAGGAAAACATCAATTCCTTTACATTCAATACTTACACATTTTGTGGGACACACGTGTAGGTATGCTGCGCATGTACTTCAGCCTCATTAACATCACTTTGCCCAACCCTTCCTATGTGTTAGAGTGTGTTGGCAACATACCAGACGAAGTAATCTTCTGAATGTATAGACTGAGTGCACTCCTCTCCGCGTAATCCGAGTTGCCTTCTTGCAGGCCACAATGCTGCTATCTCTTCGTCCATATGCAAGCTGTAGTCAATTACAATCCTCTCTATACATTCTCTTCTCACGTATGGCAAATTGAAGGTGGGGGGGACTAGTTGCTTGAGGCCAAATTGCTTCATGACTCGCCACGTGTTATGCCGCTCAACAATCTAGTACCACACGAGCACGGTCGATGAAGAAAAAAGATCCCGATCCCCTTTGGGCACGCTCAATCGGAATTTCTTACTGTAGTTATTGTACAGCTGCCAAGTGAACTGCATACCATTTAAAAAGAAGACATTAGGCAAATGTAATGAGGAAAGAAAGTAATAATTATGTACAATTATGTTTGAAAACACTAATATATTTACCCCATCAGCCGGCAAGGTGTTTAGTTGGTGTCTTACTTCACTGACCGATGCTGTGTATGGGTGTTCCCCAAGCCTCCTATGCCATGTCTTGAAAAGTGGAAATTTTATGTCTTTCTTCCAAGCTAGATCTGGCAGAGGACACCGTCCAATAGTCATTCGAGAATAAGCTCATATCTGCGATGGAAAACATTAAGACATAGGCATTGGTTAGGTTTTAAATTATGCAACCTTTTGCAATGTAAGTTTGAAAATTAATCACCTTTATAAGCTACAAAGGCCCCGTTGGTGTTCTGCAGGACTTACTGTCCCCCTCCTGCGAACTTTTCTTCTTACCTTCATCCTCTTTCTTCTTTCCTGCATCCTCTTTCTTCTCCTCGCCCCACCAAGTTGCCTTTGCCAACATTCTATAAAGGTTTGCAAGACATGCGGGGGCCCATGTATAAGGCTTGAATTCTCTAAACAATTCAAGTAGATAAGCAGGCCCCCTCGCACCGGAAGTCTGTGTGAATATTTGACCGGACACACAAAAAAAAAAGATATGCCCGGGTGGCTCTAATCTCATCATCTTTGTGTTTCTTCCTATCCTCATCCTCCAAGGCAGCAGGGCTAAAGTTGTCCTCAAGCCACTTAAATTTTATCGTTATGCCAACATAGTCTTGCTTCTTCTATGGAGTGATCCCAAGCAACTCTTGACAAACTGGCTCTACATATCTACCCTAAAAAGTCCGTCTAGTTACGATCGGGCCATCGACTGGCAAGCCATAGATATAAGCAACATCTTCAAGTGTTATAGTTGCTTCACCGGTTGGCAAATGGAATGAATTCGTTTCTGGATGCCACCTCTCAATCAAAGCTGTTATCAAGGCATGGTCTATGACCATACGATCCATGCCTGCCAAGTGGTGTAGACCCGTTTGCCGTATGTATCGCTTTTGATTTTCTGTAAGCACCCATACAGGTTTATCGGGGTTTGTTGGGATACACCTCATGCGTCCAAATTCCTGGTAAGAACAATAACCATTGAACAGATTCCATGGACAATACAACCCTAAAAAAAATTAAAAGATATTGAAATTATAAGTAGAGACCATATTTGTATTTACGATATACCTCTCCTTGACGAATTCCCTCCGAAATATGATTTGTTTGCTGGAAGAGGAGTACATTGGACCCATCGGCACTGTTTTCTTCATGAACCTGCAAAATATCAAATGTGATAATTGGCCAATTAATATGGACAGTGGACAATCAAATTAGTTTTGACTATTCGGAGTATGGGCCATGCATCATAGGGCAACAATTTGTGCAGTTGTGGCAAAATAATTTCCTAATAAGTAATAAAGCTCAGCCAGAAATGAATATAGATAAGCCCCTGCTTAGTTACAGCTTGGATTACCAAGTCCAAGCCCGATTCTAAATTCATAATCTAAGCCCTGAGCTAAGTTGGTGATTACAAACATACTCCCTCATAAATTATCCGCTACTTTTATTAAAAAAATGGAATGAACTTTTTACACTTATCTGTCTAGAACGCCCTAAAAGATTTATTGCAAATGGAACATGTAATCCAAGAATTCACACAAATACAAACGTGTACAATAGAATAGTATAGATATGTAAGGAGGAGTTACCAATGGCCTGAGCCGGAGTGTAGCTAAGTCTCATATCACAAAAATTGGCCAAAGTCTCAGCCAAAACCGAAACAAGCCTATCCTTTATTGTATCATAGTTTGCTGCCCGTTTGTTTAGTTGGTATTGAATTTATTAAGTTTTTAAGGCATCCCTATCTCTCATGTGGTTAACATTGAAGGATTGGAGATCAAGTTTTGTAAGATGCCTTTAAACAACTTCCTTTTTTTATACTTGAAAATTAAACTTTAGGAATATAATGAATTTTAACTAATTCAATGCCAAGTAGGCAAACAGCCCCCCAGAGAGATGGGGCTAAGCCTTCCTTGGTTTGCTCAAGTTACCTATGACACACCGAGATTCTCCGTGAATATGTATGGTACTGTTACTTATAATAGGAAAGAGAGCAAGGTACTGTTAGGTAACAAGGCACAGCTAACATCTTTTACATTCACAAGATTTCCTACGCAAGATTTCCCATGACATGGGTAATGACTGTGGTCTGAATGTCTAATTGCTCAGTTACATGCCAACCTCTCATGGAATTTTTAGGTGACAAAAAGTCGTTTTATAGACTACTCTAGGGTATTATAATATCTCTCTAATTACTCACCAAATCACGTACAAAATGGCATGTCTAATCACTTGTTGAATGCTGATATTCAACGTCTATTCAGAGACCCCCATTCAGATTGGAACTATTAGGAAAATATCAAGTAAAAAATCTACAAAATCCGTAGCATATTCAGAGTTGTTTGGATCTCTCTAATTGCTAGTCTAATCACATTGATTAAACAAATGTCATGTCTTGGACTAGTCTAATGTTGAGAAATGAATAGGAAAAACACACTAGTCTCACCCTCTTTATAAGATAGCATATCTTTGAAAATTAGTCAGTCAGTAAAAGTTAATTTGATTCAAAGTCTATTCAGAAAAATCCATTTATATGATAGTATCTAAAATTGGATAATAAAGATGAAGATCCACAACTGACTATCACATGATCTTCCTTTTGATGGCATATCCACCTTATAACCCTCACCCCTTACCTGTTTAAAATTGTTTCATTATAACCCATTTGACAATATGATTTTGACGAATTTAATTCCATTTAAACATATGGCCCCAATTAAAACTAAACTTAAAACATTTATATAAAAAAGTCATATCAGAATAGATATATAAATTCGAAGCAATCAAATCAGATGTCCATCAAGTTATTCATAAAATTTGGAAGTGTTTGGTACTACTGGTTTGCGTAGTTTCCGTATAAGCGATCCCACACCTCATTTTGTTTGGTGAGACAGACTAGGTTGGTTAGGCATAAAACATTTTTCTGATGTCTTTTTCCATCTCTAGGTATGTTAAAGTGTGATGTCTGGCAAGCTATTCTCATCTGACAAGAAGTTCAAAAATGGGCTAGTTAATGCCATCTTGCAAGCATTTCCAGAGGGATTTTCCTTTCATAACAATTGCATTATGTCAACTATGTGTGCTGCCACCAGACCAGATTTTTAATCCAAACTATCTGGGCCCCTGGAGATGAGTCTCGATACTTTATCTCTAATAAGATGAATCTCTCGGCTACAACTCCAATCAATGTGGCCAAGAAAGTTAAATCTTGGGAAAAACAGTTTATTAGAAGAAGGCCATAGACACAGCTGATAACTTGACCAAACTCACCCCACCCCACCCTACTCTCTTCAAGAGCCTGAATTTCAAAAACAACTACTAACCCATCTGGAAAACCTAACTAGATAGGAAACGGTAGTGGTATGATTCCACCAGGCGAGAAGGCCACCAAAACGTGCCTATACCAGTGTCGGTTATATTGGGGTTTTTATTCCTTAGCCGAAGCTTGAACAAACAACTTGACTTGCCCAATCAAAGGAGTTTGCAAGCTGAGGCAAAAATGGCCGATAGTTTGGTGTTCTATTGAAGACAAGATTCTTTCTTGCCATCCAAAAAAACCAGAAAAGAAAGGGGTAAATAAGGGAAAAGGCGGGTTGTCAATCCAGTTAACAATCCACTCATGATCTAAAATCACCAATCTAATGCTGATCTATGTAATGATAATGTTGTTTTGCAGGAAGCTTGGATGCATGAAGTCAGGGAAGAATGTTCTCAAATGAGTAAGTAGATAGCTAATAATATTTGTTATTTTGGTTGTATGTCTTCTTTTTGTATTCTTTGCTCTTATTAATAAAAGTCATCACTTTTCAGAAAAAAGAATGAGGTTCGAGAAACACGAAGTTCTATATAACATGCCAAGCATTTCTATCCCATCATGGATACATATGAATATTTGTTTGATTGATAATGCAGTTGGATTTCAAGTAAATGAGGAGGAAAAACATATATCCAGTATATGTTTTTGGAGAAGTGATGTGTGGTTCCCATCTACTGTGATTGTGTCAAATTATTACTTTCTTCAGGTTAGACAACTGCACTTGCTACATTTTTAAAAAGGAAAAAATCACTGAATATAGAAAGCATGGATCCAATGTTTCACTAGTGAAAATTTTCATCCTCAAATCAAAGAGTGGGCTGCTTCTACTTTGTTATTTGGAATCCAGTTGGTAAATTCCATTGAGAAGTTATCTTATATCAAAACCAATGTACTATGATTCCATATAACCCCACAAAAAACGAACAAATAGCAGCGCTCAACTTCGGTGCAGCCATTTCTAAATGGGCAAACTAGAAAGTGTGAATGAGATTGCATTTTAATGAAAATACAGAGTTAGAAGGAGATTGCAAGGTCGCTCCCTTCCAAACGATCAAAACCCATCAAAACACAATAAATCCCACTGCAAATTTAGGGTACAAATACTCCTAGGGCACAAATACAACGACGAACAGAAACATACCTCCATGTGCGTCACCCTATAGGATAATGTTGAGAAAAGTTGGAGCGATTGATAACCTGGGACCACCGTCTAGGACCACCGTTGAGAAGAGAGAAGACGACAATGATTATGAAAGGGAAAGGGAAAAGGGAAAAGAGGAAAAGGAGACAGAGACAGTGCGAGTTGGTGGGGTTAAGAATTGCGTAGTTATAGTCGATATGACTATTGTGCTAAAAGACAAAAAAAAAAAAAAGGGAAACGTAGATTTAGGGCCCAATCAGTGTGATCTTCTTTACTAGGGCCAATTGCAATAATACCCTATTTTTGAGGGTTTTTCCCGTTAAATCCCCATTATAATAGTAGAGGATATATATATATATATATTTCTATTAAAATGCCCACTAATTTTATCATTTTGTGATGGCCATAGGCTAGCTGAGATCTTCACTGTTAGGGTGGGTTTTGAGTCTTTTGACCGTTCATTCATTGGGCAGAATTCTGGCTAGCAATTGTGTTTTAGTAATAAATAAAAGTAGTGAAAAAAGTAAGTGAAAAAAAACAAAAAGTATAAAAAGTAAGTGGGGCCCACATCTTACATTTGATTGGCTAGGTGTGTAGTGAAAAAAAAGTAAAAAGCACATAGTCTTTCTCTCTTTTATAAGAGTAGATAGAAATAAAAGTAGTGAAAAAAGTAAGTGAAAAAAATAAAAAATAAGTGGGGCCCACATCTTACATTTGATTGGCTAGGTGTGCAGTGAAAAAAAAAGTAAAAAGCACATCATCTTTCTCTCCTTTATAAGAGTAGAAGATATAGTAGGTTAACAAGGGCCTATTTTAGAGGAGACATAAGGAGAATTTTTTTTTCTCCACAAAAAATGATTCATTGGACCTTTGTATGAAATTAGACACCGTTTTCAAAATGACCCTTTATAAATTGAGACGGATATGCCATTGCCACCTGAACTTAGGGTGGCAATTGAGTAACCGATCATCCTGAGTATCTAATGTCTCCAAATAAATGTGGGCATGGAACCTAGTTTTGGATTCGGCAAAAATTTGGATTGGGATCTTAAACATTCAGATCTGAGAATCGGACATGTTTCAACCTAAGGATCCAGATTCAAGATGATTATATTCACTAATTAAAAATATATAGGTTTTAAGGGCCTACCATAGCTTGAGTTAAATTCATAGTTGAGTCTTCACAACTTTAATCATAGTACCGTTTAATAGCCTCATATGTACATTTACAAAACTTATATCCGATCATATTAATGCACTCCACATCTCATTTTGGATCCGAATCTAGAACTTGATCTGGTTTTTCTTTTTCTTTTTTAAGTTGATACCTCATTTAGATACAACACATAGGTACTGTTGTCAGATCTAGATCCAAATCTATAAAGACAAATCCTAGTCTGGATCAACCATGGCCCTGCCCCAAGTCTGAGCCATTTGCATTGAGCCCAGCCCAAAAATCAGAAGGGATCTTGAATTATTGGGTCAAGTTCAGGTGGGTTGCCCACTCCTAGGTCTAAGGATACTCCCGGACCAGGTTGGATAGGAACTAAGCCAGTGCAAGCCCTGCCCATTTAGCTCTCAAGTGTAGTGTTATAGCCCAAATCCAATACTTGGGCCTAAAATTTAGCCTGAGACCCAGCCCATTTTCCAAAGCACAAACATCAGTATCTGTTAGATTTGTTGCACTACATTATCCCTATAAGCATTTCATAATCGGGCTAGACACCTTGGCCCAGGTACAGTCTAAGGGCCCAAAACAAGAACCCAAATCCAGTCCAATGTGGGTGAACCTCTGCTGCCGCTCAGTCTGGCCGAGCCCAGGAGCATCCATGCCTAGGTGCAACTGATTTGTGGAGGCTGCCCATTCTTGGACCTAAGCATAACTTCCGACAGGCCCAAAATGGAAGCTTTCATGGATCTCATACATATCTTATTCAGTCCTGAAACTCTTAACCCGCCCTCCTGAAGTGGAAATCAGGTCAGACTCAATCGACTCGGTAACCTTCAGTTGAGTTTTGTGTCAAACTGGACAGTTAAGGGTGAGTTGCTCGGACTATTGTGAGTGGCCCCTTGTTGGTCAAGCAATCATGTGCATAAATTCATCCAGGAATTGTCTACATGATACATCTGGTAGCCAATTTCGCCTTTAGATTTTCCAGCATCCAAAGCCAAAACTGTTTAGACCTGTCAACTTTAACATGATAAAGATGCTACAGACCACAATAAAAACAAATTTCGATACAAACGTAGGACGTTTACGTGGGTCATTCCTCATTTCTACTTTATTACAGGATCAACGAATGCGTGATGCATGGGATCAGAGGCCCAAAGTTCAACTAGATGATGATGAGATGAGGTCAGTCTTTGGACTTCTTCCATCAGCCAGATGGTAGCTTCAGCTTTAACATGGATGAATGATGGTATCCAAGGGTAGGTGTTCATCATCTGTCCCAATCCTCATCCCATCCCACTGTGAGCGTGATGTTGGTGAGGTAGTGTAACGGCTGTCCATATAATTTCTTTAATGATTTGGCTAACCCCTGCCATGTTGTGAATGGGATCACAGACCCGCGATTAGTAGGGATAGGGATATGTCTTCATGTATTCCTGATACATCACTACTCTTTTGATCACTGCAGCTGCACCATTTAACATGTTTATACCATCCAGCACTAATTGCAGAGAGGCCTATGCACTACTAAACAATATCAAAGCAGACCATATACAGCTATAAGATAATAAGAAAGCCGCACAAGAAATACGAAATGCATCATCTGGATATACAGGTTCTATTCAGTAGGCTCCATTATCCGGTGATCTAGACCATGTTCTTGGTCATGGGATACTGTTCATGGGTCTGACCGTTTGAGGCATCATGAGCCACGACATAGAATCATTGCCTAACATGAGCACTGCCAAGGTTTTAATGGATTGAATCACATCACAATTTGTTGTTAGGTTTGAATATTTGAGTCCAATTGTACCATGAATCTTATTAAAAAAATCGTAAAATGTTTTTTTTTTTTGACACTTCTAGGATGTAGAAAACTTTTTAAAAATATTAGAGGATTAATAGATAAAATGTTTAAAAATATGAAAGGAATAATAGATGATTCAATTCATCCATATCATCAATATAATGACACATAACAGGATAATAAATAGTATGATATACAGAAGCCAATTGACGTATGTAAATACGTTCAAGATACGAAAAGGTCACCAAATTAACTTATGTAAATATGTCAAAGATACCAAAAAGTTACCAAAAGTCACCAAATTATGAGGATTGAGAACTTGGTTATATAGTCCAATATGAGTATCCATCAAAATTTAAAAGTGTTAAATTAATGAAAAGAAAACTTTACATATGGATTTTCCAATGAAAATTGCAGTCTCTATGGAAACCAAACCTTTTGCAAATGCTGTACAGAATCATGTACAAAATATCTTCTTCGATCTGATCATGATCAGGCACTTATTCTGATTTTCTTTCCTGCTGGGTTAAGGCCTTCAAAAAGCACAAAACCCATCTTTTCTCTCCCAAATTTCTCTATGAAGTTATATGTGTGGGTATTAGTGAAAGAGCAAATAAAATGCCTTCTTTGAAAGGCATAAGAGTAAAAAAATAAATTAAATAAAGAAAAAATAAAAAAGAAATAGAAGAAAATTGGTTTTTGACCGAAGTTGCTAATATTAGACTAGATACAAATCGTAGGATTCATGTGAATCTTATAAGTCATGTCAAGACTCTCAAGATCCATTTTGGAACTTCTAGACGTGGCCTTCTCTTTTCAAAGGACTCTTCGTTACAGCTTGTTGCCTATGCTGACGCCGATTTGGTAAGATCCCCTAACACTTGTTAATCAAGAACTGGTTGGTGTGTCTTTCTAGGAAATTTCCTTATTTCCTAGAAATGCAAGAAACAGGATAGTGTCTCCAAGTCATACACAGAAGCTGAATATTGATCCAGGTGCTTTGCATGCTCTGATATCATCTAGCTTCGACGTTTACTTTAATATGCAAGGAGGTCTTGAGGTCCTGGAACTTCCGATAGGGTTCTTTCTGTTTAAATTCGCAGCAGAAACGGACCTTTGCCGGGCTCAGGAGGGTTCGCCTTGGACTGTCGCTGATTCTCCTCTAGCGGTTACCACTTGGGTCCCTAACTTCGACCCACATCGTGCGTTCCTGGGGGCAGCACCGCTATGGATCCGCCTCCCAGGTCTTCCTCTCGATTTCTGGAGTGAATCGGTAGTCTATGAGAACCTATATTCGCATGGATCCAGTGACACGGAGCTTAGGGAGACTGGGCGAAAAGCTACAGCGGCAATGGTTCTTGTCACGCCCCCAAGATTAGGCTGGGCCCAACCCGATCCCAAGGGTGTGAGAATTGAGGTCAATTAAAAATTTTCAAAATTCTTCTCACCATTCATACTTGAGACCCCAATTCCGGGTGGATCGAAGTCCGTGGTGAGGTTATGTATGATGATCAGTCACCATAATCTAATCACGGAAGCATCAAGAAACAAACAACTTACGCAGATGGTAAAAACATAACCATCAAGATAGCAGAGCGGATGTGGTACAGAAATGCATAAGTTCAAATAGGTTTACAATGTCTTAAATTAAGTTAAGGCCTGACACAACCATGACATCAAAATAAAAGGGCTATAGGCCCAAAGGTAACAGTCTCAAAAGTCTGCTGACATGTATGGTTCTACGGCGCTAAGCTCGACAGGTCAAACTACGTTGTCGGCGCTCCACTCAGCAAGTCCGTCATCCGGCGGAACCTCCTGCCCCGCCTCGCCCTCCGGCTCGACGGGGGCAACGGTACCTAAGCACCAAATGTAGCACCATCAATAAATGGCAAGTAAATAGATATGAGTAAAGGCATAACATGTGCCAATCGAGACCAATATGTGATAAAGTACGTCAACACTGAATAAACGAAACATAATAATAAACTAACCCATAAATAATCAAACCATCATATGTCATCAGAACAAATGCAACCCAGGCGAACCCGATACCCAGACGAGCTGGTCAAACAAATGCAACCCAGGTGAACCCGGTATCCAGACGAGCTGGTCAAACAAATGCAACCCAGGCTAACCCGGTATAGTGGCGTACATCCACCCTCGATCTGCAGACGGTAAGTACAAACCATATACACACAAGCCTACACATACACACACACACACTCAAACCCACGCATACACATATACCCAAAACAAGGTGTTCGGTTAGCCTCTCATTGGGTGTCCTCATCACATCGTCAACAGAACTAAAGGGGAAGGCCACCAAGTGAGCGTAAAAGTATGGGTTATAAACTAACGAAGGAAGTGGGTGTATACACTAATCATGTAATATATAGGGAGTCCTAAGCTAACCTTAGTCTAACCGAATCATATGGTCAAGGGCCAAGGGGAGTAGGTACTAACCAAACTAAAGCTAAGGTCAAACATCATATGAAGGGCCCATGTTGTCTATCACGATGGTTACGCGGGTCCGGGATGCCTTTGGTAGTCATTTGGTGCTTTTGAAGTTGTTGACACCCAAAGGACCCACTACACCACCCACATAACCCAACATGGGTCTCCCGTGCATTATCGCACAATCCACAATGAGGTGCTAAGCCTACACACCCCCCTATCTAAATGTCCAATTCATATTCATAGGCCAGGTGGGGCTAGGGTCCAAATTTCATCGGGTCGTATCATGACATAAATAGTAGATTAATCTAGTTTCAGGTCAACAGGTTGATTTGGGAATTCCTAAAATATCATAAGATTCCACACAATCATTTGGGAGAAAAAGAATCATTAAATAATTCAAAGGGGTTTTTGTGTTTAGTATAAAGTAAGTGGCTGGGTTAGAATCCAAAAGGAACCACTTGTTCCTAAAAGGTATAGACACAACTCATACCTCATACTTGGGATTGTTTCACACCTTATCCTTGAATTATACATGGATGGTGGGCCATGGGGGAAATCTCATATGATGCCTAACAATACTACATAATCAACCATGGGCTTGTTGTAGTTATTTCAAGAAGGGAGGGTTGTTATGAATTTATAAGGTTGTCACATGACACAACCAAGGTGAGGAACAACTGTTCCCAGATTTAAGGAAATGGGAACTCACGCCTCCCATTCATGGGTTGGCTGGATGGTGGATCCAGATGGGCCCCACCCACAAAGGGGCCAGACCATTGAGGTTGCCCATGTGCCCCCTTCATATGATCAGATCAAATCCCCTATCCAGTGGAAGCAGGGGACCTTGATATGATAATGACGAAATGAAATCCAAACCTATGCAACTACATATCTATCAACTAGTAATAAACTAATGAGTTAGTTAATGAAGCTTAACAAAAGAGGAGTATAACTACAATGGCATAAATCAAACATTTTCATCAATTTTGTTTTATATAACTATCCACCATTAATGCATTTTAAGCTCACAGCCACCAACCCAAATATCACAAATGCACATGATAGAGAAGGTTAGCACATTTAAAGCATTAGAACCAACCAAATAAACATGCCTACACCATTAATCATGTCCATATACTTGCCTTTGGCTTAGATGAGCAAAAACCCCTTTCTTAGAGCCTAGGGTTACCTCAAATCTTGCTCTCCACACCTCCCCACTTCAAACCAAGCAAAGAACCCACTTCTTACATGCCAAAATGAAAGGGAAAGCCCACTAAATCACCAATGCATGCTCCTAGTGTTGAAAGAAGCAAACTACATGAGTTTGAAGAGAGGGTTTGCTTACCTATTGATGAGAATGAGAAAGGAGGAAGATGAAGGAGATGATGGGGAGACTCTTGATCCTTGGGGAAAGCATTGGAAACTCTTGGAAGCCCTAGCTTGGTTGGTGGAGAAATGGGGGAGAAGGAGTAGAGAGGTTGTAGAGAAGAGAATGAATGAAATGAAATGGGGAAAATGGGGCCTTAGGGTTTAAAAGGGGGTTTTCTTTTAGGAATTTTGCACATAAGGCCAAGTTGTTAGGAAGTTTACAAGAAAGTCCTTGGCAAATGGGTATGGGCTCATAATGAATGTGCCTTGGGCCACAGGGCCAAGGTGGGTCCAAGTAAGTATGACATGCATGACCAACTACCTAATGCACCACACACCACTAATCCTAGTGCTTAGGCCACTAAACCCAATTAAGCACCCTAAATTCTAGTGATTAGTGACTAAGCCCCTCTAATAAAGGCATGAGACCTTACAGTTCTAGTTGAAATCAACATGCAGAAAGGATTAACCCGAGAGGTTATCCTCAAAGTTGGCACTGACTCCAGGTAGTCATGAGAACCCACCACTGGAGTGCCAAAAATGTAAGAAACTCCAGCTAAAGGTCCCACCATGCATCTTTTGTGACTACGCACCCCCACCACAGAAGGATCCAAGGCCACCGGAGTAAGGGAAGGCCCCCCTAGCCCTTCAGGGGAAGGGTCCCCACCCACCCGTGGATATTATGGAAGACTCTTCAGATGAGGAATGGCAGGAGGTGAGACACCAGAGAGGAGGCCGGCATCCAACGTCTAGCCACGGTCGCCATCCTGTGACGTCGGGGATCAAGATGGGCCCCATGACAGTACTGCATCACCCAACCCCGCAACACTTACCAAGTGGAGCAAGCAAGGACCCACGTGGCCACACCTTGGCGCACCATATCCAAGGAAAAAGCCATGCAAGGGGTGATTCAGATATAGCGGCAGGCTCAAGGCAGGAAATGGCAGCTTACAATCATTTAGAAGGACATTCAAAAGTTTCCTATCATCAAACAAAGTGTTTAACCCAGTACGAGCCCAAACAGAACACCATGTGTAACCAAGATACTGCCTCCCAGGCTATTATCAATTCCAAACCACCCAATCCACCCAATCAGATCCAAGACGAAGATCCCACTCCAAATATTGCCCACAGATCCAGCATTCATTCGATACAGGTCCGTTCAACCATTCGGCAGGACCCTGGCAAACAACACCTACTTGCATGTAGGCCTACCAGACATTTTTATACAAATACGTCCCCTTACGCTAATCTATCCACTCCAAAAGCCTTGCCTCCATCCACTTCCACTTACCAAGATGCAACCCAGCCCCAGGAGACTCCGGCCCATCCAACCATACCCTCTACGACCACTACCACCACCCACTCAGCTCCCTCACCCGCCACTGGTACACCAAGGCCTCTATCCCATACCCAGCCCTCTACCCCAATCACTGTCCTGGACCGGACCGGCATTCCATCCCCTGTAGGGACCTCTGATCCCTCCAACCTTTACTCCATTTTACCCAGACCTCACTCCGCTCATGCCCCCCTAGCCCTAACCTTCTGACGACCTTCACTTCACCTCAACCCCTGTCGTTGAACACCCACTCCACCTTAACCCTAAACAACCCTTTGCCAGCCAATCTCCTCATCGACCCCTTCTCCAATTGGCAATGGCTCCTTGCTTGGAAATGCCCAATGACAGGGGCCCTCTGGACTCCTATGCAAGCTCTCATTTCCACTTCCCTCCCCACCCCACCGACCAACCCACCAGAAATACCACCTGCAATTGGATTCAGGATTCATCACATGACCAGCTTGTTGCAACAACACCTGAGCCACCTTCAACAAGAAGCCTTCCAGGCAGGAGGAAACTTCCAACCAACAACCCGGCAGAATATGGACCTGGCTCTGACAAGCTCGGGGACTGGAAATCATTTCGGCAGGACAGGAGGAGACGATGTATCTACGGAGTGCCTCCACCTACCGAACTCCTTAGACAATGCGATGCTGGAGGGAACAGGCCTCATTCAGGATATAATCAGCAATGCCGCAACACCTCCGTCCTGGCCAAATTCAAGGCCACCAGACCGCATCTAAAGTTGGAACTGAAGCTTAAGGACCTCAATCCGGATTCTTGGGACCTTCTCCACCAATTTATCAACATCCAGAAAGGTAATCACTCAACACCCTCTTCCATTACTATTGTCCCTTATATCAACGATAATCTGGAATGTACGAGGAGAGAGGCGTAGGGTGCTACACGGCCACATTCTTCACTTGCTGAGCAAATTCAAACCTTCCATCATGATTCTCCTTGAAATGAAAGTTGAGAGCGTCTCAAATAATCGGACCTTCAAACTTTTATCCAACCATCTTTCCTCTTCTACCACTGTTCCTAGAATGGGCCATGGGGGTGGTATTTGGATTTGCTGGGACCCTTCTAGCATGGACGTGGAACTGTTAAACCAATCTACCTAACACATTACTCTCGCTCGAACCTTTACTGTCGGTAGGGCGACTAAAGGCTTCTTCACGGCCAGTTATGCTTCCCCGACCTGGCAGGCTCGTCGGAATCTTTGGGATGACTTAATCCGGTTCAAAAATACCCACTGCAATTCCAGGACTCTCTGGCTTCTGATGGGCGACTTTAATTGTATCTTGGGGACTCATGAGAAGCGTGGAGGCCTTCCCACGGGCTTTGCGAGGGCCCTGCAAGATTTTCAAAATTTTATCGCTGATGTCGAACTTCAGGATCTAGGGTATCATGGTTCCCCCTTCACTTGGTCTAACATGCGGACGGGGCCTACTAGAATAATGGAACGTTTGGACTAGAGGTCTCGCCACAGCTGCGTGGCTTGCAAAGCCACGGGGACTGGTTCATTGATCACCTACCCCGAGTGGGGTCCGACCATAATCCTCTCCTCCTTTCGAAAGGTCAGCCTCACACTCCTTTGGATCGCCCTTTTCGTTATGAGAATATGTGGCATTCTCATCCGCAGTTCGAACCTTGGACCTTAGTATCTTGGCCTCGCCATCATCTGCCCCTGGTGGACAAACTAGGCATCTTGGCGTCGGCCCTGTCCGATTGGAACAAATCTTCCTTTGGGAACATATTCCATGAATAGGAAAGGATCCTTTGAAGGATTCAAGGTATCCAGCTAGCTCCTTACTCTACCTCATCCTTTCTCCAAAACCTAGAGAAGGAGCTACAGTACCACTATGCTCTTCGTCTGCAGTAGGTAGAGCAATTATGGGCCCAGAGGTCTAGGATTAACCGGCTCCATCAGGGTGATTGAAATACCCGGTTCTTCCACCTGGCGGCGAAGATCTTTCATAGAAAGATGAAAATCCATTGTTTTAAAACTGAATAGAGCACCCTCATCGCGGATCAAAGGGAGATGGAAGACCATCGCGGATGAAAATCCTGGTTTTCTGCTACAAATACTCACCAGTGTCCTCAAGACCTGATGATGCCTTCTAGCCTAGAGTCCGGCATTACTGGAATGGAAAATGATAGCCTCAATGCTATTCCTTCAGCCAATGAAGTCAGGCACGCAGTTTACTCTATTAATCCCTATGTGGGGAAATTCCCGAACTCATCAGAGTCCCGGCCAGATGCTCCATCTCGGGCTCCCGCACCAGCTAGATCCATCTCAGCTAGGCACTTCACCACGGCAGAATCCACTTCGGCCAAGTGCTCCATCTCGGCACCTTTGCCAGATCTCTCTCTAGCCAAGTCAAGTCGTTCCCGACCTCGGCTCCCCAGCTCGGCAGCAGTGCCAGGCCTTCCACCTCGGCAACAGTGCCAGGACCCTCCATCTCCGCCAGGTCCTCACCTCGGCGAGACACTCCATCTCGGCCAAGAGCCTCATCTCGGTAAAAGCACTGAGCACTGACAGCTGTCCTCCCAGGGACACTCAAGCATGCTACGGCACGTGTGACAAGAAAAGGGAACCACCCATAATCCCTGACAGATCGCCGCCCACAGCTCCCAAAACGCCATGATAAGGCTCGATGGGACTGCAATTAAAGAAAAGTAGGCTACGATGGGACTGCGCCTCCCTAGTACCTGACAAAGTGGGCTATGACAAGACAGTCAACCACCTCCTTGCCTCCTCTCTTCTTCTATATAAGCACAGCCACAGCTCCAGAGCAAAGGAGGGCGAACGAGTACACCACTCTGGTATGCCCATCTTCTTCCCCAAAAATCTCCATCCTAATGCTTAGTTCCCACACTGACTTAGGCATCGGAGAGCCTTGCGCCGCCCAGGCCAGGGTCCTTTGATCCCCTCTCTGTTTCTTTCTCTCCTTTCAGGTTCCAGGCAGTTGATCCTCATCAGTTCTTTGGATAAGTCCTATCAGGCACCCCCTATTCTTGTGAGTTACATTTTTTGCACTTACAATCCCAACAAAGCCCCTGGCCCTGACGGTTTTAATGAAAAATTCTACCAAACTTTTTGGAGAATTTTAAAGTAGGACTTCCAATGCCTGTTCTATAATTTCTTCTCCACAGGGACCCTGGATCCTAGACTAAATGAAACCGTGCTTAGTCCTTATCCCCAAGAAAGAGGGACCGGTGACAATTAAGGATTACAGACCAATTAGCCTTCGCAATGTTGCCTACAAGATCCTTTCTAAAATCTTGGTTTTCAGGCTCCGTCCTATCCTCTCCAGAATCATATCCAAGTATCAAGGCGCCTTTGTTCAGGGGCGTCGAGCTCTCAATTAAATCGTGATTACAAAAGAAATGATCCACGGGAAGTCTAGGATCAAAGGATCCAGGGTGATGGTGGCTTTAAATCTTGATGTTGAAAAGGCTTATGACATTTTAAGCTGGACATTCCTTGAATCTTGTCTTCAGTAGCTTAGTTTTAACAGTGAGTTTGTGGCTGAAATCATGCTTTGTGTGTCTACTGTCCATTACTCGGTTCGAGTTAATGAAGCGATCACCTCTCCCATTCTCCCTGGTCGTGGGTTGATACAAGGTGACCCTCTTTCCCTCTATCTCTACATTTTCTGTGCTAAAGCTATGACCCGCCACACTGCAAATCTGAGTGCTGCCAACCTTTTGCTCTTCCCTAAAATTGCACCGGGGAGTTCTTCCTCCAAATTAATGAAAAAAACAATGGCAAACTTGAAAAAGATTTTACAACTTTTTGAGGAAGAAGTAGGCCAATGTGTCATCAAATCCAAGAGTAGGCTCCTCTTCTCTCGGAATGCCTCTCCTGCTCTTATCCGCTTCACCAAGGAGACTCTTCAAATCACAAGATCTGTCAACTCCTTTGACTACTTAGGTACCTCTCTCACATGGACAGATCTCATAGAGCGGCTTGGCAGAATACTATCAAGCGTATTCATGGTCACATCGCTGACTGGAAAGGAAACCTGATTTCTCTTGCTGGCCGTCAGATCCTTATTCACTCTGTAATCTGTGATGTCCCCACCTACTGGCTTGGCCACAGTACAATCCCCACCAGGGCCATCAAGGAGCTCAACCACAACTCTGCGGCCTTTATCTGGTCGGGGAACCAAACTCAGCAAGTCCTTCATCCTATTGCTTGGGAGACCATCAACCGCCCTATTCAGGAATGAGGTTTGGCCGTGTGGGATATTGGCAACCAATTCAGGCCCTGCTTACCAATCTGGTTTGGCGTTTTCAGTTGGATCCTTCCAGAAAAGAACCTTCTCCCCCGATCCAACCTTGTATTTGATGTTCTCTAGGAAAATCTTTTAACTGATAGGATGCCTCTCCATATAGCAAACGCCTTATTAGGAGCCTCTTTAACCTCCCACCCACTTCTCAGCAGACCGTATTTCCTATCCAAGACCTATCTCCATAGGCCATCCGTGCCATCTCCTATCCTCCACAACCACTTACCTCGTAGGGCTTGATTCATATGCTTCAGAGGTCTAATTCCCAAGCCCCTTTCTTCCTTTGGTTTACAGATCGAACCCCAATCCACCAAGTGATACTTCTTTTGAGGATTGTTTCCATACCATAAGAAATCTCTCTCCAACCTTTCTATTCTCTTGATAACAGAGGCCGGGTATTTGAAAAGGGAAAGGTAATACACTGGCAAATTCGACAACAATGAGCATATAAGGGTAACTCTTTCTCCAATGATCAAATAGATAGCTTTTCATGCAGACAACTTTTTCTCAACCCACTCCACTACCAGATCCCATAAAGATTTATTGTCCAATCCAAAGCACAAGTGTAGCCCTAGATATCCGCATATTTGTGAAGCATATAATCGGGGGTCCCACTTAAAAAGGTTAGGTTTGATCAATTTGAGAGGTCTATGATCATTTGGTCATTTGATCTTTATCAATCAATTCATGGGTCCCGGCCCGCATCATTTAATTTTATGGACTGTTAGAATAAAGATGGTGGACCCCATTCATCTGGGTCCCACTTAAAAATATTTGGTCAATTTTTAAGGTCTACGATCATTTGATCCTTTGATCTTTCTTAATCAATTCATGGGTCCCATCCCGCATAATATGATTTTTCGGACGGTTAGAATAGAGATGGTGGACCCCATTCATTTGGGGGGGGGGGGGGGGGGGGGTTCCACTTAAATAGGTTAGGTTTGGTCAATTTGTGAGGTTTATGATCATTTGATTCTTTGACCTTTTTCAAGCAATTCACGGGTCCCAGCCCGCATCATATGGTTTTATGAACGGTTAGAATATAGATAGTGGACTCCATTCATCTTTGAGGTCCCACTTAAATAAATTAGGTTTGTTCATTTTATGAGGTCTATGATCATTTGAACTTTATCAATCAATTCATGGGTCCCGGCCCGCAACATATGATTTTATGGACGGTTAGAATAGAGATGGTGGACCCCATTCATCTGGGTCTCACTTAAACATATTAGATCAATTTATTAGGTCTACGATCATTTGATCCTTTGATCTTTTTAAATCAATTCATGGGTCCCATCCCGCATAATATGGTTTTATGGACGGTTAGAATAAAGATGGTCGACCCCATTCATCTGGGGGGTTCCACATAAATAGGTTATGTTTGGTCAATTTGTGAGGTCTATGATCATTTAATACTTTGATCATTATCAAGCAATTCATGGGTCCCAGCCCGCATCAGATTATTTCATGGACGGTTAGAATATAGATGGTGGACCTCATTCATCTTGGGGGTCCTACTTAAATAGGTTAGGTTTGGTCAATTTGAGAGGTCTATGATCATTTGATCATTTGATCTTTATCAATCAATTCATGGGTCCCGGCCCGCATCATTTGATTTTATGGACGGTTAGAATAAAGATGGTGGACCCCATTCATCTGGGTCCCACTTAAAAATATTTGGTCAATTTTTTAGGTCTACGATCATTTGATCCTTTGATCTTTTTAAATCAATTCATAGGTCCCATCCCGCATAATATGGTTTTATGGATGGTTAGAATAGAGATGGTGGACCCCATTCATCTGGGGGGGTTCCACTTAAATAGGTTATGTTTGGTCAATTTGTGAGGTCTATGATCATTTGATCCTTTGATCTTTATCAAGCAATTCATGGGTCCATCCCGCATCATATTGTTTCATGGATGGTTAGAATATAGATGGTGGACCCCATTCATCTTGGGGGTCCCACTTAAATAGGTTAGGTTTGGTCAATTTGAGAGGTCTATGATCATTTGATCATTTGATCTTTATCAATCAATTCCTGGGTCCCGACCCGCATCATTTGATTTTATGGACGGTTAGAATAAAGATGGTGGACCCCATTCATCTGGGTCCCACTTAAAAATATTTGGTCAATTTGTTAGGTTTACGATCATTTGATCCTTTGATCTTTTTAAATCAATTCATGGGTCCCATCCCGCATAATATGGTTTTTTGGACGGTTAGAATAGAGATGGTGGACCCCATTCATCTGGGGGGTTCCACTTAAATAGGTTATGTTTGGTCAATTTGTGAGGTCTATGATTATTTGATCCTTTGATCTTTATCAAGCAATTCATGGGTCCATCCCGCATCATATTGTTTCATGGATGGTTAGAATATAGATGGTGGACCCCATTCATCTTGGGGGTCCCACTTAAATAGGTTAGGTTCGGTCAATTTGAGAGGTCTATCATCATTTGATCATTTGATCTTTACCAATCAATTGATGGGTCCCGACCCGCATCATTTGATTTTATAGACGGTTAGAATAAAGATGGTGGACCCCATTCATCTGGGTCCCACTTAAAAATATTTGGCCAATTTGTTAGGTCTACGACCATTTGATCATTTGATCTTTTTAAATCAATTCATGGGTCCCATCCCGCATAATATGGTTTTTTGGACGGTTAGAATAGAGATGGTGGACCCCATTCATCTGGGGGGTTCCACTTAAATAGGTTATGTTTGGTCAATTTGTGAGGTCTATGATTATTTGATCCTTTGATCTTTATCAAGCAATTCATGGGTCCATCCCGCATCATATTGTTTCATGGATGGTTAGAATATAGATGGTGGACCCCATTCATCTTGGGGGTCCCACTTAAATGGGTTAGGTTTGGTCAATTTGAGTGGTCTATGATTATTTGATCTTTATCAATCAATTAATGGGTCCCGGCCCGCATCATTTGATTTTATGGACGGTTAGAATTGAGATGATGGACCCCATTCATCTGGGTCCCACTTAAATATATTAGGTCAATTTGTTAAGTCTATGATCATTTGATCTTTCTTAATCAATTCATTCCTCACCTAAAGAATAAAATATTTGGAAAAAAACATAAAGATCAAATTAGCAATAAAAAAAGGACTCACAAGGTTACTAATTAATAAATTTATTAAAAATAATTCATATTAGTCTGTGCATTTGGTGGTTTCGTGGTTATCCACGGGGTTTTGCTAGTTTCAATAAAAGGTGTGTTATTCTTATTGTTAATTTTATTTTCTCATTATCTAATGTTTCTGTAATTTGTTATTTTTTCTATATATAGGAAATGCTTAGGGGCTTATAGTAATGAAAATACTTGATTGGAGCCTCGAGTCATGTGAAATCTTTCATCAATTAACAATTTAAACACACGCCTTGTGGCTCATCCTAATGGGAGGAACTTGAATTGACACCGTATGTATTTTTAATATAAAAAACAATTGATCCGGACTCTTGAACTACATGATTCACATTCTGATGTTTATTTATTTAATTACCGATTTTCTGATATTTTTTATGCAATTGGTTTTTCTAACTCTTCTTATAGTGATGTAGTTTATTAGTTTAGGATTTTTAGCTTAGGTTTTTTTAATAGGACTTTTTAATAGACTACAATTGGTGTAATTTAATTTAAATTTAAGTATATTAGATTGGGTTTGTATAGATTTTATTTCAGCTAGTTTTAGATTTTTCGTAGGACAAGTAGGAGTGAGTTGTTTCTTTTTCGCTCTCCATAGATCGACCCCAGACTCACCGGGTTATCACTACATTACAGCCTTGCACTTGGGGCTGTTGATCATTTCACTATGGGGAGCACCGATTCTTTTCATCAAGAAGGATTGTCTGTTGAGAATGCATATAGATTACATGCAGTTGAATCAAGTAATGATCAAGAACAAATACCCTCTGTAGATAATAAATGAATTGTTCGACCAATTACAAGGCATGATCACTTTTTTAAGACAGATCTATGGCCATGCTACAATCATTTAAGGGTTAGAGAGAAAGATGTGCCGAAAACAACTTTCAGAACAAGATATGGGCATCTTCTTCTCAAAGTATGCTTTCCACATCTACCATCCTAACCTCATATTAAATACCTATTGACCATGTAGGCTATTGAATCCCACAACTGATCTTTATGGAAAATAAATGGCCACCCTAAAGGTAAAATGGGCATCCTCAATAGTGGGTGTATGTGGGTGGAATCCCAAAGTGGGGCCCACCCACCTAAATTGAAAACATGAGGATTTAACAATGAAAAACCTAAGTTAAAGAGTGGAACCCCACAAGGTGGGCCAAGTACCAAACCGTTCAAAATAGATGTGCTATAGGTATATGAAGGTGTCCAGATAGTTTATATTAATCGGAGCATCTTCTATCGTTCAATTGGTTGTATGATAAAAATCGTGATTAACACAATCTTATACATATTCATCATCACATTTTTTATCAAACAATCACTCTAACCACCAGTAAAAAAAACCTCGGGGATTTTATTGAAAAAATCCTGAAATATAGCCATATATCCCAAAAGGTCCTTGCAATTTGTGTAGCACTAATTAGGTCCTTTGGCCAATATTTTATATTTTTTTATACTTTTTTATGAGTGACGTTAGCGTCACCATGGGCGACGCTAGCGTCACTCGTCACACCCCATGCGTCACTCGTCACACCCTCGCCCATGCGTCGCCCATGGTGACGCTAACGTCACTTACCTCAGGCTTTAAATAAATGGTTGTATTTGAGGATTTTACCGGTAAAATCCATTAAAGTTAAAATTCCAGGACCCTATATAAATGGAGGGAAATAACTTTGAATAGTTCAGATCTATGTATATGTGGGCCCCACTGTGCAGTTCTGCTTCTTAAAATAATCTCTTGGACTTTTTTTTTGGGTAAAAATCATTGGACTTTTTTTGGTTAAAAATCATTGGACCTATATCGTGGTTAAAGCCGAGCATTAGAATTAATCTCTCTCAGATCAATTAAGCAAGGAAAATGAAAAAGACCAAACTACCCTTTTACCATATTATATATATTAAAGCAAAGGGGGAGGTGGGCTGTGAGGGGTGCCACCTCATCCCTAAAAAGTCTCTCATTTCAGAAAAATATGCACAAAAATCCCACATTATTTTAAGGTTCCACCTCACTTTAGGCTACTCTTTCTCCTAAAACTTCTCTCATAAGAGATTTTTATAAACGTTTGAATTTGAGTCCTATTTCTTGCCATTATCCAAATTATAAGCAAATCTTTACAGTCGGTTTATTTTCTTTTCCTTAGATCTTCAATCATCAATGGGTCACATGTTAAATATGTTCTGTGGGCCCTACCAATGAATGAAATTCAAGCTGTTGCTCCTTTACTCTCCTTTCAGTTTTTTTCCCAAATGGATGGATCCAGTAGTGGCACTGGTTCGTATTAAATATATTTCAAGAGTGGGCCTTCTCTTAACCCCTTTTTTCTAAGAGTGGGCCCCATTGATGGAGGCAGGCAAGCATGTTGGCCGTTGTCTGGTTTCTTAATGGATGCAAATCAATTAGTAGGCCCCACACATTTAATTTATTTCTGCAGTGGGACCCACTCATGGATTATGCATAGATATTAGTTTTCTAGATCAATATGTATCCGCAAGTGGGCAATTAGACTGAGTTTTTTTTAGTAGACAGGCTCAAACTTAGTATTTAGGACCTGATATACTCCTGAACTCAGGCCGTTCAATCCCTATTGATAGTAGAAATGGGCCAATCCGAAAACTGGCCCATTGAAATTCCTACAACAGGCCGTTAATTTAGTGTAGGGTTTTAATGCATTTTTTCTCTCCAATTATTTATAGTAATATAAAATAAAATATATCTAATTTTAGTAAAAATAGAAATTATTTTTATTAGGGCCCAGGCTGAGCACGGGCGTGGAGCCTACAAGTTTGCTTTGACAAAATCTTATGATAGAATTGATTAGGCTTTTTTTTTTTGGAAGTTTGTTTACTGGTATGTAAGATCCATGGTTCACATGCACGCGAGAATGGTAATACATTTTTCTTTTTCTTGATTTTTGAATCGATTCATCTACACTGAGATGCTCCAAAGAATGATGGCATCTTTGGTTTGATTTGTACCTTATTTCTTTACAGGAAAGTGAAAACTAATTAAATGATTGATTTCCTTTATTTATTTATTTTACTTCATTATTCTTTTTTTTCTTTTCGAGGGACTCATCTCAGCTATACTCACACTCCACACGATGCACCTAACAAACTGAGCCCCAGCCGGGTATTGATGTATTTGTAGGAAAATGGACGCATTTTTTTTCTCATTTTTTTCCTTCTTTGAATGGTATCATTTTTTCTTTTTGCTTCCATCCATAATTTTTTCTTTTTTAGTGGGGACTTTTAACCCATGCATTTTTCCAATTTACAAAGATTTTATAGGTGTGATATTACAATATTCTCATTATTATTTTTTAAGATAAAACTTAAGATCTTTTTCCACTTTATTTTCTTCTAAGAATTCTTAAAAATAATAATAGTGGATTCTTCTTGTATAGTTTTAATTATTATAATAATTTATTATATCTTTGTTTTGGCCCGAGCTTATGAACGTTTGAATTTGAGTCATATTTCTTGCCATTATCCAAATTATAAGCAAATATTTACAGTCAGTTTGTTTTCTTTTCCTTTGATATTCAATCATCAATGGGTTCCATGTTAAATATGTTTTATGGGCCCTACCGATGATTGAAATACAAACTGTTGCTCCTTTACTTTCCTTTCAGTTTTTTTCCCAAAATGGATGGTTCCAGTAGGGGGTTGTCCAAGATTCTGGCAAAAAAGTTTGTCCATGTCGCACTATTCAAGTTAAAAACATTTCAAGGGTAGCCCCCATTGATGGATCAAACACGTTAATTTTTTTATCCCTTTCTTTTGGTTCTTTTTAGTAGATGTAGATCCATCCGGTTTGTTTTCTTTTCTTATATTTTCAATCATCAATGGTATAATATACCCGTAAATGAGATGGTTGTAATGGTCGATGCCTTTAAATTCAAGGGGTCATCGTGTTATGTAAATTTACTTTATTTTATTTTATTTTCATACATAGAAACTTTTTTAATATTCAAAGATAATAAAAAAACTTATTTTATATTTATTTTATCTTAACAATATTTCAAAAGAATTCTTAAATTTTAACATTTTTTATTTTTTGCCCGGGCTTAGCACGGGCGTTTGTTGCTAGTTGTTAGAGAAAGAGTTGTGAATGTGAGCTCTAACAGCATAAGAAATTCAATTACCTAAATTCTAAGATTGTTCATTCTCAAAATCCTTACAAAGCCCTCTTATATTTGGCGCACATTGATTGGGCCTCGTAAATCAAGTTCTGTTATTGAAGAAAATCAACACATAGCTTCCTGGTATGAAAGAGATAAGAGGATACAGTTTGACTATTAATGTCTATGGGTAAGTTATAAAAGTTGACAATAGGTTATAGGGAGATCTATTATTTTAAACTAATTAATTTGACGGTCTCCCTAACTCCTATTTGAGTGAGATTTGGCCCCTACAGGGTTTCTAATTTTGGATCTTCTTCCTTCATTAAAATAGGTGTAGTCGTTATATATCTGGAAGTGCACTTCCACCATAATAGTGGGAACCAACTTTCCAGTACTACTCGCTCATGTCATCCGAAGGTTTGGATTAAGTTTTATGCTATTACATCTCTCTATTAAATTCACCTTCCTTTACAGCTCTACAGCGCTACACTCTGATCTAAATCATTGAAGAAAGATCCAGAACAGAAAATGGCATTCTGAGAACAAGGGAACAAAAGCGAAAGACCAAAGATCGACAGAACTAAGGAAGTTGAGTGGAGGAGGAAAAACATCATACACATTTTTTTTTTTTTATAACGCAGGGTACTTCCCGCACAGCCCAGCTCAGGAGCCTTTGGCCCTAAGACCAAGGGATACCCGATTCTAGACAGCCGAGAACTAATCCGTAGATGCACATACAAACCATCCTATCTACATGCACCGGGTAAAACTATGGGATGTTGCCAACGAAGATACGTGTCGAACACCATACGCATCTTCCGTGCCACAGATATTCCTTTCCAGAGAATTTTTAATTGAAGTCTTTGCTTCTGAAATTAATCCTCATCATGCTGATTGTGTTCATCAGCCAGTGCAGCCCATCATCTGATTGGGCCCCAGCCTTTGTAGGTTTAAAAATTGGCAAAACTTGAAACTGCTTTGCAGCATCCACACAGGCAGCTCTACGTATATATGATATGAAGAAAGCTCTACTATTTGCAATGTTTTCCACAAAAATGTGTTAAGGAGACCACCATTTGTACCACCATTGGCAATGTTTGATTCAGATTGGTATCGACTATAACATTTTTAACAGACTAATAAATAGTGTCTTTAGGCTAAGTGTACTCTTGCGGTTGACCGGCCAACCTCACCGAACCCCACTAACTGTACTGTAACCCACCAACCCAACAAGGAACTGTTAATTAAGGGTGCGAGTTGACCTATTTAACTTCAAAGCCAGGTTCATCTAACATTTGCAACCCGATTAATAAAGGACACACGTTCAGGTCGTCATAGACCCTGAATTCCTGAAACAAAGCTCAAAGCTCATTTACTGTACACACGAATTCAAATGGTGGTAATAAAACAGTCTTATACCACCATACATAATTACTTTACCACGTTCGTTGATTGAAATAAAATTGATAGTGGCAACCTTTCATATAATATAGAATCACTATCCAGATTAAGATGAATGGAAGCACCGACTCAGAAGATAAGAAAATTAACCCAAATGGTCATCTTCCTGAAATTCCATTAAACAAAGAGAACACACAGCCAAATTATCATCAACCCAGGTAGTCCACAACTGACAACACTATGAATGGCACTCATTAGTAGTAAGTGACAAGCACCATGATGGTTCAGTCATCAGTGAGCTATAAATAACCATTTTGATGAAATCTGTAACACAATTTACCTGCCCATTACAAAACAGACAGGCATCCTGCAACTGAAGAAAACAAGTAACTGCAACTATCACTATGGATCAAGATACAAACATTCGTGCTCAAAGCCAAAGTTCATTTGCCGCATTAGTGCTATTGGTTGGAAAGAAGGGGAAAAACAGAATGAAAATAATATTGCAATCCAACCGTTACTGCAATCAGAAATCAAGGTTAAGCTAAGCCCATATCACGAAGCTCCCAATCAGGTGGAGTCTCCATTGCAATGTCGTCCTTTATCTTTTGCTGAATGTTTTTCACAACGAAAAAGTACTGCACAGTTCCAAATATTAGTGAATTGAAGTTAGCAACAGGGAACACAGTAAGTACATCAAGTGAACAGCTGCAGATCCCACACAGTAAATCGAGTTTTTTCTTTTTTCTTTCTTTTTTTTTTTTTTAATAGGTCTAGGCCAGTCGCCATAAGCTGGGCCCGCTTACCTTTCTCGGCCTTTTGGCTAAAATAAGCTTTAGGCATACAAGAAAACAGAAGTTGTTTCCTTTTCGTCAAAAAAGAGAGGCTAATAAAATTGTAAAATTAAATACTGTGGGGGTATTTTAGAGATAATAGTCGTTCACCCTCATTGAAAGTTCAGATCTGGTCCCCACAATGGTACCAACCATTATATGTAAGCCTGCTCGCTAGAGATGGATGTTAGAGGGGCCTCTTTGTCAAAAATCTCAGTCATCCAATTGGGCAATTCAAACATTACTCTGGGAGCAAATCATTTTCTGGACAGCAAGGCAACTGGAGAAGTAAAATTCTTAGACAGATAAGAGTTACAGCAGGCCATATTGCGGTGCACCAAGTGAATGATGTGGATTGTTGAACAGAGATTTTGTCTTGAAATTTAGCTCCTGAGTTGGCTGAGTATCGTATGCTTCATTGTTTTTGGATAGAATGGCATACTCCATGTCAGATTTTACGTTTGAGTTTGTCATCTTTGCGGGACTTTTATGTCTCAGAATATGAAAAAGTCAGTGAGAAGCAAAATAAGAGACAAGATGATGTACAAAAAAAGAGAGAAGCTCCATTCAAAAAGTGAGGATGTTAGACCCGACACTGCAATAGTTTGCAACACTGTAGTATAACATTGATGAATTCACAAGATTCTGGCATACCCAAAAATGCAGCAAAAATTTGCCAAGACAATGAGCTTATTTAAATGACGTATTAGTATAAATTATGACTTAGAAAAGCTAACCTGAAAGGCCAAAATGAGAGGTATGAAGAACCTTCCTCTATCATTTCAGTTGGGCCCTTCAATCAACTTCTTGTCCACCACAATTGCTTTGCTACCATTTGAGATGACTTCTGTAATCATCTGCACTAGGTGTGGGATCCACACAGTGCCGTTAGGAAGAACCTGTGATTTCAACCAACAAATTCACAATAATCTCATAGGACTGTTTCAGTAAATAAGGTATAGGCAGAAATCAAAAGGTGGTTTCCTTTTCACCGCTTTCATTCACGTTGCATCTCCCACTGTTCTCGACCAAAGCAATTAGCATCGCAGGATCCTAAACATGTAGGAGTTACATCAGAAAACTGCAGGGACCAAGATACATTATGAAGTCAAAACTGTCCAAAAACATGTGACGGGCCTTACAATTTTGTGATTTATGCCACTGATTTGACAGGCACACACTGACAGAGACTGTCTCCATATCAATTTTCCAAATCATGCAAAAAGTATGCATTTAAGGAAATACTCAGCTATAACCTACACATCATACCAGACTATTCATTTGTACACTTACCATGCGGAATCTTAAGTTGATCAAGATAATCTTAAATGGTTGAATCAGTTGACAAAACTTAACACAAAAGTGCAGGAAAAAACTATCCAGATCAATAAGTACTTAATCTTTAGAAATTTTAGTAGAGTCAATTATAGAGAACATAGAAGCAAATTGAAAATAATTTTGCAAGACTACCATAGCAAATAGAACGACTGTGCACAGTAGGCTTTTTTTTTTACTTTAAAAATTAAAAAAAAAAAATCACCATAATAAAAAGTTTTTTTTTAAAAATCAATCTTTCTTGTCCTTTCATGGCCCTTTTGTCAAGTTTCCAAAAAAATATATATTCTGTGAAATAAACCTTTATTCACAGATATCTTTCAAGGATTTTAGGTCAGTGGGTTTAAACCTTTGGAAGATCCAAAAAATCCTAAAGTTAAAATCCATTGACAGATGAAGGAAACTTTAATTAATCATTGGATTGAAACCAGGACCTCTCTGATATCAAATGTTCAAATATTTTAGGGTGTTACAACCCATCCAGGATCCTTGGGATCAATACAATAATACAAAATTTAAATTAAATGAAGACTCTGAAATGTAACCAAGTCTTATCAAACTCCATCAGATATTTGGTCTTTACCCAACAAAAGGTTGGTCGTCGAAAGAAACTACAAAGATTTTAGAGTTCAGACACCAACATGAATAACAAGTCCATACTCCATAAACAATTTAAAAAACATGCACAATTGAAAACAATTTGAATTGGCAACTTTCAGATGAGAAACATGATACCTGGAGTTCTTGTTTTTTCATCCGAGCACCTAAACGAACAACTTTTAGAAGTGCTTCTGACCTTCTTGTGAAAAACTCATCATAATTTAACCCATCTGGTGGAGAGAGTTGAGCATGCGTGAGAACGATAATAGCTCTGTGCCATATTCCTTTGCCAAAACTATCAGTGATAGCTTTAATAACCTGCCTATCCAAATTATCTACTCTATATGCATCTAACCGGTCAACATATAGGAGGGCGTCAATCGTCCTGTTCAACAGGAACCTGTCATTCAAGCAAAACACAAACTTAACATAACATCTTCACAAACTAAGAGATGAAAATGCTACAAGGAAATAATTAAGTGACAAAAGGGAGCACCAAAGCCTCTAGATATGACACTGGAAGCATGAAGGGCCAATCTAATAATAAGAAATTCTTAGAAATCGTAAGGGATATGTCATTCTAATATGAACCGCTTTATAATCTCAAGAGCATGTTCATTGATATATCCTCCCTCCACAAGCCCAGGAGTGTCAATGACGTTAAGAGTAAAACCAGCCCGTGATCGTGAACAAATTATGGGTCTCAATCCTTCTGTCTGCATGTGAAATGAAGCAATAAGATAAAAGGATAGAAACATGAAAAATCACATACCTAACCAATTTTCATGTGATGGTGAATGTTATTGCTGCTTTAGATAAATGGAGTATTTATATTTCAGCCAATCACCATTTGGTAGGAACTTGTGAGACGGATATAACAGTATCTCCCCATCCCCATCCGGGACCCAACACATTCATGGCTAGCAATTTGAATACATCCACTGAAAAGAATCTACATTCTCCATTCAAAAAAGAATCCACATTCATCAAGGCCTACCTAGAGATGTCAACCCAGAGCTGACTCCAAACCCATCTCAAAATTTAAAAATATAATATATATTGAGATTGGTTACATGACTGAAACCAACAGTGGAAATGAGCATCTGCCAACAGTGTTGCAAGCTCTGATCAAGACCATTATTGATGTAGCGGAAACGTCTACGAGGAAGATCCACACGGAAGGCTGAAAGACAACCCTCTATTAACCTATTGATTTGCTTAGAAATACCAGGAAATAGGCATCAAAGTTCGTTGATTCAATAGAATACCGAACGTTGGAAGAGACAAAGGGGAAACCTCTGCAAATTTTATTCAATAATTTCTACTTCGCCATCAGGCTTACAAAGGGTATAAATATAACCCTAAAACGAAAAAAAGTAACAAGATAAATCGAAAATACTCTAGATATTCAATTTTTTCCAAAAAAGGAAAGATTTGAGATAATGACACCACTAGATAGTATTAATAGAAACTAAATCAACGCAAAAAACGGTAACCTATTTTGACCTTCCTACTAAAAGTTATTAACAAAATAAAATTTACCAAAATAGGAAAAACGCCCTTTTCAGGGCCTAAACAATGGAATTTGCCCAAAAAAAGCCATGCGTCAGTGGCAAATGCCATTGAGTTGTTTTCATTGGCCCGTTTCCACCGAAAAACGATGTAATTTCGCCAAAAACGGACACTTCAAAAAGTTGCCCCAAAACATTATTTGGCCTTCCGTCGGTCCCACTTTTCCATGAATTCCAACCCTTTCTGCACTGCATCATTCTCCCCAGGGTGGAGAAAATTCGTCCTCGAATTGCCAGTGTTATCATCTTCCGAAGAATCTCCAAAGTAAGGAATCAAATGCTTCACGTTGAACACATCAGCAGTCCGAATATGATTTGGCAATTGCAAACGATATGCTTTGGGATTAATCTTCTCAATGATCTCAACAGGTCCAATCTTCTTAGCAGAAAGTTTGTTGTAGTCGCCCACAGAAAATCGATCCTTGGTCAGGACTGCCCAAACAAAGTCACCCACCTCAAACTCCACATGGCGACGCTTCTTATCAGCAAGCATCTTATACTTAGCAGCTGCCTGAACTAGATTATCATGAACCTGCCTGTGAATTGCTTGTAGACCATCAACAAACTCTGCAGCCTTGCCATGGACTCTAATCTTGCTAGGCCATGGAATCAAATCAAGAGGACCACGAGGAAGCATGGAGTAGACTACCTGGAAAGGACTGAATCCGGAACTCCGGTTAACAGCATGATTATGAGCAAACTCCGCTTGACAAAGCTTTTGATCCCAAGATTTAACATGATCACCTGTTAAGCATCGCAACAAATCACCAAGAGAACGATTCACTACCTCAGTTTGCCCGTCAGTTTGAGGATGATAGGCACTGCTGAAGTCGAGTTTGGTGTTAACCATCTTCCAAAGACTGCGCCAGAAATGACTAAGGAAGCGAGTGTCTCGATCGGACACAATAGAAGAAGGTAACCCATGGAGACGATAAATTTCTCGAAAGAACAGCTGAGCAACGTGCACTGCGTCAGTGGTCTTTTTGCAAGGGATGAAATGCACCATCTTTGAAAATCAATCAACCACCACATAAATAGAATCATTTCCCCGCTGCGTTCTTGGCAAACCTAGTACAAAATCCATACTCACATCAGTCCAAGGTTGGGTAGGAATAGGCAAGGGCATATACAACCCGGCGTTAGTAGCTTTTCCTTTTGACACTTGACAAATTCTACACCGCTCCACAAAACGCTCAACCTCTTTGCGAACAGTAGGCCAGAAGTAAGACTCTCGTACTAATGCCAAAGTGCGATCCCGACCCACATGACCTTCACCATGAAGCTCCTTAATAATCTGCAGGCGCAAACTACAATCGGGAACACATAATTGATTTCCTTTAAAAAGAAACCCATCATGTAAGAGAAAGTCTGTCCGCTCAACCCGCCCGCACAGCAGTCATAATAACAGAGAAGTAGGGGTCCGTGTCAAACAGATCACGAAAGAATCAAACCCAGGTACCTCTACTCTCATAGTGGTCAGAAAACTGCTCCGTCGGCTAAGAGCATCAGCAACTCGATTGGAAGTCCCCGCCTTATGCTTAATAACAAATGTAAACTGCTGTAAGTAGGCAGACCAAGAAGCATGTCGGGCTGAAACCTTATCCTGATTATGGAGATGCTTTAAAGCATCATGGTCAGTATAGAGGATGAACTCCCGATGGAAGAGATAATGCCGCCAATGCCGAACTGCTTGTACCACCACATAAAATTCAATATCATAGGTATTATATCGCACTCGAGAGCCTGAAAGCTTCTCGCTAAAATAGGCCACTGGTCTACCATGCTGACTCAAGACTGCTCCAATGCCAACTTTTGAAGCATCACAATGCAACTCAAAAGGCTGGAAAAAATCAGGCAACACCAATATAGGTGCGGTAGTTAGACGCGTTTTGATAAGCTGAAACGCCGCTTCTGCTGCTTCTGTCCAATGAAATGTACCCCCTTTCATACAATCAGTCACAGGTGCCATAATACTGCTGAAGTGTGGTATGAAACGCCGATAAAAGGCTGCAAGTCCATGAAAACTTTGAACATCAGTGATGCTGTGTGGTTGTGGCCAGTGTTTTATGGCCTCAATCTTGGACTCATCCACTGCTAACCCAGCACCAGAAATCACATAACCAAGAAATAAGACCTTGGACGCCAAGAAAACACACTTCTGCAATGCTGCATAAAACTTGTCCCTGCGCAGTATACTGAACACCTCCCGAATATGCTGTATATGTGACTCAATATTGGCACTGTAAATCAGAATATCATCAAAGTATACAACGACAAACTTACCAATAAAAGGGCGCAAAGCCTGATTCATCACACGCATAAATGTACTTGGTGCATTAGACAAGCCGAATGGCATGACCATCCACTCATAAAGGCCTTCTCGTGTTTTAAATGCCGTCTTCCACTCGTCCCCTGGCCGAACCCGAATCTGGTGGTAACCACTCTTCAAGTCCAGTTTTGTGAAAATCGTTGCACCACTAAGCTGGTCGAGCAAGTCATCCAAACGGGGAATAGGAAATCTGTAACGGACTGTGATCTTATTAATTGCTCGACTATCCACACACATACGCCAAGACCCATCTTTCTTGGGTGTCAATAGTGCAGGCACTGCACATGGACTAAGGCTCTCCCGGATATGCCCTTTAGAAAGCAGCTCCTCCACTTGTCGCCTTAACTCTTCATGCTCACTAGGGCTCATCCTGTAGTGAGGCCTATTTGGAAGCACTGCACCCGGTTCCAAATCAATTTGATGCTGGATGTCACGTAAAGGTGGCAATCCATCAGGTAAATCATCAGGAAACAAATCACAAAACTCTTCAACTAGGGGTACCGCTGCTGCAGGAACTGCATTGGCTTCTTCAGCGTCCTTACCTATGAGCATATACACAGTACCAGTATCCCGCATCTCCTATTCAAATCGTGCCAGCGATAAGAGGTTGGTACTGTTCTCCGTGGGTATGGGTGTGTGCGGATCCTTACTGGGTAGTAACACAATCTTTGTGTTTTTGAAGGAAAAACTATAACTATTGGTGAACCCATCATGAGTCACTCTACGATCATATTGCCATGGTCTCCCCAAAAGTAAGTGGCAAGCATCCATCGTCACCACATCACACAACACTTGATCTTTATATTTAGAGCCTATAGAAAATGAAATCAAAGCTCTATGTGAAATAGTTACCTCTCCACCTTTCTTTAGCCTCGCAAGTTTATAGGGTTTGGGATGCGCCTCAGTCCTCACCCCCAATTTCTGTACCGCCTCTGCCGACACAATATTCTCACAACTACCAGCATCTATGATGAAACGACAAATTTTTCCCAGGATAGTGCATGTGGACTGGAAAATATTATTTCGGAGCCATTCATCTCCTTTAGTTCGGGGCGTCAAACAGATCCGTCGCACCACTAACAGAGGACCTGTGTCACCCTCTAAAATCTCCTCATCCGGAGTGTCATCAAAAACTGGTTCTTCACCCACGGAAGCATCATCCTCGTCGCAGTCATCAGTATTTGCGAACAATACCTTCTTGCCTGCCTTCTTGCATTCAGACAGTTTGTGGCCAGTCTCACCACACCCAAAGCACTTAATTCCACTATTAATGGTTCTGTTCGGCTGTGCTGGGTTGGAGGGAGCCCGCGGTCCAGGATTACTGCTGCTGGAAGATCGATTGATTCCTCCTGTACTGCTGCCACCAGGATTGATTGTTACACTACTACTAGATCTCCGCATCAACTGCTTCTCCACCTGTAATGCTCTCTGGTGAGCCGCCGAGACTGAAACTGGGTCAAGCAGGTTCACAGTATCTTGAATCTGCACTCGTAACCCACCAATATATCGTGCCACCAATTGATCCTCCAACTCTTGAATCTCATTCCGCGCAAGGAGGTGATAGAAATCTGTCGTATAATCTTCCACAGTTCGTGTTCCTTGCCTCAAATTCTGCAAACGTTGATATAGAGTACGTTGATAATTATAGGGCAAGAACGTCGAGCACAGATGTTTCTTCATCTTCTCCCAAGTAGCAATTTTTGACTTCCCCAATCTGGTCCTGGAAAGCTTAAATTGCTGCCACCAAGCCGCTGCCCTTCCTCGAAGCCTTGTTGCCACCAGTGGAACCTTCATATTGTCAGGAACTCCTTTAAAATCCAGAACCTCCTTGGTGGTACAGATCCAATCAAGAAACTCTTCTGGTTGAAGGCTTCCATGAAACTCAGGGACTTCTGTACGCATCCCTGCCTCCCATCGTCTCCTATCATCATTAGGAGGACCAGGTTCCCTGCGCCTTCCCCTGGGTGTCTCCTGTGAATCATCACTCTCCTCAAAACCATCGCCCAAATCATGATTTGGATGATTCTGATTGGCCATAAATGCCTGAAACTGCTGCGGTGAGCAGTTCCATCTGCTGCTCCAACCGCATCATGCGATCACGTTCGTAGACCTCTTCTATTGGAACCTCGTTACCGTGGCGTCTCCTTGGAGGCATCTCTTCAAGAACGAACACGGCTCTGATACCAAACTGATGTAGCGGAAACGTCTACGAGGAAGATCCACACGGAAGGCTGAAAGACAACCCTCTATTAACCTGTTGATTTGCTTAGAAATACCATGAAATAGGCATCAAAGTTCGTTGATTCAATAGAATACCGAACGTTGGAAGAGACAAAGGGGAAACCTCTGCAAATTTTATTCAATAATTTCTACTTCGCCATCAGGCTTACAAAGGGTATAAATATAACCCTAAAACGAAAAAAAAGTAACAAGATAAATCGAAAATACTCTAGATATTCAAATTTTTCCAAAAAGGAAAGATTTGAGATAATGACACCACTAGATAGTATTAATAGAAACTAAATCAACGCAAAAAACGGTAACCTATTTTGACCTTCGTACTAAAGTTATTAACAAAACAAAATTTACCAAAAATAGGAAAAAACACCCTTTTCAGGGCCTAAACAATGGAATTTGCCCAAAAAGGCCATGCGTCAGTGGCAAATGCCACTGAGTTGTTTTCATTGGCCCGTTTCCACCGAAAAAACGATGTAATTTCGCCAAAAACGGACACTTCAAAAAGTTGCCCCAAAACATTATTTGGCCTTCCGTCGGTCCCACTTTTCCATGAATTCCAACCCTTTCTGCACTGCATCAATTATCATAACTAATAATATCGTAATTACAGACCTGGAAAGCACTGACAGCAGCCACACGCTCCCCTAAGATGGAGTTCACTGTCGAAGATTTCCCCACACCTCCTTTTCCCATTACAAGGATCGTTAAAGTGCTCACATTCTACAAAGAGATGTATCAAAATATCAACATTTTAACATTTAAAACAATCTAAAGCTATGATGCACGGATACTTCAAAATGGGCAACGTATCGTATTCGATACTTCGCTTTTTACATGTAAAATCTATGTCCCTGCCATGTCTATGGCGTGTCCCTGCCGTATCTGGGCATCATAGATCTAAAGTATTTTCAGACACTAGATTAAGTACACATTGATCCAGATCTAATAAAGCCTCAAACAGTAAAACTATATAAATATACATATATATATATATATATATGAATGGAAACTAAATTTTATTAAAAGGAGCTAAGTAGAACAATAATAGTAAAACAAAACAGAGACATGGATATTGGGTAAACCTCGGAAACATTTTAAAAATAGGATGAACATGAGGACTATTTGTCAATGAAACATGCAAGGAAGGAGATTCTATGAGTGCAGAAATTTCACCACTTATTTCCAAAATCACTACTACGGACCCAGACTTGTTGATGCAAACTAGGATAATGCATTGCCATAGCTACAAAGCAACACAAAACTGCCATGGAGATTAGCATCAATTGTAATAGATATTAATGGTACGTGCACTTCAATGAATGCGCCTTGAACCCATATGCATGATCAGTGGCGGACCCAGGATTTTTGTTTGGGTGGGGCTAAACTTTTTTTTTTTCACATGAAACAGTAGCAAAAGAGAAAATAAGAATGAAGGAGAAATAAGTAGTTAAAACTCAATTTCTATAATTTTGTTGCTATTTACTTTCCTTTACAAGAAAAATACTAAAGCTCCAACCCCCAAAGAGCTCACCCAGGCAGACCATCCACAAGGGTGCTTCTTGGATGCCCCTTCTTTCTACAATTGGTCTTTAAATGAAAACATTTCATTACCTAGACTGAAACCAGTGGGTTTTTAGCTACTGTGCTATATGGATTATATTTCTTAATAAAGAAGTTGGTTCTATGTACTGATAGCATCTACATGTTTTTCTTTGGAAAATGTACAACTCATGTGGAACTTAATTAGATGCGCACAACAGTTATTGGAGATTAGACATCATATTATGGTCCAAGAAAAAAAATGCCAAAAAGAAGAAGAAGAAGAAGAAATAAGTAGTTAAATGCTATCTCAAAATAGTTCCTATCCATCCTCAATTTTTTCCATCATTTTGTTACTATCTACTACCCTTTACAAGAAAATTGCTAAAGCTCCAAAGAGCTCACTCACACGGTGAGCTCCAATCCAAAGAGCTCACTCACACAATGGCGCTTTATGGAAAAGAGGAAAAAAAAAAAAAAAAGACTGAAAAAACAAACAACAAATCAAAATCAAATCAAAACGCAAACAAATGCTCCACTAAGCAGAAAATTGTGCAGAAACATATATTAAAAATTAAGCAATTTGGATTTCAATGCTTTATCGAATTAGAAATTTAGGTGTTTGGGTTTCAATGCTTCTAATTTAGGGTTTATGGATTTAGAGTCTTTGGGAATTAGGGCTTAGGAATCAAAGGAATTTGGGGAATTAGGGCTTAGGGCTTCCATTTAGGATTTGGGGATTTAGGGGCTTAGGGTTTAAGGATTAGAATTTGGAGATTAAGGTATAGAGTGGTTGAGATTATACTAGATTTGGGGAGAGAGAGAACCCGGGTTCGACTAGGTAAGATTTTTTTTTTCTCTGTGATTCACTGGACAAATTGGTTAGAGCACTATGTTTAGGTAAGATTTCCTCAGTCATTGTTTGGTCTTCATCTACTGAGCACAACTCAAGAAGATTGAATTAGATAGATGCATTGCATTGTGAACTATACATAATTTTAGATAATGTTTGCCACAGTAATTTATATTAGCCGAGTACAAGGCATACATGTATCTTCTATAAAACCATTTCACTATCCTTACAGTCACAGCAACTGCGACCATGAAGGTTTCTAGATAAAGGTTAGGATTTATGTGCAATGTATTTGTTCATAGGGCCACTGTTAGGTAAAGCTTCCAATGGATAAGAACTCTATGAATGGAAGGTTGGCCTTGTTTTGATGATCTTGATCTTCTTCCTCATCTTCTCTTCTAGCCTGATGCATAGGGATGTACATAGTAGGCAATCGCATGCATGTCATAATATTTGGATCTTAGATAAATGGTTTTAATGCCTTCTAGAGTAGAATCAATGTGAGGTTTACATAATAAGAATTGTAATGAGATGAGAAATATTATTCTATTATTTTTCTAAAGCCTAGCCCCTTATTTTCTTAGAGATTTAGGTTTAGGATTTTTTTGCTATGCAAAAACTCATCTCTAAATGGGCACAGCAAAGTGATTTTTAAATCCCCACAGGAAACTATTTTCCATGGAATGAAAAAAAAAAAAAAAAAAAAAAAAAAAAAACAAATTCAAATCTTAAAAGGATGGGTAATATGTGCATAAATGAACCAATGGATTGAGTTCAGCTCTTGATGCTGCATGTCAGGGAAATCGTATGGTGAGGCCCATCTATTAAGGGTCTTAAGATTCCCAATTTTATTAACACTTTGCGATAAGGTTGTTGCCTTTGAGGCCCATCTATGAGAAGACATATTGCAAATGAATATAATAGTTACTATAGTTAGTACATTTGGTAGGAGAAAGTAACCGTACAAAATTCATTTTTATCAAGAGGGGGCCAATTTCATTAAATCCAAACCAATAATTTATCTCTACTTATAATGAATCTCAATCCTGCACGACCTACCATCGGATTAATAAAAGTTTTAAAACACACGACTTCTTTTTCATGCATGGGAGAGATATGGAGAGAAACCCTTCATATCATACAGATTGAAGGACATGAAAGGTAAGAGAAATACCAAAGTGGAATCCATCACCAAATATTGAAACTATATGGGCTTACTTACTTCTCTATCCTAGAAACCTTAAGGTGTATATAAAAAAATAATAATAACGATTAGTGCTTGACTGCTTGGTGGATGAAAAGGTTGGCATTTTTATAAATATTCGGCCTTCAACCTCACCTGTTTCTTCATTATTGTCAACTTCACATATTCTAGTACATGACATACATTAAAATGAGAGCAGGGAGGTATTTCCAAATACTGAAACCACAAATGTATATTTACAAATATTAGAAATCTTAGAGGTTTATATAAAAAAAAAATTGTTTCAACAAAAGCTATTGTTGGGGCAAGAGCAGGGGTTACTAGATCTGAGCTTATGATTGGAAATTCTTTAAACTTGATTTTATTGTCTCTGCTAGACTCCATAATCTTAATAGACTACTTTTTGGATGTACTTTCTCACTTATTCATGACCTCTATTGTAACCTATCAACAAAAGCTATTCAGTGGGATCTAGTAAAGTTTCACTGATACAGAACAACAGAGTAATTAGCAACCAATGAAACCTAATAAAAACAAAAGAACCAAACCACTTGCTTTAATTTCCCCAACAATTCAAGCAATTTTGACTGTGTAGCTGGTGGGAACTGCTGAATTCCTGTCCATTCGCGGATTAGCTGTGTTGCCATCAATCTGTCGCCTAATAACCCACCTAGAAAGAATAAGAAAACCACAAAGTTTCAGTTGGTGCAATATATCTATTTAAGATAAAAAGAGAACAACAAAATTATAAAGAATAATCCAATGATTGATAAACCAACAAAGAAGAATCAATGTAAAAATAAAAAATAAACAAAATCACCCATCTATGGATGAGAAAATCAATGGATAGAAATCAAACATGACAAATTGACTCAAGAGAGTGTAATCATAAAACCATAAAAAAAGAGGGAAAAATAAAGATAGCAAAAATAAAATTCTTTTAAAACCTAAAAGATCCTCCAGAATAGTCCCTTTTCCCACCCTCTTTCTACTAGTATGAGGAAACAGACAAATTTAACTAAAACTCAAATTCAAATTGATCAAACAAGGAATCAGGTAACAGTGCTAGATACCCAGACCCAACTTCGATACCAAATTCAAAACGCTATAAAGTATGAGAATTTATACATTAAAAAAAAACAAAAACATCATTAATTTGAAGATAACTTCTGATTTTCTTTCCAATAGAGTGGGAACTGCTAGTAATACACATCAACTTGCGTTTTTTGAAATTGGGGGATTGTTTTAATCTCAGGCAGATAAATCTGGAGCTAAGTGCGCCTCAAGAATCCTTCTTTTCGCCTCTTATATTAGGGATTTAGTGACATCATACTCAGTCCTGTTGAGTTTAAAATCCCAAGTGTCCTTTCTTCAAAATTGAGGGGTTTAGTAACTAAAAAGACATCAAATCCTACATTAACTGTTTTTTTGAAAGAGTTCACTAACATCTGTGAAGATAATAGGGTTAGGGTTAGAATGAGATTTTGAGGATAGGGTTAGGGTTAGTGTTAGGTCTGAGATATTAGGGTTTAAGAAATGGGAAAAAAGAAATGAGATTAGAGAGAGAGAGAGATACTAACCTCTGCAGATGGATAGGTGAAGGAAGACGCCGCTCAAGAGGAGGAGAGAAGAGAGAGGAAAGGATAAAAATAAAAGGGGATTTGACCGTACAGGATATAAAATACTATGTATTTCTTGAAATGGTGTTGACCAAAAGTATATCCCAAATATGGAGATCGTACAGAGAGCCTCTTTTACTTCTTCTAATTTTACCCTTTTTGTGCGATATCGCAAAGATTTGCGATATCGCATAAACTGAAGGGTCATTATATAAACTGCTCGTTTTCCCTCCATTTTTCCCTCCGTTTGCAGCAGAAAGCAAGTCATTTTCCCTCATTGTTTTTCTGTGGCTGTCTCCATCTTTAGAGGAGGTTCTCAAGAGGATGAAGTAATTGCTCTTTCATTTATCCAAAGGCATATGAAGGTTCCTCTACTACTACTCTTCCTTTTTCTCTTCCATTTGTTTACTTGTTTATTGTAATGAATTTAGCTTGAGCAAGGGATAGATCCATGATGTCAATAATTTGTGAGATTTTGCTGTCTATGTGCCTTTGTTGGGAACTTCTTCTCATGAAACCATCTTCAAGTGATGTGATGAGGAAATCAAGAGTTCTGTGCCAAAAAAAAGAAAGAAAAAAAAATACATGGGCTTTTTAAATTATCTTATTGTTTGTTCTTTTGTTTTTTGTCATATTTTATTTTAATTTATCTCCTTTCTTTTTTTTTGTCATATTCCGTCCACCTTTGGTCTTTATGTCAATAATACTTGTAAAGGTTCTTAGATCATTAGAATGCCTTCATGATATGTTATTTTGTAAATGCCCGAGTCACGAAGTTTCCACGAAAGCAAGGCCAATTTATTTCAAAATTTTCAACGTTTCAATTTAAAGAGGTTTGAGAACAAAGGTGTAAGCATCTGTTTATTTCAAAAGGGTGAGTTGTTCGTCTTCCAGTGAGCTTGATTCACTTCTAGTGCAATGTTGGAGACGACAATGTGGTTAGTATGTCAGCATTAAACATGAGTCCATATATGCTGATGTCCTTGTCAAGGCCTTCCAAGTAAACCAAGAAGTTATTGATTTTCTCTAGTGTCAGATTCAAGAAGAACCATATAGAATATGAACAAAGAGACTTGGGGGTGCAAGAGGCATATATATATCTATGTGTGTGCGTGCGCGTGTGAGTTATAACATATATGTGAACTCCAATTCTATCAGAAATGTCTTAGAATGCTACTCATCAATTTTCTGACATTTGATCCAATTTTGAACTTCTTTGTTATTACAGGATGTCCGAAAATGAAATATGTTTGATATTGCACTTTAATGGGGATTTGGATATTGATCATCTAAATCCAATATACATGGGTGGCGAGCAAAGAATCATATTCGTTGATAACAACATAAGTTATAATGCAATAGTTGAACAAATAATTACAGAGATGAACTGGGATGAAGAAGATGAGTATCCACAGATACGATACATGTGTCATATCAATCGGATATTCACATTGGTTGATCTAAAAGGCGATGGAGATATACAGAGTATGCTCAGATTAAACCGTGAACGAACTGACCCCATATTGTTGTATATCTATAGAAGTTCGGAAATTATAGAAAGAACTAAGAAGCCTACTACACGGTATGCATTAATTTGTTTTATACATTTTTCTTAATGAATTCTAAATTTCCTCTTATTCATAAACTTCTTCCTATTGTTCATTTTGAAGTTGTTCAAGTTGCAAATCTCTGAGGGCACGCACAAGCTGCAGAATATTTACGGAAGTTGACGAGGAGAGAGTTGCTCCTGAAGCAACGGTTTGTTCCCATAGGTATGCTATGGCTAACACCATTGAGATCTATTCTATTTCAAAATAATTTTATAGATGAAGGCGATCTTATTGCTCAATTAATTATGCAGGAATAATCTTCCAGCGACGCCATCAATTCAGATAGATTCGAATATATCATCACCATTTGATGATCATCAAAATGAAACCACACACATAAATGGTGATGGAGCACAAACATTTTCTTATGGTGATGGCCATGAATCAATTTTTCAAGAAGATTGTCGCAGTGATCCATTTAACTTGATTGACTTGAATATGAATATGCATCTTCCCCAACAACCAGAGATAGCTTCTGCTCAACAAGAGATCATTGGAGAGCCATGTAATGCAACTCTAAATTCTAATCTAGTAGACACATTGGTACCTGATTCCCTTGCTCTTGGAGATGATCAGAATATTAACTCCATGCATGAGATGTGGAAGGGAAGAAAATTTTCAAACCGCGATTCTTTTAGAGAAGCACTTGCAAAAGTTGCAATGTATGACAATTTTGCAATGAAACGCTTGAGAACATCTCCAACAGAAGTTACAGCACGGTGCAGTGAAAGTAACTGTCCTTGGCGTATCCACGCAACACTTGTTAACTCCGGCCCAGAATTCCAGGTCAGGACATACAATGGTGCTCATACTTGTTCGAAGCCAATGATGGGGCTTGGACATGGGGAAGCAACGTCTAGATTTATTGCAAGGTGGATCATAGACAGATTGCGTATCCATGAGTCATACACTCCCAAAGAAATTATAACTGACTTTTCAAAGGAGTTTGGGGTTCAACTTAGCTACAAGAAGGCATGGAAGGCGAGAGAGATAGCACTCGATGAGATACGGGGTTCATATGAACAATCATTCAGCATATTACCAGACTATTGCCTTGATTGAGAAGGACTAATCCTGGCACTGTGACACATGTGATCCAAGAAGAGGATTCAACATTCTGCAGATTTTTCTTTTCTTTGGGTTCAAGTATAGAATCATTTCGTTCCACATTGAGGCCATTAATTGCAGTTGATGGGACACACCTTCGTGGAAATATCCTAGCGTGCTACTCATTGCTGTGACTCATGATGGAGATCATGGGATATTTCCAATAGCGTTCGGTATCGCTGAGATTGAGAATTTCAAAACTTGGGAGTGGTTCTTGGCCGCCTTCTCACTAGCATTACGGCCGCCCCAGAACCTAACAATTGTGTCTGATCGAATGAAAGGACTCACAAGGGCTGTTGCGGAACGGTTTCCAGATGCCAATCATTGTTATTGTGTGCGTCATATTTCAGAGAACATTCGTGAAAGATTCAAAGATGATGGTATTTGTCGCAAGTTTTGGAATGCCGCTCATGCGTTTAGACCATGTGAGTATGAACGTCATATGAATGACATTAGAACAGTTAATGAGAGGGCATATAAATACATTGAAGATATTGGAAAGCAGCATTGGGCGAACGCTTTTATATTGGGCAAGCGATATGACATGCTCACGACAAATTGTGCCGAGGCCACAAAGAGTTTACTCAAGGGGGCGAGAGAATTGCCCATAACAAAATGGTCGAGGCAATTCGTTCTAAACTCATGGAATTTTTTGAGCTTCGTCGGCAAAAGTCTCATGTTCTTAATTCCAAGTTAACTCATTATGCTGAGTCTATGTTGAGCAAAGAGAGCGAACATGCTCGTAGACTGGGTGTTCGTGCAGCCAGTCCAACTGAAATCGAGGTCCATTCCAGTGAGTATGTAGATGTTGTTCATTTGGACCGTCGTTCTTGTACCTGTCGTCGGTGGGAGTTGGTTGGAATTCCTTGCTCGCATGCTTTAGCGGCACTTAAGATGAGAGGTCTCGATCCATATGACAACTGTGAGCAGTGGTTTACCTCTGATATGTACAGAAGGACTTACAACTTTATTATACACGGTGCGAGAGATATGAACCAATGGGATGTGCGAACCGGTTCACATGTGCCTCCTCCTCATGGAAAGAGACAAGCTGGTAGACCCAAGAAGAATAGAATACGTACAGAGGATCGTGGGAGGAACAAAGTAACTTGCTCCAGATGTAAGCAGAAGGGCCATAACCGTCAAACATGTCGCAATCCACCTATACTGGATTGAGTTTGATCCAAATGACTCTTAAGCATTTTGTGCCCTCCAAAATTTTTTTTGAGATATTTTGTTAATAGAGTTCTTTTGGCTTGATATGCTCCATTGAGTTTCTTTACCAGGTTGTGTTGTAACTCCTTGGAGCATTCAGATGATTATTCTTACACAATATTTGGACATGTTTGGAATTTTTTGTATAACTCTGTCAAATGTTATGTTAAAAATGGTTGGGCATTGAGACACCAAAAACTTATGGTGATAGAGATACTTTGGAATTTATTTTTAATTCTTTGTTTGATTATATTAGATGAACAAAAGATATGAAACGTCCTAAAAATGCATATTTCTTGTGGCTTTAAAACAAATTATACCATGAGTTATTTTGTGGTAATGTAAAGAACAAGACAAGTACAGCTCGGTCATAACAACTAGGATTTTATAACAAATCATAATGTAAAGAACAAGACATGTACACTTGGTCACAACAGCCGAAATTTTCAACGTTTTATTACACAGCCCAAAGACATTAAAAGTTCCAGAATGCTTCACTGTTACATTTGTGACTACAGTGAGGACTTTAATGTATTTTTTAAGCAGCCTGATATGGAGCAATTAAAATCCACAACAAACATGAGACTGTAGTTCATTGCAGGTTGTGCGATATCGCACAGAGACTTGGCCACCTACAGATACTGCGAATCTACAGAATGCTTCAGTTATATTTGTGACTACAGTGGGGACTTTAATTTTTTTTTAAGCAGCCTAAAACTTCTCTTACGAAGTAAAAAACCATGGAGTAAGACCTGATATGGAGCAATTAAAATCCACAGCAAACATTAGACTGTAATTCATTGCAGGTTGTGCGATATCGCATAGAGACTTGGCCACCTACAGATACTGCGAATCTACAGAATGCTTTAGTTATATTTGTGACTACAGTGGGGACTTTAATTTTTTTTTTAAGCAGCTTAAAACTTCTCTTACGAAGTAAAAAACCATGGAGTAAGACCTGATATGGAGCAATTAAGATCCACAACAAACATGAGACTGTAATAGCTTGCATTTTGTGCGATATCGCACAGAGACTTGGCCACCTACAGAAACTGCGAATCTCCGGAATGCTACAGTTAGATTTGTGACTACAGTGGGGACTTTAATTTTTTTTAAGCAGCCTAAAACTTCTCTTACGAAGTAAAAAACCATGGAGTAAGACCTGATATGGAGCAATTAAAATCCACAGCAAACATGAGACTGTAATTCATTGCCGGTTGTGCGATATCGCACAGAGACTTGGCCACCTACAGAAACTGCGAAGCTCCAGAATGCTTCAGTTATATTTGTGACTACAGTGGGGACTTTAATTTTTTTTAAGCAGCTTAAAACTTCTCTTACGAAGTAAAAAACCATGGAGTAAGACCTGATATGGAGCAATTAAAATCCACAACAAACATGAGACTGTAATAGCTTGCATTTTATGCGATATCGCACAGAGACTTGGCCACCTACAGAAACTGCGAATCTCCAGAATGCTACAGTTAGATTTGTGACTACAGTGGGGACTTTAATTTTTCTTAAGCAGCTTAAAACTTCTCTTACGAAGTAAAAAACCATGGAGTAAGACCTGATATGGAGCAATTAAAATCCACAGCAAACATTAGACTGTAATTCATTGCAGGTTGTGCGATATCGCACAGAGACTTGGCCACCTACAGATACTGCGAATCTACAGAATGCTTCAGTTATATTTGTGACTACAGTGGGGACTTTAATTTTTTTTAAGCAGCTTAAAACTTCTCTTACGAAGTAAAAAACCATGGAGTAAGACCTGATATGGAGCAATTAAGATCCACACCAAAAATGAGACTGTAATAGCTTGCATTTTGTGCGATATCGCACAGAGACTTGGCCACCTACAGAAATTGCGAATCTCCGGAATGCTACAGTTAGATTTGTGACTACAGTGGGGACTTTAATTTTTTTTAAGCAGCCTAAAACTTCTCTTACGAAGTAAAAAACCATGGAGTAAGACCTGATATGGAGCAATTAAAATCCACAGCAAACATGAGACTGTAATTCATTGCCGGTTGTGCGATATCGCACAGAGACTTGGCCACCTACAGAAACTGCGAATCTACAGAATGCTTCAGTTATATTTGTGACTACAGTGGGGACTTTAATTTTTTTTTTAAGCAGCTTAAAACTTCTCTTACGAAGTAAAAAACCATGGAGTAAGACCTGATATGGAGCAATTAAAATCCACAACAAACATGAGACTGTAATAGCTTGCATTTTATGCGATATCGCACAGAGACTTGGCCACCTACAGAAACTGCGAATCTCCAGAATGCTACAGTTAGATTTGTGACTACAGTGGGGACTTTAATTTTTTTTAAGCAGCTTAAAACTTCTCTTACGAAGTAAAAAACCATGGAGTAAGACCTGATATGGAGCAATTAAAATCCACAGCAAACATGAGACTGTAATTCATTGCAGGTTGTGCGATATCGCACAGAGACTTGGCCACCTACAGATACTGCGAATCTACAGAATGCTTCAGTTATATTTGTAACTACAGTGGGGACTTTAATTTTTTTAAGCAGCCTAAAACTTCTCTTACGAAGTAAAAAACCATGGAGTAAGACCTGATATGGAGCAATTAAAATCCACAGCAAACATGAGACTGTAATTCGGGCAAATATCATAATATATACAACGAATTTTCAAAAAAGATTGTTAACATGTCAAACATAACAGTTCTTCACCCAATCCCACAAAACATTACACATATGTCAAATTCCTATTTTGTAGTAACACACTCCTGTAAACAACTACTCTTGGCAACAATTCCAAAATAAACTAGAATACAACAAAAATTGGATCATTTGTGATCATTTTTGGGACTCGAAGAAATATGAATATAATTGCTTCTGTCTTTGGTAGATGTCTGTCACAATCTTCTGTCGATAGTACCATATATCAGCTTGCGTGTATTCAATGGCTCGTCGATATGCAACATGTTCCGCATTAGCCATCGTAAAAATACCGCATTCACAACTGCACATAACAAATAATAATATAAATACTACAAAAAATGATGATCATAAGGAATGTCGACGATTACGAGATAGGGTTTTTACCTGTTATCTTGCTGGGGATTTGGATTTCCAGTCTCAAAGGTCCAAAACACGGGATCACACCATCCAATATCAAGAAACTTCTTTCGAAGGAATTCAACCTAACAAAAATTAATAGTATGCAGTAGATGTAAGAGTAATGTGATGGAAATACTCAAGATAGATGTAAACTAAGAACTATAAGGTTAGAGATTGCTTACAAAATGATGTGCATAATCATCGTAATTGGTACATCCCATCATGCTGTTGTAGTAGACAAATCTTTGTTCTTTTGGATATCCAATTATAAGAAAGAAGTGATGCTTGAACCATATGGGGAATACTACAGTCTCAAATGTCCACAAATCACGATTTTTGTTACATGTAAACATAATATCAATCTCTGCAGTTTTTTGCTGAACTTCAAAGTGCTGTTTGGTAAAACCATATTAACATGTTAGTTCAAATAATAAATACCAAGAAACCGACATATAAAAAAAGATAGACATATTAAAATTATAAATAAAAGAAAAGCAATACCGCAAGAGTGCTAGGAAAAAACAACGTGTCTATGCAATGCTCTCCAACTATGAACAGCCAATAGTCCATAATCTACATCACAAGTCATCTAAAATAAATTTTATTATAAATTAATCGAAAACATTTCTAACTAATATGCACTTACAAGTGTATCCATCCATGACTTTTTTAACGTTTTGTGCATTTCTTCTTTAGGAATAGTCGAGCATATATCTTCTAGGATTGGATTGCTGCAAATTGAAATATATCTCTATATTAGCAAAACTTATCATAAGAAAAAAAATCGGTGATTGAAGTTTAAGTAGTAGAACTTGCTTTGAATACAAATGTATCCAGAATTCTTCCAAACATGATCTCTCGGCATGATTAAGGCAGTACTTCGGATTCGGGCGGCTGATTTTTGCCCTCTTATTCTTCGGTACATAGTACGGGGATCTCAGTATAGGAATATAACTGGCCTTCCTAGGATTGGCCTTCATCCGACCGACAATAGATCCCATCTTATTTTTCCCCATTCTTTGACCACTAGACTCATCGGGTCCGCCTAGAACAATGAAGTCTTTACTCCAACTTGGGGGGGGGGTGCTTAAATTGACTGGGATCTTGCTCCGGGCACTTTGAGGTGTGCTGACATGAGTTGATGTCTGCGGGTATGGTGAAAATCCATAAGTGCCATTGTGCTCTCCAACGGGTGTTTTGGGTGATGGACTTCTCACATCCTATAATAAAATCATAAAGAAGCTTTATCCTATAGACATCAAAATAAACGGAAATATTTTTCTATCACATTTAACAACATACTAACCGCATTTCCTTCCTCATCAAAAGTAGAGTTGATGCAATTTTCCACATTAAAGCTAACAAAACTTGATGACCATGCTTTTTTAAACATTTCGACCTTCCTCTGCATACTCTTGACGAAGCTATTCATCTGTGAAGGGGTCTGCCATATTCTCCAACTTCTTAAAACTCTCAAGCTGCCAGTCGAGGAATCTGTCAACCTGTGGACACAATTAATGAATCCAATTATGAGCATGGTGTTCACCAATACCAACAACAAAATTGGAAAGCCTGCTCATCATACCTTATGTTGGGTGGAGCTGTCATGATCCAAATGTACTCTCTCCAATGGCCGACCGATTCGGTTTCTTGTAATTCTTCTATACCATTCTAGGTACTGATCCCGGTGGCAGCCATTAACTTCATCATTATCTGCATTTACAACATTCATGGCCCTATTGTTCCAATCTGCTATAATCCAAATGGAGGAGGGACATGTTGCTTTAATCCAAATTGCTTAAGCACACGGTCAACATTGTGTCTCTCAACGATCATATAATTGACCATTATCACTGCAGATCAAAAAAGGGATCTATCCACTTCATTTACACAACCTTCCAACTCATCGTCATACCGATCATACGGATGCCAATCAAACTGTAAGTTATAAAGAACATTTAATGAAGGTTAGATAGATTATATGTACAAGAATGAACAATAAAAATCTTGAGAAATAACTGACTTACACTGTCGACATCTTGCGTGTCGAGTTACCCACGTACCTCTCTCACGTTTGTGAGGATGTGATGATCCTTCAGTCTTTCTTCCCACATCTTGAACAATGGGAATTGAAATTGAATGTCTTCCAAGTTTTTTGATATTGATCGTCCGATCGGCATCCTCAAATATGCTCATATATGTGATGATGTAAAGATATAGTTAAAATGAAAGCAACAACTCAATGACATATATTGATATAATGTAATGATTAAAAAATCGGTTTAGTTACCTGTAATAGTTGAAGTGGCCCTGTGATTGTCCTTACTCGATCTTTGATTCTTGATGCCCGGGTCAAGCTCCTATATAGATTTGCTAGGCAAGCAGGACCCCAAGCATATGTTTTGAAATCTTCAAAAAGTTCGATCAAGTAGGCATTACCCCTTGAGCCAGAAGTGTTTGTACATATTTGAGACGAAACAAGATGAAATAGATATGCACGTGTATGCCTGATCTCAGCTACTTGTGACGGTCTATTCGGTAGGTCTTTGAAGTTGTTATGGAACCATGTCAAGTTTATTTGCCCCCCTTGGAATTCGGACGGGTCAGGGGCAACACCCAATAGGTCAAGAAATTTTTCCTCTAAAATCATCCAATGAGACCAAACACGGCCTATAACAGCAGGCCCATCTATAGGAAGGCCATATATATATGCCACATCCTCCAATGTGACCGTAGCCTCACCCCCAAGAAAGTGAAAGGTGTTTGTTTCCGGTCTCCATCTCTCGATAAGACCACTTATTAAGGAATGATCTATCTTCATCTTTTCGATCTCAGAGAAATGATGCAGACCTGTTCTTCTTACGTACTGTTGCATTCTTGTATTCAACGTCCAAGAATCACTCTTAGGATCCCAAGGAATGCAACGTACTATTTCTGGCTCCTATGAAATACAAGAAAAAGAACCATACAACAATTAAAAGTTAAAGAAATATAATTAAATTTTAAGTAATCAAATAAAACATGATGTTCACCTTTCCATCCCATACTTCCTTCGAAATGTGATTCTCCTGTTCAAACAATATACACTTGTCTTCGGGACCAGGAATAAAATCTTGCATCTTTTTAACTTAGTATAAACCTGCACTTCACTATTAAAAAATATTGATGCTTATAATTTCAACATGTTCAATGAAATAAATGGAAATAGAAAAAATAATTTATACTTAGAATGAGGCCCAACTGTTGAAAATCCAAGTAACTCAAAATGAACCAAAGCTAATGAAGCAACCATGTAATAGCCAGTCTTCCAGGATTGAGGTGGTGACTTTCTATATTAGTATAGACTGGTGCATGTACAGATGGCATGGAGGAGAAATATGTAAATTTAAAGACCACAGAAGCATAGGTTCATATGACACATCACATCACATGGTGGCCCACTCGAGAACCTAACTACAGATTGCCAACCATTTTAATGCTTAGTCCTAATTGAATTTAGCATAAAACAGAGTATTCTAAGGCTATTGTAACAAAGTTATAGCTCAAAAGTACTACAATAAGGAATTATATCTCTTTTTCTTTATCACCTCAAAAGTTTACACTTTACTCAATTACCCACTACCTTACATGGGGGGGGGGGGGGGGGGGGTGCAATGTTAATTAATATAGATTATTTATCTGATGGGGTCCTATCATTGGCAGCCCCAGCTAAAAGTTTTATTCAGTAGCCTATGAGCATTTGGCTCATTAATGGATGGTTAAGCAGAGAGCAGAACTGTTCCAGGATGTACAATAGGGCCATTACATTTATGTTAGAGATAAAAAAAAAAGGAGGGAAAGGATGGTATCAAATATGGATAGAAGTGGGAAAACACAGGGTCCTGATTTTCAAAAAAGAAGCTTGATGGTCCCACCTTGGAAAGGAGGCTCTCCAAAATTAACCCAAATTGCAAGATCAGAGCCATCCCTTCGTTTTGCCCTTTATGGGTTATAGTTTATCTATTTTTATACTACAAACAGAAGTTTAGAATTTCCAAGCTGTAACGAACAGTTGGGTCTACCTAAATTAAGTGACTAAATTAGGAAAAAAAGTGAATATTGATAGATTGTCATCAAATAGTCTATCCTTTAATTGAAAGATAAATTAAATTAAAGAGAGAGATAGAAAACGAGGCACGACCGCAGTAAATCAAACGGTAAAAAAGTTTCATCTCCCCGGTCTCTTTAATAATCCTAGTAATTCAGTTCCATCAACAAATTTGGCCCCTAAAAGTGCTATATATTAAAACTTGTGTTTTGTATTTTTGTCTTTACTTACTTTCCACTCACCCTCTTTTCTTAATATCAGGACATGATATTTGAATTGGATTTGTGGATGTCTGCCGGCATTCACTTATATTTTGTCTGATTCGATTTCTTAAGAGTATAGCATATTAGAAGCTACTTCTTAGAGGAAAACAACTTTTTAGTAAAACGAAAAAAAAGTTAATGGTTAGCACCACTTTCTACTTGTTTTATAATAGCAGAAGTACTAGAGAACAATTGGATACTACATTAAAAATCAACTTTTAGCAAATAGCTAGTAACCAACTAATATGTTATGATTTTTATAGTAAAAAGTACTCACACAATCTACAAAACATTCGTGGATTAGAAAATGTGTCATCTTCTACATGCCCTACCAAGAATAGCTTAAATAATAGTGTCTGTCAAAATAACATGTAAAATTGATAAGTACTTAATTATGAAGCAATTAGAGACTTAATTGCCTTTCCATCACCTTTATTCGTGTTTAACTCCGTTGATTTCATATAATTTTACACGAATATTGGTTTTTTGGTCAATTGCAGGAATTTGATGAAGAATAAAGCTTCTGGTGGATGAATGAATCAAATAGAGAGTAAAGAAGCCGGTCCCCACCTGTCAACCGGTATCTCTACCGGTAGAAGAGGCTGAAATTGCAGCAGAAAGATTGAACACAAGGTCCCCACCTATCAACCGGTATTTCTACCGGTAGAAATGCTGACCCTGAGGTTCCCATCAGTCAACCGCAATTTCTACCGGTAGAAGAGGCTGAAATTGCAGCAGAGAGATTGGACACGAGGATTCCACCTGTCAACCGGTATTTCTACCGGTAGAAGAGGCTGACCCTGAGATTTCCATCAATCAACCGCAGTTTCTACCGGTAGAAGGGGCTGATATTCTAGCAGAGAGGCTGATCAAGAGAATTCCATCTGTCAACCGGTATTTCTACCGGTAGAACGCTCGGATTTGGATAGAATTTTAGTTTTTGGGGCAGTTTTGTAATTAAAGTTGTGGGAAACCTATATAAAGGATAATAACTCTAAAATTAGGGCTATCTGGGAGATTGTGTTAGTTTCCCAGCAGCCTCCTTTCCTTTTTCTCTCTTCCTTCCTTAGATAAATGTAGAGGTAGTTTTCTATTGAAGATGGGTTTTCAATTTTGTTCAATTCTTGTTCTAAGACTGAATCCTTCATTTTAATTCAAGT